>OV656868.1:22791737-22851183 GCA_927399465.1 Sarcophaga caerulescens | reverse complement strand
TCCCACGTTCCACGGGTGTGAATTCGCACGTTCCACGGGTGTGAATTTGCACGTTCCATGGGTGTGAATTTCCACGTTCCACGGGTGTGAATTCGCACGTTCCACGGGTGTGATTTTGCACGTTCCATGGGTGTGAATTTGCACGTTCCATGGGTGTGAATTTGCACGTTCCATGGGTGTGAATTTGCACGTTCAACGGGTGTGAATTTGCACGTTCAACGGGTGTGAATTTGCACGTTCCACGGGTGTGAATTTGCACGTTCCACGGGTGTGAATTTGCACGTTCCACGGGTGTGAACTTGCACGTTCCACGGGTGTGAATTTGCACGTTCCACGGGTGTGAATTTGCACGTTCCATGGGTGTGAATTTGCACGTTCCACGGGTGTGAATTTGCACGTTCCATGGGTGTGAATTTGCACGTTCCACGGGTGTGAATTTGCACGTTCCACGGGTGTGAATTTGCACGTTCCACGGGTATGAATTTGCACGTTCCACGGGTGTGAATTTGCACGTTCCACGGGTGTGAATTTGCACGTTCCACGGGTGTGAATTTGCACGTTCCACGGGTGTGAATTTGCACGTTCCATGGGTGTGAATTTGCACGTTCCACGGGTGTGAATTTGCACGTTCCACGGGTGTGAATTTGCACGTTCCACGGGTGTGAATTTGCACGTTCCACGGGTGTGAATTTGCACGTTCCACGGGTGTGAATTTGCACGTTCCACGGGTGTGAATTTGCACGTTCCACGGGTGTGAATTTGCACGTTCCACGGGTGTGAATTTGCACGTTCCACGGGTGTGAATTTGCACGTTCCACGGGTGTGAATTTGCACGTTCCACGGGTGTGAATTTGCACGTTCCATGGGTGTGAATTTGCACGTTCCAAGGGTGTGAATTTGCACGTTCCACGGGTGTGAATTTGCACGTTCCACGGGTGTGAATTCGCACGTTCCACGGGTGTGAATTCGCACGTTCCATGGGTGTGAATTTGCACGTTCCATGGGTGTGAATTTGCACGTTCCACGGGTGTGAATTTGCACGTTCCATGGGTGTGAATTTGCACGTTCCATGGGTGTGAATTCCCACGTTCCATGGGTGTGAATTCGCACGTTCCACGGGTGTGAATTCGCACGTTCCACGGGTGTGAATTTGCATGTTCCATGGGTGTGAATTTGCACGTTCCACGGGTGTGAATTTGCACGTTCCACGGGTGTGAATTTGCACGTTCCACGGGTGTGAATTTGCACGTTCCACGGGTGTGAATTTGCACGTTCCACGGGTGTGAATTCGCACGTTCCACGGGTGTGAATTTGCACGTTCCATGGGTGTGAATTTGCACGTTCCATGGGTGTGAATTTGCACGTTCCATGGGTGTGAATTTGCACGTTCCATGGGTGTGAATTTGCACGTTCCACGGGTGTGAATTCGCACGTTCCACGGGTGTGAATTTGCACGTTCCACGGGTGTGAATTTGCACGTTCCATGGGTGTGAATTTGCACGTTCCACGGGTGTGAATTTGCACGTTCCATGGGTGTGAATTTGCACGTTCCACGGGTGTGAATTTGCACGTTCCACGGGTGTAAATTCGCACGTTCCACGGGTGTAAATTCGCACGTTCCACGGGTGTGAATTTGCACGTTCCATGGGTGTGAATTTGCACGTTCCACGGGTGTGAATTTGCACGTTCCATGGGTGTGAATTTGCACGTTCCATGGGTGTGAATTTGCACGTTCCATGGGTGTGAATTTGCACGTTCCACGGGTGTGAATTCGCACGTTCCACGGGTGTGAATTCGCACGTTCCACGGGTGTGAATTTGCACGTTCCATGGGTGTGAATTTGCACGTTCCACGGGTGTGAATTTGCACGTTCCATGGGTGTGAATTTGCACGTTCCATGGGTGTGAATTTGCACGTTCCACGGGTGTGAATTCGCACGTTCCACGGGTGTGAATTCGCACGTTCCACGGGTGTGAATTTGCACGTTCCACGGGTGTGAATTTGCACGTTCCACGGGTGTGAATTTGCACGTTCCATGGGTGTGAATTTGCACGTTCCATGGGTGTGAATTTGCACGTTCCATGGGTGTGAATTTGCACGTTCCACGGGTGTGAATTTGCACGTTCCATGGGTGTGAATTCCCACGTTCCATGGGTGTGAATTTGCACGTTCCACGGGTGTGAATTTGCACGTTCCACGGGTGTGAATTCGCACGTTCCACGGGTGTGAATTCGCACGTTCCACGGGTGTGAATTTGCACGTTCCATGGGTGTGAATTTGCACGTTCCATGGGTGTGAATTTGCACGTTCCACGGGTGTGAATTTGCACGTTCCATGGGTGTGAATTTGCACGTTCCACGGGTGTGAATTCGCACGTTCCACGGGTGTGAATTCGCACGTTCCATGGGTGTGAATTTGCACGTTCCACGTGTGTGAATTTGCACGTTCCACGGGTGTGAATTCGCACGTTCCACGGGTGTGAATTCGCACGTTCCATGGGTGTGAATTTGCACGTTCCATGGGTGTGAATTTGCACGTTCCACGGGTGTGAATTTGCACGTTCCACGGGTGTGAATTCGCACGTTCCACGGGTGTGAATTCGCACGTTCCATGGGTGTGAATTTGCACGTTCCATGGGTGTGAATTTGCACGTTCCACGGGTGTGAATTTGCACGTTCCACGGGTGTGAATTTGCACGTTCCACGGGTGTGAATTTGCACGTTCCACGGGTGTGAATTTGCACGTTCCACGGGTGTGAATTTGCACGTTCCACGGGTGTGAATTTGCACGTTCCACGGGTGTGATTTTGCACGTTCCATGGGTGTGAATTTGCACGTTCCATGGGTGTGAATTTGCACGTTCCACGGGTGTGAATTTGCACGTTCCACGGGTGTGAATTTGCACGTTCCACGGGTGTGATTTTGCACGTTCCATGGGTGTGAATTTGCACGTTCCATGGGT
This sequence comes from Sarcophaga caerulescens, assembly GCA_927399465.1. NCBI lineage: Eukaryota > Metazoa > Arthropoda > Insecta > Diptera > Sarcophagidae > Sarcophaga > Sarcophaga caerulescens. The sequence goes on along the minus strand of OV656868.1, from coordinate 22,848,222 downwards.
GTGAATTTGCACGTTCCATGGGTGTGAATTCCCACGTTCCACGGGTGTGAATTCGCACGTTCCACGGGTGTGAATTTGCACGTTCCATGGGTGTGAATTTCCACGTTCCACGGGTGTGAATTCGCACGTTCCACGGGTGTGAATTTGCACGTTCCACGGGTGTGAATTTGCACGTTCCACGGGTGTGATTTTGCACGTTCCATGGGTGTGAATTTGCACGTTCCATGGGTGTGAATTTGCACGTTCCATGGGTGTGAATTCCCACGTTCCACGGGTGTGAATTCGCACGTTCCACGGGTGTGAATTTGCACGTTCCATGGGTGTGAATTTCCACGTTCCACGGGTGTGAATTCGCACGTTCCACGGGTGTGAATTTGCACGTTCCACGGGTGTGAATTTGCACGTTCCATGGGTGTGAATTTGCACGTTCCACGGGTGTGAATTTGCACGTTCCATGGGTGTGAATTTGCACGTTCCAAGGGTGTGAATTTGCACGTTCCACGGGTGTGAATTTGCACGTTCCACGGGTGTGAATTTGCACGTTCCACGGGTGTGAATTTGCACGTTCCACGGGTGTGAATTCGCACGTTCCACGGGTGTGAATTTGCACGTTCCACGGGTGTGAATTTGCACGTTCCACGGGTGTGAATTTGCACGTTCCACGGGTGTGAATTTGCACGTTCCACGGGTGTGAATTTGCACGTTCCACGGGTATGAATTTGCACGTTCCACGGGTGTGAATTTGCACGTTCCACGGGTGTGAATTTGCACGTTCCACGGGTGTGAATTTGCACGTTCCACGGGTGTGAATTTGCACGTTCCACGGGTGTGAATTTGCACGTTCCATGGGTGTGAATTTGCACGTTCCACGGGTGTGAATTTGCACGTTCCACGGGTGTGAATTTGCACGTTCCACGGGTGTGAATTTGCACGTTCCACGGGTGTGAATTTGCACGTTCCACGGGTGTGAATTTGCACGTTCCACGGGTGTGAATTTGCACGTTCCACGGGTGTGAATTTGCACGTTCCACGGGTGTGAATTTACACGTTCCACGGGTGTGAATTTGCACGTTCCACGGGTGTGAATTTGCACGTTCCACGGGTGTGAATTCGCACGTTCCACGGGTGTGAATTCGCACGTTCCACCGGTGTGAATTCGCACGTTCCACGGGTGTGAATTCGCACGTTCTACGGGTGTGAATTTGCACGTTCCACGGGTGTGAATTTGCACGTTCCATGGGTGTGAATTCGCACGTTCCACGGGTGTGAATTTGCACGTTCCACGGGTGTGAATTTGCACGTTCCACGGGTGTGAATTTGCACGTACCACGGGTGTGAATTCGCACGTTCCACGGGTGTGAATTTGCACGTTCCACGAGTGTGAATTTGCACGTTCCACGGGTGTGAATTCGCACGTTCCACGGGTGTGAATTCGCACGTTCCACGGGTGTGAATTTGCACGTTCCATGGGTGTGAATGTGCACGTTCCATGGGTGTGAATTCGCAAGTTCCACGGGTGTGAATTTGCACGTTCCACGGGTGTGAATTTGCACGTTCCATGGGTGTGAATTTGCACGTTCCATGGGTGTGAATTTGCACGTTCCACGGGTGTGAATTTGCACGTTCCACGGGTGTGAATTCGCAAGTTCCGCGGGTGTGAATTTGCACGTTCCACGGGTGTGAATTTGCACGTTGCACGGGTGAAGAAGAAAAGTAAGTATTGTAAAATAAAATTTCTAATACTTGATTGTTCCATAATGAAATTGCTTCAGATTCTTAGTGATCTTCAGTTGCAACAAATAATGAATGACGAAGATGATGATATTTTTGATGATAGTGATGAAATTTTTTCATCCGATAGCGATGCAGAAGACGAACCATATTCATCATCAAATAATAGCGTTGAAAGCGTGGTGGTGGAAGATGCGGTAGGAATAGATCACAGCACTTATTTATCAAAAGATAAAAGTTTAGTTTGGAAAGAACTACCACCACTTCAAACAGGCAGGTTACCGAAAAATCTAATTTTATTGAATAAGGCTGGATCTACCAAAAGAGCAACATCTTGGGTAACAGATAAATAAATGTGTTCGTTCGATTTGTTTATATCATAAAATATAAAAAATATTGTGATCCAAATGACAAATCAAAAAAGTGTAGAATTATATGAAAATAATTGGCAAAACATTGATATGATAGAGCTAAATCTCATGGAGAAAAACTCACTAGCTTGTGGAATGAGAAAAACGGAAGACCTGTTTTTCGAGCATCAATGAGTCTCAAGCGATTTGCGAGCATATCCAAGTGTCTACGATTTGACAGCTCTGAAGATAGAGAAGAAAGAAGACTTCGTGACAAACTAGCACCTCAAAGTTTTTTAAAAATCCTCATGAAAATGTTACTGTAGATGAACAATTGGTTCCATTTCGAGGTTGGTGCAGTTTTTGGCAATACATTCCATCAAAGCCCGCCATATATGACTTATTTATTTTAGTTATCATTATTTTTTATTATACTTAATAAAAAAAAAACAACAAAACAAATGAATTTCTTATATTAAATATGAAATTTTGTTTACATTTTAACCTTGGGTCATATTGATCCCAAAGGATCATAGGAAGGGCACATATCCAAGGGATGCAGAAGGGTTAACACAGTATTGAATAGGAAAAATAGGGTGTCAAAAGAAAAAAACAAATTGATTACACGGTGCGACAGTGAAAATACACCCGACCACCCGACATAGACCACGTTGTTCAGTTAGTTGAGTAGAAATCAAAAATACCCTTTTTATATTTCTCGAACCTTCCATCCAAACTTGTTTTATTTGACAAAAACTGTTTTTTGACTTTACGCACAAATTTAAGGATTACTCAAACATTTCTGTCCCAATTTCGAAAATTTAAATGGAAAGGGGAGAGATGGACCTTTAAAACGGTATACATATATCTATTATTTGACTTAGTATGCTATGAGCTTTGATCAGGTAAACTTAGTAAATTCGAATTTTTTTCATATTTCTTCAAGTTTGTTCATTCGTAGTAGCAAACTTTAATACAAAATGTAGGATAAGTGATAATATTCTTAAAGTCTGTCCTCTTGTGAAGAGATTGAGTCATCATTTGATAAAATTGGATAAAAATCACCGTAGTTATTATTTAAATAGTATAACAGTTGTGTTATATTTTTTATATACATATGTCATCTCATAAAATGAACTTTTAGTTCAAAAATGTTCAGAATTTTTGATGAACCTTGATTGCTTATCACAAAATGTGTCAATTTCACATTTGCACGACTTCCAGAAGTCGGCTAAAATTTGTGTTTTTGCAAATATTGTATTTTATTATTATTTCTCTTTGCGCAAACTTTGGCCAACTTCTGTTGGTCGCTCAAACGTGAAATTGACACATTTTCCGAAAGATTTAAATTTTGGAAATCGGGTGAGAAATGGTTGAGTAATCCAGAAATTTGTGCGTAAAGTCGAAAAAAAACAGTTATTGTCATATAAAAAAGTTTGGATTGGATCGAGAAATATAAAAAAAATATTTTTGAGTTCTACTCAACAAAACTCACAACCTACACTATGTCATTAGCCGGGTGTATTTAATTTTTTTTTTTATTTTGTCCCATAGTGTTATTTATACATGAATTATTTTTTTGGAATATTCTTACATTTAATTTGAATTCTAGAAAAAGTGCCGGAAACCCATTTTGAAACATAAAAATTAATAATAATTTTGATTATGCAAATAAAATTTTAACAACTCCTTCTAATTAAAAATATGTACACACGGATAAAGGAAAATTATTTCTACATGTCAAGTTTATTTGTTTAGTTATTAAATACAAATACAAATTTTATCTAATTATTGTGAGCTGAGCAGCTTAGAATTTATGCTCGGTGTAGGGTAACAGACCAGAATTTCTGGTCTGGGCATCGAACCCACGACCATAGCCGCCAGATTTGACGATTTACCGTCATTTTGACGATTTTTAGCTCTAAAAATATCATTTTGACGATATGACGATTTATGAGCTTATTTTGACGATTTTAAGAAATTAAAAATTTACATCATATTCTTAACTTTAGTATATTAAAAGCCATTTTAAGCTTTATATTTACTTTGTAATTGTTACTTTTGAAGATTTAGGTTTGTAATAATGAGGAGTGACGTATTATATTTTTAAATTATTTACGAACATCTGTGATAATACTACATTAAATACTAAATAACTTAAGTAAATAAAAGCGCCAATTAGTAAAGAAATTTATAAAGAAATGATCAGATATTTAAAGAAAAATGGTAATTTCTGCAAATACACTGAGCGACAAAAGTGAGTAAACACCACTGAAATAATTCATTTTCTTAGGATAGCAAGAAAAGTAACTGAGAATAGTCGAATAAATTTCCAAAAATAAAAACATTTATTTATTACTTGTTGTGCTACAAGTATATTTTTTATAATAGAAAATTTAAAATTATATTGGGTGTTGACTCACTTATGGCGTTCAGTGTATGTATATAAAAATACCCTAACATTACCCAGCAAATAATAGCAATATCAAGAATTTTGAAATACGATGCGCACTTTTCATAGTTGAGCATAATTTACCATTTGCCGTTGCAGACCATTTTTAAAGATTCGAATATAACTTTTAATATTACCCTAGGAAGACCGAAGGCAAATAGCATTATTTTGTTTTATCGTACGACCAACATTCAGTGGTTGGCCCCTACTCATGCAGAGCAATGTGTTGGAACTAGGAAAATATGTTATGGGAAGAAGAGAAGAGAGAGTAGCGTTTGTGGAAACTAGGTTCGAAAAGTTTTATACCACAAGAGACAGGAAAGACCTTAGAAGAAAGGGAGTTACACATACAAATTGTCCGACTAAAGAGCAAATTTTGTCTGTAATGCATTGTGCCATCCACTAGCCAATCGATCACAAACGGAGAAACACGAATGGTACATAATTCTCGGGAACAAGTCCTTTATTTCGCTCCGTTGTAGTAGAGGTAGAACAGTGCAATACAAGCCACATTGCAACAATGCTCTAATAATTCAATGTAGTTGGATACTCCATCGTCAGCTCCTGTATGCGGCCGGGAAGTCCCAAAATATACGTTGAGGCACCGGCCTATAAATGAGAGTTGTATTCCATTCACTTTCGCATATAAGTGGTGTAAATTGTAAGAAGATCTGATGAAGTGAAGTATTAAGCAGCTAAGGCACTGAAAATTGTGGCAGTTCCAGCGAACATCACACTTAATTTTCATGACCAGAATGTCAAGAGTTTCTGACTTTCTAATATTTATACCACCCATAGATGTAGATGATGCAATATTATTGCTGCGCTTACGTGTCAATAAACATCACTGGGATAGTTTGTTTAACTTAAACAATTTTATCCTGAAAACTGAAATATAACTTCTCGATTTTTGAAAAAAAAAACAGAAATGAAAATAATTGATAAAAAAAAAAAATGTAGAAAGAGTATTAAGCCAACTTAATTTAAATTAAACTAAATTATTTAGAAGCCATATTACATGGAAGAATTAAAACTTAGCAATCGTAACTGCTTCGACTTTAATAATGTATCTGATTTGATTAAAATGTTTTATTCTAATATTATAAATATATGAGCAATTTCGTGTCAAATGACCCAATTTTTAAAATCGATGTCTTCCGATGAAATTTGCACCAAGGTTAGTACTATTGGATAGCAGGCCAGACACAAATTTTCAGCTTCATCAGTCAAGAACTGCCGGAGTTAGAGGGGGTCAAAATGGAACATTTTGGTCATACAGGGTTTTTTTAAATGTGTGTAACTTTTCACCTATTGGTCCTAGCAAAAATTTTCCAAAGGATATTAGATAGCTATTTCTTCAATCTTTCCAAATATAATTTTATTAATTTAAAAAAAAAATTTTTTTAATTTTTTTTTTTAAATTAATTTGTTTTTTTAATTTTTTTTCAATTTGGGCCCCTCTAAAGAAAGCTTATACAATTTCCTTTAAGGCCTTTATAATCGCTTAATGGGATGCGAGTGCGATATCTATCAAAAAAATTATTTTTTAAATCAAGAATAAGATTTTTCAATATTTGGCATAAAAACGTACTACCTAAATGATCTTAAAAAGTATTTATTTGCATTCTAAGGACAAAACCTTTCTTTTGATATACATATTGTTTATGTTGGTAAGGAAACAGATTCTCAAATGAACAAAACATCCAAAAATAGACCCTTTTTCAAAATGCTCCAGCTCACGAGAGGTCAAAGCTGGAGCCGAAAAATTTTAAATGTCATCTTAAAAAAGTCCAAGGTTCTTTTTTAGGGGGGGTACATCGAGCACGAATTTCGCTTCCATACAACTTGAGTCGCTCTAATGTATATATGTACGTATATTCATCGATTTCAAACTTATTCTTACTTACTGAGCATATACTATGTACATGATAATCTACACTGAGCGCCATAAGTGAGTCAACACGCACTATAATTTTAATTTTTCTATTATAAAAAATATACTTGTACCACAACAATAATTTTTATTATTCTTTTGTTTTAACATTTTATAAGTAATAAATAAACGTTTTTATTCTGGGAAATTTATTCGACTATTCTCATTTACTTTTCTCGCTATCCTAAGAAAATGAATTATATCAGTGGTGTTTACACATTTTTGGCGCTCAGTGTATATCGAATAAAATTTTATTATAATCATACTTTTAATTGTATGTACACAATTTCGTTAATTTATAAAGACCAACATTATTACGATTTACTGATAAGTACTAAGAAGCCCATTGAGGAATTTATTTTTTAATACATTAAAATATACTACACCCTTATTATGTCATTAACTAATTTATTTATTTTTATTATTGTTTAATATTGATAAACGTATATGCGGTATATGTACTGTGAGCGTCAAAAGAAAGTGTACAATTCAAAAAAATATACATTAATAAATTACCGTTAATTTTTTTTTAAATTATTTTATTGCCAGTTTTTAAAATTGAAACAAGAAGAAAAGAATTAGAAAATTTTGGAAATATTGTAAAATTTTTTCGGGCACTCTCCTTAAGTGGAAAACTTGAGTTGAGATTGTTAGAATTTTATCAATAGTGTACACTTTCTTTTGACGCTCACTGTATATACTACAATCGATTTATTTATTAGATATGAACCAAATACGTTCTGCATAGACTGGTTGGTTGTCTATTTAGCATAAATTCGTGTGAATTTATAAGAATTTCATTTGATTTCCATGCAAGCTAGAAACATCGTACGTTTTTGTTACACTTTTACTAGGACAACTCCAACTTCAGATTCAGCTTCAAATTTGCTGGCATCAATGATTTGTCTACAAGTAAATAATGTTAAAAAAGTTTTCGTCTCTTTCATATAATGTAAAAGTTGTTTTTTAATTTATTCTTTACCCATCAATATATTTCGATTGAAGTGATGAACAAATAACTTCTGCCTGATTTCCGATCGGAAAGTGATCGTTTATATTGAACGTTTGCGTGCTACTACCCAAATTCAAGATAACAACATACATGTCACTGCCACTGATATTTCTATTTTTAACGTACGTGCAATGTAAATACAAAATTGATTGAATTAATGCATTTGAGAACTTTCAGTTTAGAATTCATCAAGTACTTACCGTGTATAGATAAGAATGTCGTCAAGTATAGTTTTTATCTGAAGTGGGCCAGTTTGCATGGAAGGCTCTTTACGCAATTTAATTAATTTCTTAAACAGCTGCAAGTGACTGCGAGGGGCACGCAACTGGCTCAAAGCATTATTGTACACGTAATTGGAAGCAACAGGTAGCCATGTGTGATCACCAGTAGTGAAACCTGCTTTATTAGAAGCATCCCATTGATATGGCGTTCTGGCTGGATCGCGTGAGTAACTTTCATATGTTTCGGGACTTGCACTACAGCCCTGAGTATCAACTGTTTCTTCCCAGCTAACTTTACCATTCACCATACCAATTTCCTCTCCCTGTACGATAATTACAATATTCGATTAACCATTTTCTTTTGATTTACATACAAATAAATAAATTTTTTTCAACTCACGTAATACGTTACAGCATTGCCAGGTAAAGTCTGTAACAGAATAGTGAATAGGTCCATGCGACCTTCTCCTAAACGTGTAGAATAACGTGGATTATCATGATTGCCCAGTAACCAGTTGGCCAATACGCCATCTGGCATTGAGTCTAGCCACCTGGTAATTAAATTCTTGATATCGTTTGCTGTAGATGTTTTTGAAATGCTTTGCATAAAATAAAAGTTAAAGGGTATCATGGAACCGTTTCTTACGCCGTCACCATAGTATAGCATTAAATTTTCAAATGTTGTGTAGGCTTCAGTCAATAGTAAACGCGTTTCACCACCATGATCTTTTTTATATTGTTCAGTTAGTTCACGCCATTGATAGACCATTTCAATAGATTCCGGTTGATCTTGGGTGTAAGTATGATTCAGATGACACCAATCTTCTGGATCCGGACAAACGCTTACATCGTTAATAACAGGTTCATCCGGATAATTGCCATTTTCATCGATTTTCTCAAACATGAATGGAAGAGCATCAATACGAAATCCTGAAATTCCCAAGTCCAACCAATAACGCATAACTTCTTTCATTTTAGCCACCACCAACGGATTGCGATAGTTCAAATCGGCCTGTTTAACGGAAAATTGATGCAAATAGAACTGTTGTCTCTGTTCATTCCACTGCCATGCACTATAACGAAAAGCACTCTTCCAATTATTTGGCGGCTGTCTATTGCCATTCTCATCTATTGTTCCATTTTGCCATACATAGAAATCTTCATAGCCTTCTTCACGATTTACGGATTTTTGAAACCATTCACATTCGTCACTGGTGTGATTGGGAACAAAATCCAGAATTATGCGAACGCCAATCTCTTTTGCCTTTTTCAACAAATTTTTGAAATCTTCCATTGTACCATACTCCGGATGTATGGCATAGAAATCGGAGATGTCATAACCAAAATCTACCATTGGTGACTTAAATATTGGAGACAGCCAAACACCGGTAAATCCAATATCCTTCAAATATTGCAGCTTTTCCGTCACACCATTCAAATCTCCTATTCCGTCTCCATCGCTATCACGGAACGATCGTGGGTATACTTGGTAGTAGTTGCCATTTTCCCACCAATCTTTACCAGATATTACTGACGCCAGTGAAAGTATTAAGAAAATTACCAACTTCATTACGTTCACGTTGTATCGCAGAGAACAACTGAAAATTTTTTCAATTTCAATCAAAATTTTATAAATTTTTTTATTATTAAAATGGAATGATTTGAAAAATATGTACAAATACTTGAGAGAGCAAAATTTAATTTAATTTTTTTTTTTTAATTTAGATTACAATAATATTTATTAATAATATAATAAGAGTGTTTATCTTTAATTTAATTTTGTAAGTTTTATTTAAAAAAAAAATTTTAAAAATTTCATTTACTCTATATGAGTCATCACCCTTTATAACAAGTTATTATTAACAAATAATTGCTTTTCAAATAAATAAAAACGAATAATTAAAATAAACATAATCAATCGATGTTGTAATTAAAAGAAATCATATCTTTTGAAGTTTTTGACAAGTTTTAACAATTAAACGTTTTATTGCCAAATTACATAGTGGCATAACTTAGTCTTCTTTCAAGTAACAATAGACTACTTGTACGCATCATAGCTGCCGGATTTGAGGATTTATAGTCATTTTGACGATTTTGTGCTCCAAAAATATCATATTGACGATATGACGATTTATGACTTTATTTTGGCGATTTTAAGAAATTAAAAAAAAACATTTTAAGTTTTGTATATGCTTTGCAATTATTACTATTGGAAATTTAGGTTAGTAATAACAAGGAGTAAAGTATTATATTTTGAAGTTATTTTCAAATACCTGTGATGATTTTTAAGTATTTTATGCCTTCTTACTCCCTTAAAAGCCAACAAATTACTACTCCTAAATAATCTCGTAGTTGATCATAATTTATCATTTGCCGTTACAGACATACATACATAATTGGTCATTACAACCCTTCAGTCAGGATTATTGACTTAGTTTCTCACACCACTTATGTTGTGTGTGTTAATTTTATACATAAGTGGCGGGACCTACAGTTTAAAGTCGACACCGAACGACAGATTTTTTGAGAAACTTTTCATGGCAATTTATTTACTCTCAGAGTTTTTGCCAGAAATCTGCTGAGAGGAAGTCGCCGAAGAAATACTTTTTGTATTTTTGTTTTGATGTCTGGCCTGGGGCTCGAACCTTGGCTTTACGTCTAATACGCCAACACACTACCTACTAGACTACTAATTGCCGTTGCAGACAATTTTAAAAATGCGATTCCAATATTACCATCGGAAGAAAAAAGGCATGTGCCATTATTTTTTTTTTTTCGTACGACCAACACTTAGGGGATGGATGACATTGTGTTTGCAACTAGGAAAAAATATTATGGGAAGGAGGAAAGAGGGAGCAGTGTTTATGGACATAAGGTTTGAATATTTTTATACCATAAGTAACAGGAAAGACCTCTGCAGGAATTGAGTTTCACATACGAATAGTCCTTCTAACAAACGAACTTTGTCTGTAATGCAGTGGCAATTCATTGTTCAATCGACTATATACGGGTGTTCTGGCCGAGAAAGACATGATTTTTATTAGCAAGTCCCCTTATTTCGCTCGAGAAAAATCATATGTAATACCAACAGTGAAACACAAGACACATTGCAATGATGCTCCAATGAATCAATGGAGTTGGATATGCTACCATCATTAACGAGCTAGTACGGCCTCTCCTGTAAACGGTTGAGAAGCCTCAAAATAGACGTTGAGGCATTGGCCCAGACGTCAGAGTTGTATTCCGTTCTCGGTCGGTTATAAATGATTATTTTTTTTTTTAATTTTCTGACGATTATTTTACGATTTCAATGAACGACATTGACGATTTTTTCTCAAATATTTGACGATTTAATGCTTCATTTATCTGGCAGTTATGGCACGCACCCCTGGAAAACATAGTCTCAAGGAAATAGTCGAGTGACGTACTATATAAAAAAATTTACTTTTGATCAAAAAATCTCTGACATCGTAGTGTCAGTAGTGGCAGTTTATTCGTCTTCTCATTGAGATATAACTTCAATAAATATTATCAGATGGCATCGTTTTCATTTTAGGCTCTCATTTGTATTCTTGAATTTTTGGTTTATTTTTTTTTCAGTAGTCCATGAGTAAGAGTTTTAAATTTATTCTGGTCTTAAAAAATTTTCAGTTGGATACTAAAATTTTGTAATTTTCAAAAATAGATAGAATAAATGTTATCTTCTTGGTACGCATACATACGTGCGTAATTGTTCGCAGTTTAAAAAGGAATGATCAATCAATTACAAACAATCCCAAATGAAAGTGATTTGGATATTTTTGGAAATGAATGAATCTGAAACAAAGAGATAAGGGTAGTTTTCCTTTGTTTATAAATCTCCTGAGAAGAGCCCAGCTGATCTTCAGGAGATATTAATTGTAAATCCTCGTAAAGAATTACAATTGTTGGAACGCGAGAGTTAAGAGAAAAAGAAAGAAATCGAATTAATTTCTAATTTCACTAGTAGATATAATGAGAGATAACGAAATTAATTGTCTTTCTTACCTTTTTGTTCGGTGATTTAATTTTAATAGCTTTGCTTAAAGAGTTTAATATGTCACCAATTAGCCACAAACTTCCAATAATTTAATGAGAGTAAATATTTCAGATAGGGTTTTCCAAGTAAGTATATTATTTTTCACGTAAGTATGTACAATTTTTAGGTAAATTTGGGTAAGTATAATTAATTGATTTTATATCAACAGAGATATACAATTTAGGTAAGTATAAGGTAAGTATAATATTCACTTTTAATATTTCAATTTATGTTTTAGGTTTCTTTAAATTCTTTATGTTTTTATAATTTCAGCAAATTTCGATACAATTCTTTAGGTTTTATAATTTCAGCAAATTTCAATACAATTCTTTAGGGTTTTATAATTTCAGCAAATTTCGATACAATTCTTTAGGTTTTTCTTTTACATGTAAGTTTTAGGTAAATTTCACAATATGATTTTTTTTTAGTTTAGTTTGAGCTCAAACACTTTATTTTATTTTTAATTTAGTTGCACTTATTTAACATTTGATGGTAAGATGGGAACTTATTTTTATGTTTGCTATGTTAATGCAAGATGAGAAGTAATTGCTTTTTCTAATTTTATTTTCCACCAAACATCTGCTCTCCCTACAATTGATATTAACAATAAATTGTGGAGACATTCCCTTTGTTTTTGTATAACTGGAATTGTGGAGGCATTCCAAATTATGTGCAAAAAAAAAGATAAACAAACTGGAGACATTCTTTTAGCTTGCTGGAAATTAGGTTGTTCTTATTGGAATCGCTTACAGGGTATTATGTGTTCAAACCTCGTTTGAACAGAATCAAAGTGGTTTTAGGTTTCAAGATTTATGTTTATACAACACATTACAATATCTGGATACTGTGAAAAATATTGTAATAGGAACGTTTTTTATGTCGATTGATTTTAGACAACTCTAAAGCCAATATATTATTTCAATGTATGAAAAGCGGGAGTTTTTACTAAAGATGGACAATCCGTTTAAAAAAGGAGAATGGGATGATAAAGTTCGAAACAGTGACAAAGGATGCGTGGTTAAATGGAAGAATACAGAAGCTGTGACATTTTTATTCATGCTCCTTCATTCACTGACAAAAAAAAAAAGATAATAAATATTGAAATGTTTGGTCCAGGCACGCGCTAAAGACATAGATTTAAATGATGGACAAATAGTTAACTTTTGAAGTGGAAAGCGTTGTCGTTAGGTTAGATTAGGCTAAGTAATGTAGCTTAATGACTTTGAATTAAAGCCCACTTAAGCCAGAATTTAGACCACTGGTGATCAACCATTATCCGAAAGAAACCAAGCTGCTATTGCAGCAACTCTTATATTTGAGAGCTCGGTCAAAGTTGTAAAAAAGTTAGAGGTTAGAAACTTGCATCTTTTTATGACATATGAACTGAAAGACAGTCTCTTCCTCGTTCTCAGACCTACAGATTAATATGTTAGTGTCCCGGAGCCCATAAAAGAGTTACATTTTAATGATCCGTAATTTCACTCAAAAATCCTCGGTATTCATTGACAAAGGCGGACGTTGAAACTACGTTCGTTATGTACTTAATTGCAGCATGACTGTCTGAAATCATGAAATTTCGCGTTCATTGCGCTTTCGTACTATGAGCCTGACATACATTTTTTTGTGTAATTTAAAAAGTAATTGCTTTGAAGCATATCATATCTCGTTAACAACCAGTGTTGCCAATTTTTTACGGTCAAAACGCGCAATCCTCCTATTCAAATGGCGTTAAAAAACGCTTAGTAATAATTTTAGTAACTAACCATAATCAAAAAATAAATAAATAAAAAAAGCGTTAAATAATAGAAAAAAAAAAATAGAAAACTTTAAGGGAATTGTAAAAAAAATATTTTTATTATGTACATATATACGTAGATACATCTTAATTTTCAAGAGATTTTTTGTATAATTTTAAATATTTGTTAAAAAAAAAATAAAATTAACAACTATTTGAAACAAAACGACTTAATTTTTTTTTTTTGATTTTTATGTATAATATACAGAAAATAGGTACTTTCATTTGTACATTTATAATAGGAGCCCATTTTTCAGCATTTATAAGTTTTATATTTAACTAAAATAATTAAAATTTCAAGTTTATTATAGTTTTCTAATATTTCACTTAAAATAATAGTTTCAAATAAGAGTCGATACAGTCAATATCGACAATCCCACCAAAACAACCCTCTCCCTTCAAGAGGTACCTATAACTCTTAAACTACTGAACCGATTTTAACCATTCTTTTTTTGTTCGAAAGCTTATCAGGTTTAGATGGTTTAAAAAAAATTCGATATAGCAAAAAGTAGGCGTGGCAAACCTTTAAAATTTAATATTTAGGGACATAGTGATCGTAGACGGATTTTTTTTTATAGCGAGTACAAGAACTACAACTTCTTCAGCGCCACCCATTATTCGGACCTCTTATTGTTATTCTTTGTATGCCTCACCTAAATACTTTACGTTACTTTACTACAACGCTTTCGATTATAAGTATATCTCCACACAACTACAGTAAGTTAGTTATTTTTATATAACTGTTTTATGCAGCGTGTTACAATAAATATATAATGTGACCTGTTTTGGGCAATAAAAAATATCAATGTTGGGCGGGACGAAGTTCGCCGGGACAGCTAGTAATAAAATAAAATTCAAATTCAATCAAATATAAGAAAACATAAAAAAATATTACTTACTAATTTTTCTTAAATGCATTTATTACATTACGGAATTAGAGATGAGCGATCTTTTCAAAACTGTGATTTAATCACGGTGATTGATAATTCACTGGTAACTACAGTGATTGAAATTGCCAAATAACAGTTACTAATAATGTCGTTCTTTCAAAATTGTTACATACTCAAATTTATTTCATTTTATTTTGAGCGAGACAGAATTACTATTAGATGATGCTGATTATTTACTTTTGTCTTTTATACATGAACTTTCTGTGAAACTTAATTGTCAAACTTCATATAAAAAAAAATTACATTAAAAATAATGACATTGATGACACCACTTTGATTTTGTTTAGTAGTCTTTTCGTAGTATGTATCATCTAGTTGTCTCTTTCTTACGACTTAATAAAATACGTTATTGTCATTATTGTATTATTGGAATACTGTGATCACAATCACTGTTTGAAAGAACAGTGATTAACAAATCAAGTTCACTGAGAACAACGTTCTTCAAAAATCACTGGATCGCTCATCTCTATGCGGAATATTACTTGAATGAGCGGCACACACGGGTTTTTTGCATAACGTGCAGGATTTTCTGGTTGGCCGACGTTTTGTACATAAATATATAGCAATTACCTTTCGCTTTTATTCTACCAATGCTGTCACGTTCTTCCACACTTTCATCTACAGCACCTCTTACGTTCAAAAATTCCCGATATATGGCTTCAATAGCATTGTGTGTGGAAAATATTTTTGTTACGTGTTTATTTTTGGCTCTGTTTTCTATTTCCGGCTTCACCAGTTGTTCGCTGAGGCTGTATAGGAACATTCTACGGCGGCTTGTGGAAGCTTTTGGCATTGGGTTATTCTCAACGTAAATTGTGTATGCGGCAAGGGCAGCGACGTCTAGTATATTGTAGAAGAAAGCCAAGGGCCATCTATTTGTTCGTCCCTTTGTTGAATATTCTGCTAAAAGCTTGTCCATATTATCGATGCCAGCTTTATATTTGTTGTAATCTAAAATCATGAGTGGATTTTTCGTTGGAGCTTGCACTTCGCATGAATAATGCATTGTAGAAAGAAGTACAACCAACTTATTTTTTTTTTTTTTTTTTTGGGATGTAAGTGCACAAGATAATATTGTTACTGAAACCAAATGTAGTTGACTCTACTTCCCGTCCTTTTGATAAAGCGAAATATGTTGGTACAAGCACTCGTCTTCTGTTCACTGTACATAACATTGATAAACTGCTGTCCATCATTAAGCTTTTCGCTAAATTATAAGTTGTAAGTTCCACGATAAAGATTGACGCACAAGTCCTTCACTACCCTCTTGCCTACGTTTTTTCTCGTTCGCCGGATGCCGCCAATCTAGTATAAATTTGTCCCTTCATTGGATAGGATGAGACGCAGTCACATACCCACCATACTTTAATTCCGTACTTGGCGATGGTATGTTTGGGTAAACCCATTAGCACCACGGTAGGGATACAACTGCTCATCAACTGTCATGTTTGGAACTGGTACCTAATTGCTGCGTAGATTATCATTCAGCATTAAATATAAGTTGGTTATGGCAGCAGCTTTTTCGGTTTTTTACCACTATTGACGGGTGTTTCCGTTGTCGAAACGTATAAAGCAGCTTATATCCCAAAAATGCCGCTCGCTCATGGAAGATCGATATATTTGGATGAGCAACAATGTAGCAACAAAGCACAAACAAAACAATGCAACTACAAAACATAAGTAAACCACAAATAAGCTTAGCAACAAAAGAAATTCCATATAAAATGTATGAACATACCCGGGTATGCTTCTGTTGACGTATGTATAATTTTTTATCTGTTGACATAAAGGTTAACACAAGACACACACCATCCTTTTTCTATTACTTCCAACAATAACACGGTGCGACAGTGAAAATACACCCGAGTAACTACATAGTCCACATTGTTCAGTTAGTTGAGTAGATCTCAAAAATAGTTTTTTTATATTTCTCGAACCCTCCAAACTTGTTTTATTTGACAAAAACTGTTTTTTCTGACTTCACGCACAAATTTTTGGATTACTCAAACATTTCTGACCCGATTTTCAAAATTTAAATCTTGTTGGAAAGGGAAGAGATGGTCCTTTAAAACGGTGTACATATATCTATTATTCGACTTAATACGCTATGAGATTTGATGAGGTAAACTTGGAAAATGCAAAAAAAATTTCATATTTTTCAAGTTTGTCCGTTCATAGTAGCAAACTTTACTTGAAAACTATGAAATAAGTGATAATATTCTTAAAGTCTGTTCTCTTGTGAAGAGATTGAGTCATCATTTGATCAAATCGGACAAAAATTGCCGTAGTTATTATTTAAAGAGTCTAACAGTCGAGTGATAATTTTAACATATGTCATCTCATCAAATGAACTTTTAGTTCAAAAATTTTCAGAATTTTTGATGGATCTTGATTGTTTATCGCAAAATATGTCAATTCCACGTTTGAGTGACCACCAGGGGTTGGCCAATGTTTGCGCAAAGAGAAATAATAATATTTGCAAAAAACACAAATATTAGCCGACTTCTAGAAGTCGTGCAAACGTGAAATTGATACATTTTGTGATAAACAATCAAGATCCATCAAAAATTCTAAAAATTTTTTAACTAAAAGTTCATTTGATGAGATGACATGTATAAAAAATAAAACCCGACTGTTATACTATTTAACTAATAACTACGGTAATTTTTATACAATTTTATTAAATGAAGACTCAATCTCTTCACAAGAGAACAGACTTTAAGAATATTATCACTTATCCTATATTTTTTTATTAAAATTTGCTACTATTAATGGACAAACTTGGAAAAATATGAAAAAATTTCCAAGTTTACCTCATCAAATCTCATAGCATATTAAGTCAAAAAACAGATATATGTACACCGTTTTAAAGGTACATCTCTCCCCTTTCCAACAAGATTTAAATTTTGGAAATCGGATCAGAAATGTTTGAGTAATCCAAAAATGTGTGCGTAAAGTAAAAACAAACAGTTTTTGTCAAATAAAACAAGTTTGGAGGGTTCGAGAAATATAAAAAAAAATATTTTTGCGATCTACTCAATAAAACTCACAACCTACACTATGTCATTAGCCGGGTGTATTTAATTTTTCTTATTTTGTCGCATAGTGTAATTAAATACAAAGTAACACATTTATACCCCAAAAGGTACAAAAAATAATTGATTGATGTCCGGTGGTTTAAGCTCTAGAATCTAGAGTCTAGATTATAATTTTTAGACCAAAATATCTTGAGTTAAAGCCTTTCGTATAAAGTCTTTGATAAAACAGTTTCCTATTAATTTTTTTTTTATATATAAAATAATGCGGAGTGTGGTAGATTTGAATTTCAACCGCTACTAACTCCGTATTAAATTTAAAAATTTTTTAAGTTATACGGCAATAATGTTGAAATGTTGAAAACATTTTTCATAATACGATGCCGATTTTCGCAACAACAACAACAACTTTTATTCTCAAGTTTACAATTTAATAACTCTGTGCCAGAAAAGAAAACAAAACAATAATCAAGTATTTGTTATTATAATAATTACAACATTTATGCCCACTTTTATGTCTTGTGTATTTACGGGTGTATGTTTCTATATTTCTGTAGTCAATGTGCGAGTATTTTACGTAAAATTTTATTTTTCACCGGGATCTCCAATGTAAGAACAGAATGCGACCGTAACGATTTGTTCAATGCAAACTGACACTTAAAAAAAAAAGAAGGTAAATATGGTCGAGAGAGATAGATTCTACTTTATTTTGGCAGTGTTTGTTGTATCTTCTTCACTCTAAATCTTCGAAAAAAAAGTTATGAAATTTGATGCGTTTTGTAAACACCATCAGGTTTTTCAGTTTTTCAGTTTTTTTTTTTCTTGGTGGCAATAAGAAAATAGTCAAAAGTGCAATTATTTGTTATTTGTGTGCTGTTGAAGACAATAAATATGTAGGTGTAAAATCTTTTTGGTAGTGTTTTCTCATGAAGTTATGGTCGTATTCTGTTCTTACACTCTCGTTTAACCCATTTATAGCCAAACAAAAACTACAAGTTAAATTTTTAAAATTTCAATGTATATTTATTTTTAACAGTGCAAAAAAACAGAAATGTAAAAAAAAAGTAAAAAAAATAAAAAATTCAGGACATTAGAGGGGTGTCCCCAAAATGGAACAATGGCCACTTATGAGTGATATTTTGCAAAACAATTTTTTTCAACGGAGAGTGTTTTTTTGCATTTTTTGCAACTCCAGCGGCTTCTGTTGTGGCAGATGACACAACGCACACGCTTAGGAAGCTTTTCTGGGAGATGATCTGCGCCGTCTAGATGTAGACCCTCAATATTTGATGACGAAGGCCGAGCAGAATGTCTTTTGGACCACAGTTTTAAATAAAACCTAGCTATAGATCGACGAAATTGTACTTGGTCCGTAGCATTTTCTTCACAAAATTCATGTAGGCGCCACGCATTTGATATAGCCATATAAAGATATAGATTGGTTCATTTCAGCAACTCCGCCCATGCTTTTGTTGTAAGTTTGGAACAAGTGAGGTATTTGCATATCAAGTTTTTATTTTTTTTTTAGAAAACCATCTATTAACTTTTCCTACTTGTTCATAAAAATCGTAATTGGTCGCCATTGTGCAAATACTGTTATGTTACTGTTATGCAAATACTGTATACTTGTGGCCATTGTACCCAAATTGGAACAGCATTATTATATGTTTTCTAAGATCTTATACATTTGTTGTATGAACCTAAAAATGCTTTTAAATGTTTCACTGTTTATTAAATTTTATATTATGATACAAATAACGACTATAAGCTTTAGGTAGAAAGTATAACTTTGGTTACCATTGACCTACCTCTACATGTGTATTTTTAATGAAGTTTAATAGATTATTACAACAATAACAATAAATGTAGTTAAATTGCTTCATTTAATATTTATTCAGAGCACTTTCCACTATTCAATAATGCAAAA
This sequence comes from Sarcophaga caerulescens, assembly GCA_927399465.1. Taxonomy (NCBI): domain Eukaryota; kingdom Metazoa; phylum Arthropoda; class Insecta; order Diptera; family Sarcophagidae; genus Sarcophaga; species Sarcophaga caerulescens. The sequence continues at coordinate 22,828,759 of OV656868.1, read as the reverse complement.
ATAAATAAACTAGAGTAAACAGTTTTTTTATACAGCCTTAATAATTAAGTGTTCCCAAATTGGCACAGAGACCGTAAATGGGTTAAGTTTTTCTGTTTGCGTATGAATTCAAAAGCGTACTGTTTCGGTGTTTGAAGAATTTCCACCTATGTCGTTATATTTTTATTATTACTCTTCCTTCTTTATGTTATAGTTGCTGTTAACATTGTTTCCTGTCCCACTCTCTATCTCTCTTTCTCTATGTTTCTCCCATGCTTTGTGTGCGGGGACCATTTGAGAATTTAATAGTTTTCAAGAGTGGAATGGGATAAAAAAAAAGGAAAATATCAACCTCTTGTGTATAATATTGTCCATAAATGTGGAAGTATCAAAGGATTTTTATGTCATTTGTAGCAAAAGTCACCGGCTATAAGTTGTACTCTTTAAATTTTACAAAATAAAAGGAAAGAAAAGGAAAATTTACATTACAAGTAAAATGCAAACTTTAATTTTCTGTTTGTTTTATTCTCTTAAGCATGTATTTAAATATGTTGGTTTATACACATTAAGCCTTAATAATGAAGCAGTAATTTTGTTTTCCACCAACTTTTAATATGTACATATGTACGAGTACATGTAATTTTGTATTTTTCTTAACTCTTACTTTGGATGGTCGGAAATCATATGCAGCCGAGCTGCGATTAAGTCCCTGAAGAACATATTTTAGATGTTCGTCCTGATCAATAATACTAAGAATTTCTCATGGAAATTTTGAATCATTGTAAGATAATCCTTAAATGGGTTACGGGATATTTGTATTTCGGCGTAAATTTCATTGCAGATGGACTGGTCCGGACCGATATTAAGCTCGTAGTTACGTAAGTACCAATTCCGATTGCCTTAATTCAATTGTATATTATTCACTAATTTTATAAGGAGCCTTATAATCTGTTTTCATAACACAAGTCGACAGGCAAGTACGTAAGAAAATGAGTTTTTATAACATAACTGCTTGACTTACTACGCCTTGTCAAGTTATATTTCTGACAAGGTATATATGTAAGAAGTCGCCGTAGTGTAGTAGGTAGTGTGTTGGCTTATTAGACTGAAGTCCCGAGTTCAAATCCCAGGTCAGACATCAAAACGAAAATATGAAAATATTTCTTCGGCGACTTCCTCTCAGCAGATTTCTGGCAAAAACTCTGAGAGTAAATAAAATTGCCATGAAAAGCTTCTCAAAAATATGTCGTTCGGAGTCGACTTTAAACTGTAGGTCCCGCCACTCATGTATAAAATTAACGCACACAACATAAGTGGTGTGAGAAGCTAGGTCGTAAATTTGACTGAAGGGTTGTAATGACCAATTATGTATGTATGTATGTATATATGTAAGTGTAATTAAATATTGTTACGTTTTTAAAAACGTTAAAAATATGTTTTCATAGATTGCAAATAAAATAAAAATAAATTTGTGTTTAGTTTTAAATCAATTCTTTATTGTTCGCTCTATTCCGTGTGCCACCTTTAACGATTTGACTTAAACAACAACAATTTGCTTTAATTGTTATTATTCTTTGCACTCTTCCGCGAACACAATAACAATTGTTCAATAGATATTTATATGGAGATCTTCCAACCACAATTATTCTCTTCACACGCAACGTGTCTTTACACAAGACTGACTGAATTCTTTCTGAACTCTCACGTGTCTTCACATACGACTGACCGAATTCTTACTGAATCGCCGGTGCCTGCTCTGTCTTGCCTTTTATATCTCAAGGGTCAGCAGTCTAATGAATGCCATTTATGAGAATGTCTTCGCGAAATCCCTATAAATGTAAACAAGTTGCTTTCAGTGTTGTTGCTGCCTGTTTACTGTTTATCTGCTTTTTTATACTGCACTTTGTTGTTGCTTGTTTACTTCTTTGTCCGCTGCACTTTGTTGTTGCCTGTTTACATCTTAATCCCTTATTTTTTATACTAATGTTGTTGCTATATTTTTGTTTATTCGCTGATCATGTAAACAAGTCTATTAGTTTTGTTTTTGGAGCTTTTGTTTATCATTTTTAAGAACACCATTTCCATTTTCGTAACAATATAAATAATAAATTGAAGATAACCCTGTATTTTGTTTATTATATTATTATTACATTCTGATTTCTTTGTTTACCAAGGCAAATTTTTATTCTTCCGTGCGGTTTTTTTTGCTGATAGTGAAATATAAAAGATAAATACAATAAAATAAAACAATGTTCCCATCTATTCAGATACATTTCGATAGTGAAACATAAAATGACAGTGATAGTGGAGACATTCGTTTACGTCGATGCCTTTAATGTACTGGATTTACCTGAGTAACGGTAAGTACGAAACAAATTAAATTCATCTTATGAAATGAGTAAACCAGAAGGAAATTCTGAAATAATTCAGTTAAGTAGGGAATCATTATTAGGGCATATTTGTTTGTTAATCATCTTGCTTTTAAATGTTTCTTTGGATTTATTCGAATAAAGTTGAAAAAATCTAAAAGACGCTTAAGAAAACTGAAAAAAAAAAAAATAATAAAAAAACATTTAAATCTGACAACTTTCTAAGCATACCCTGCTATAACGAATCTACCACTGGATCAAAGTTGCAAGATGAGCAGCCTCTATATCTTAGTCGTATATTTAACGTGCAGTGGAAACTGAGGTATCTTCTGAATTTTAACCAATTAATATTCCCATATCTGAGTTGGGTTCTGCAATAGCGTTAGAGTTTGAGATCGTAACAATAACAGCCTAGTGGTTCGAAGAAAAATCAAGTCAAGAGCGGAGACTGGCTCTGGATATGTTGTTAGTCACTTCAAAACCAATAACGTCCAACTCCATTGAAGATATTGTACTAAATAAAACACAACACAAGTAGAGAACCCAAGAACATATGTTTAATTGCAGTCGCTAGCTGTCAGAAAGCTGGATGTTAGAGATGTATAGAAATTTCTATATTGGTCTTCTCTAGTCGTAAAACTAGGAGAAGAGTACACCGTATCTGATGCAAGTTTTCAATGCAGATCGTGCTTGCTTGTGAATAATCTTCACACAGATCATCCAATTATTATGTTTCAGTCTTAATTTATGGTGTTTTCTTTTCTACAAAGAAAATGTCACCCTCTAACAAGGTGCATTAAAAAATTGTTGACCAACCCTGTTGTAATGTCATTTTTTATTTGAGAAGAACATAACACAAATATTAAAAAAGGGTATGCCCTGTGTTTACCAATTATTAAGAAAAAGAATGAGGAAATGGCAATTTGTTCAAAAGCAGTTCAATGTAAATAATAATATTTAAAATTAATTTAAAAAAAGTGTTTTAAACGTATTAAATGTTTTATATCTATTAACGTTAAGGTTTTAGATTTAAAAATATGTTGTATTTTTTAATTTGTTTTCAATAAAATATGTAAATATGAGAAAGATGTTGCAAGATACATAGCTAAATTTTCGACTTCATTTTTTGAGCTCTGTTTTTTATAACCAAAAAAAAATTTTTTAACACTGTTCTAACACTGAATGCAATTTTTTTAAATTACTGACCATGTATCTTCAATAATGTAATGTTTCCTTAAGGTTACTCCTCAAAACAATGAAAAAATTAACTTCAAAATTGGATAAAGATACCATGCGGCTTTTTTTAAATTTCATCTGGTAGCCCTATAAATAAACAAAAGTCATCTGATTTACAGGGCATTATCAGCACTCTCGATTTATACAGGGCATAAAATGCAATGCCTTCCACCATTGGCAAGTGCGAATTATTTAAAATAAAACATACCACCCTTTTTGAGGGCGAAACATTTTTAAGAAACAAACACAAAATTGCATTTTGCACATGCACAATGCACATTTTTGGTAGAAAAGAAAACACCATTAATCAATATGCCTTAACTGCCATATGCTCTACCTAACTTAACATACTAAATAGGTTCCCTGACGTCAAATGTATCTCGCATACTAACATTATGTCAATATTCAATTTTATTTTTATGTTGGCGGGTACAATTCATACAATTCATCGGTTGATAAGGCGCGAAGAAAATAAAAAGTAAGACAAACATAAACACAGGAAAGGCATTTACCATATGTATGTTTAAACGTAATTGACAGTATTTGAAGTTGCGGCTGTCAACTTTATAATAGGCCATCCTTTTTTTTTGACAGCGATTTTGGTTGAAGTTGCGGACGAATTCTTTTTTTTATCACTTAAGACATTGAACTGGAAAGTTTCGTTTCTGAGGTTCTTCCATTGTAGTTTTTCGGTGTAGTAGGCACCTTTATTCAATTGAGAACATTTTTCACTAAAAATACCTAAGTAAACTAGATTTCACCTCCTCTGGTTATATGATGGTGTCAATACCTTTAACTACCACTTGGAAGAAGTGGGGTGTTGTTGTTCGATGTTCACCTGCACTGTTTCATTGTTGCATTGTTTCTTCAGTATTGCCACATTTTATTGCCGAAACATAAAAAGAATTCTTTCCAATGGTAGATATTAATTTTTTTTAATAATGAGTTTTAATTTATTTCTATGAAAAATAGGAGGTAACTTACTCGATTTGATGGGCAAAGCAACAGATTAGCGGCTAGCCTTAACGTCTCTGAGCACCTTAAAAGCGGAGATCATTTTTAGCGATTTTGGGCTTCGCTTTCATTTAGGACTTCAACATAAATTCTGTCCGCAAGAGTATTTTAAATTTTTGAACACTGTCATCATTTTTATCTTTGGAAATGATATCACTGACTTTTAGTATTACAATAACAATTGTAGGAATAGGAAACCGAACTCTTACTTACTTAATTGGCCATAACAACCCGATTAACGGATTTCGGCCTGCCGCAACACATCCTTCCAGGCGCCTCTGCTTCTTGCGCGCCTACGCCAGTTGGTCACACCAATCGATGACAGGGCTTCCTCGATTTGGTCCTTCCAACGGATACAAGGTCGTCCTCTTCGCCGACTTCCGCAGATCTCCGCATCAAATACCCGTCTCGCCGGAGCATCCTCCTCCATTCGAACGACATGGCCGAGCCAGCGCAGCCGCTGGATGTTAATACGCTGTACAACGTCTATGTCGTTGAGGAGCTCATACAGCTCACTGTTGAATCGGATGCGGAAATCATCGCCAACTCGCACTGGACCGAAGATCTTACGTAGGACTTTTCTCTCGAATACTCTCAAGGCTGCTGCATCAGTTCTTAATAGGGTCCATGCTTCTGCGCCATAAAGAAGCACAGGTAGGATGAGCGTCTTGTAGAGTATTAGCTTTGTCTTACGAGAGAGGTCTCTGCTACTCAATTGCCTATTGAGACCATAGTAGCACCTGTTGGCAAGAGTAATCCTGCGCTTGATCTCCAGACTGACATCATTTTCGGTGGTAACGGCGGAGCCAAGGTAAATGAATTCCTTGACTGTATCAAACGTATAGTTATCGGCCGTAATTTGAGACTCAATACGCCGCACGGCTCTACTTGTCGATAACATATACTTTGTTTTGCCCTCATTTACTGCCAGACCCATCTTCTTAGACTCGCGTTCAATAGCACTAAAGGCAGCAGTGACATCTCGCTTGGTACGCCCTATGATGTCGATGTCGTCAGCGTACGCAAGCAACTGGACACTTTTTTGAAAAATAGTGCCATTGCGATGCACTCCCGCCTTTCGCAGAACACTCTCCATGACGAAGTTGAAGAGGTCGCATGATAAGGGATCGCCTTGTCTGAAACCTCGCACGGTATCAAAAGGTTCGGAGAGGTCCATTCCTACCTTGACGGAGCTGCAGGAATTGCTCAACGTCATTCTGCATAGCCTTATCAGCTTCGCAGGTATACCGAGCTCAGACATTGCGGCAAAAACACGATCCCTTATGGGGCTATCGAAAGCAGCCTTATAGTCGACAAAAAGATGGTGTGTGTCGACTTGATTTTCGTGGGTCTTCTCCAGGATTTGGCGTAGTATGAAACCGAAGAGGAAACCGAACTCATCAGGAAGAAAACTAAAAATGTTGCAAAGGAGGCAGTTGAAGTCGTCACAGAAAGAAAACTAGTGGCGTCAAATTTGGTGTTATGAGAAAGAGGACCATTAGGGTTCATGTTGGAGGAGTTTAACAAGATCAGAGCGTTTTGCTTAAAATAAAAAGTGTTCATAAGAAGAGAAATCTGCTGATATCATATATTTCCGAATAATCCAACGATATTAAGTTACTGAGGTTTTCTTTTTTTGGATTTTATTATTAAAATTATTTTTGAACCAAAATCAGGTAGATTTTATTATTTAAGATTTTCTATGGAGGCGTTAAATTTGGTCAAGAGAAATTGGATATCCGGCTCTAATGCAGTTAACTAGGTATGAAGTCCTGCACAAATATGTATGCTTTCGTGTACATGCAGGTCAACATTGAAATTGAATGTTGTTAACCAGGTTTTAAATCTAACTGGATGTTAGGAGATATTAGGCAACAACAACAACAACAACAGCATGTATTTAACATCCATATACGCGTTGTTATCAGTTTATTATTTTTTCTTTTTTGTTTTTTTTTTTTTTTTGTGAGTTTTAAATTCTATTGTTGCATTTACAAGGATGACGATGCATACAAGTAGACACTCTGATGGTATTCGTGCATCGTACTCGCACTAGCACTCGCACTCGCACACATACAAAGTTTTTTTTTGTGTCCATTAATGTGACCTCATTTTTAGTTTCATACTCGTACATTGTTGTTGTTGTTGCCGTTGACTTTCTAAATTCGAATTTTTGTATGTGTTTGCGTGTATGTATTTGAAAAGTTCCATGTTTATCTTAATATGGGCGAGTGTGTATCTGTGTGCATGCGTATGCAACTGAATATAAAATGATTTTAGTTCAGCCCTTAACACGACGCTTTAACACACACAAATAACGTTAACTGAAACAAAGTGCTCGAGTATTTATATCCGCAGGGATTTCAACAGCTATCAAAAGGCAACAGTGAAATTGCAAAAATGTTACGAAAAACTACCAGAAAAAATGCTGAAAAACGGAGTGAATAATAGTATCATTGTGTTATTTTATTTAAATGATTATAATGCATCAAAGAACCTAGAATTCATCTATTATGGTGTGTTTGGAAAGCACAAGAATAAAAAAAAATATGATTTTTTAGGACGCGATATATTTCAGGAGGGATTGTCATTTTTTATTATTTTTGTTTTTTTTTTTTTTTGTGAAAAAAACATAACCATTGTGGAAAAGTATGTTAGTAGATAGTGAAAACTGACTAAAACAAGGCTGCTCAACAACAAAAAAAAAAAAAAAGCAAAACAAGTGAAAGAAAATTTCAAAAAGATTTTTTTATTACTGCCATTCGAGCTACAAAATTAAATAATATTAAACAAAATAGTTTAAACTCACTCATGGGATTCCTGGTTTTATGGTTCTAAACTGTACACTGTGACTAACAGATCTCAGCTGGGATAGAACATTCATCTATTTTTTTTTAGAAAAATCAAAACAAAAACTCAAAGTCATACATATGTACTTTTGAGTATAAAATTGAGGATGAATAACATAAAGTACTATATGTAATTGAAATTGACTAAAACTAATACAAATGTGACAAGAAGAGAAAATTTAAAACTATCGTGTGATTAATATCTTGTGATACCTGACACTGTGGTTTGATGCCTTCTACCAAATTTTAACTTTTTTATTGTGGTGGCTAGGAAGAAATCATCACAACTATACTCAGACGAACAAATTGTTTAACCCTAGACGGTTACTCTTCTATTTTGTACATTAAGGTTACTCTTCGTTGAATCGACGAACACTTTCACCCTAATTGGTTACTGTTCGTCGAATCGACGAAGCTCATTTACTCTTTATCATATAATTCTTTTATGTTTGACCAAATTTCGCTCTTTTTATAAACAATGTTGATTGATTACGAAAGCTAGTAGTGAGTAAACGTACCCGGGCCACCCATTTTTATAATCCTGGATCGTCATTTTCGTACAGTAAAGTTACTCCTCGTCGAATCGACGAACAAAAAAAAATTTTTTTTGTTTACTGACTGCAAGCTTTTATTATCAAATAACGTTGTTGAAAAAAAGCAGGAAATCTGGTCAACCATAAAAGAGTTATATGATAAAGTGTAAATGAGCTTCGTCAATTCGACGTAGAGTAACCGTCTAGGGTTAAGCTTAATGCTGCAAAATGTAAAAATTTAAGTAGCCTTACACGCTGACCCAACTGCAGTGCCCAAGTGAAATTGTTATCTTTACTTGCTTTGAACTTGATTGGTATAATCAATGAAATGTTTTGTGTCAGTTGCGAACTAACAAAAATTTTATTCTTTAGCCAATTTATTCGCGTATTTAAATAACACTGGTTTTTCTGCTCCAATAATTCAAGATCAGAAGTAAAGGTAAGAAATGTGGGTGAATCATCTGATGACAAATACAATGACGGCATCAAAGAAATATTTTTAGATTTCGTTTAATAGCGAAATCAATTACGTCTGGAGTTTTCTTATGACTTGTAGAACAGTATGTGGAATATCCTGCAGTTAAAGCGTGTAAATACATTACATCTAATATTTGTCTTCATCTCGGAGTAATTAGACTTGATAACAAAGAAAGTGTGTTTTGCATTGTATATTAAATAATTTTGGAATTATTGTTGACCTTAGAATATTGAAGTTATCAAGGAATTAATCTTTGTTTGTGTTATGTCTTGGTGGGCAATATGTAGTTGACTGTCCTTCGTGGGCTATGTTTATTTATATCGCTTGTATGTAATCTCCGGAAAACTCTGGCATCGTAAAGTTATTGATGTCGTCCTTAATGAGAATAGGTGATTCTCCACTGGGTGGTTTTTGTGGTAACCATAAAGTGAATTTCAGAGAACCAACATCGCATCAATTAGATAAGAATTTTAAAAAATCTGAATCTCGTTTTTATGTTGGACTTAACCGTTCGCATTCTGAAGACAAAACGAAAATAAATAAAAATTCTAGTGATATCAGTGCTGGTCATCAAAATAAGCGGCTAAGAATAATTTCCACTACGGATAATGACAGTGATTAAACAGCATTCAACGGTTTTTTCAATAAATCTACCTATTTTCTATTTTCTTCTCTTTTATATATGGTTTTTGTTTTGTATTTTTTATTTTGTTATGAATGAATAAATCATAACTCTGAAATTTGAAACTTATTGTATTGTTTTTGAATATTTTTTTGCACGTATATTTTGTTATACGCGATATTTTTTATATTCGGAACCAATTCGTCAGTTAATATTGGAAAACTAACCATTTTTACGCGATTTTTTTTACGCGATTATTGGTTCTGCCACTAAAAAAAGGACTGAGTGTACTTTGATAATTTCCGTTAGGAGTAGGTACATCTTCTTCTACTGGGTCTGCATATGACAAAGGATTTGTAATTTTGATCGAGGTTTAAGTAGTATTTTTAGTGTTTCCCTGCAGAACAAAAAAAAGCTAAGAAATTTGATTAGTGGTACTGAGTAAATACAGGTCTTTTATCTGTTGCGGTATTTTTAAGTTGTAGATACAATTTGCAACCACCACAATTTTTAGTGTGTTACAAAACGCTGTTACTTCTTCAAGAGTATTACAGTTAACAAAATAAAAAAAATTTCATTAAATTTTACAATGTGTTGGAAGGAATATCCGATAATGAAATTGTATTGTATTAACACAATGCCAGATAGATAGTAATTAATTTGATTTAATTTGATGGCGTGACCTGCTCCTGTGTAGTTGGCAATATAACTAACATTTCTGCATTAGATTTGGAATTATCTTAACCCATTAACGCCTGACCCCAGAATCCGTGGTCCGATTTCGATGAAATTTGGCACAAATAATATTTAGAGTAAGTATATTGATATGAATATTTTTATTTTTTTTTTAAGTGTCGTAGGGACCTATGTAGAGCATAGGTATTTACTACCCACTTCGGCATAAGTGAATTTGAACATATAAAACAAAATATATATAAAACACAATATGCTAATTATAATGCTAACTACGGCCTTGGAGAAAACGTGGTACTACGACTATTAGAGAATATTTCAGATCCAAGCCAATATAATGTTACATTCGACTAGCCATAATTTATTATGTACATTATCTCGTAAAGGTTATTTTGCAACAGGTACTGTTCGAGATAATCGAGGCAATCACGCATTGTGGGATAATATTAAATTGACGAAAAAGACAACTCGGGGTTCATCAGATTTTTGCATTGACAAAAATAACAATATTATCGCAGTTCTCTGGAACGATAATTCGGTAATTACCTGCACACATATACATATATTATCATGTTATACCTATGTATATACATATTTACAATCTTTCTGGAGGTGGTGACTGTAGGGTTGCCAGCCTGGCTGGACTTGGCTGGATTGTCCAGCTTTTTTAATGCTTGTCCAGTTTCAAGCTAAAATTTAATTTGTCCAGCTAAATAGAAATTTTTTTAGTACACTGCAATAACTTGGGCAATAATTTTCATGTTATCTTTGTCAAATCATGTTAGCCAACACTGATTGTACATTTGTTATACAACTAAGTTATGATTTCCCTCTTCTATCATCACTGACGTAAAAATTATTTACACAAAACCAAAATTAACATTTTCTCAGAATTTTTTTATGTCCAGCTTTTTTTGTTTTGTCCAGCATTTTAAAACCCAATATCCAGCTTTTTGCGAATCGAAATCTGGCAACCCTAGGTGACTGTCATGTCTAATTTTTTGGGTGTAGAGCCGATGTGCAAAACCAAAAGATATGACCGTAAACTGCGAAAGATGGCTGTCCTTGCACAACCATACATAATACATGCATATAATCAGCGAATGGCTGGAGTGGACTTATTCGATAATGGCATCAACAATTATCTTATTCGAGTCCGCGGAAAAAAATGGTATTGGCCATTACTCACTAACGCTATTGACGCAGTTATGGTAAACGCATGGAAACTACACTGCTTGTACAGGGGATGTGAAGGTTTCCCACCTATGAGCCAACTCGATTTTCGGGTTAGCGTTGTTGAAGCGTTGGTCAAAATTCGTGAAAATCGACGCTGTGATGGAAAAGTTGGCACAAATGCGCAGCAAATAGCAAAATGCACTGTCAAATTTGATCACATGATTGATAAAATTAGAAAACGCGGTCGCTGTACGCAATGTGGTGAGAAAACAGAGTACGGTTGTACAAAATGCGGTTTGAATGTGCATCCAAGGGATTGTTTTGCACAATTTCATGCCAGAACTCCCAAAAATATAGAAAAAATAAAGAAAAATAAATGATTTGAAATTTTTATAATATAAATTAAAATGAATTGTTTTTTTTAAGACTTCATACCAATGCCTAAGTAGGTATTTTTATACCTATGTCATTTAATCGCATCTGTAGCTTAGGTAAGTAGACCAATTCAAGTAAAAGTACACTAGAGCCCCGACTTGCGTCGTTAATGGGGACCGGAGAATTGCGACGCAAATCGAATCACATTCTTCTATACAAATGCATTGAAATTCATCAAAATGAAGCAAAAAAGCTTAATATTTCGGATAAAACAGAATTATGAAAACATTTTTCATTATTTTATTAAGTTCAGTAAAGTTTTCTCTAATTATTATAAGAAATAGCAAAAATATAAATTAACAAAAAAACTTAACAAAAATCAATAAAATTCATTTATAAAAAAATAAATTTTAAAGAAGAAATTGTGCTTTGTTTAGTTTATGTGGTGCTTTCTTCAGATAATAAATTCAAATCAACAACACTCCATTTGATTACGTGGTCTTACAGGTTTGTTAACAAAAAGGTTTGTTGAGTTTTTAGAGATTTTTTTGCTGATATGTTTCCTTGTAGCAACTAATGGCTTGGTCAGCAGATGCTGCTACGCCCTCGATACGATTTTCGTCAGGATCGTTTTCAGAAAATATATCCAATGCATGGGAAATTAATTGCATAGCTTTCGAAATATCGGAGATTGTTATTTTTTTTTTTTCCTCTAATGTATTATCAATTATCATACATCATCTTCTAAAGCATGCTGAATATTAATGGATAATAAATTTTTATTATCAAGCTCCTCATCGTGAGACAGTAAAAGTTCATTAATGTCATCCATGTCTTCCATTCCTTCAAATTCGGCAAAATTTAATCGACGCATGTTGAAATTGCAACAACGCAAGCTGAGTTTTGCCAATTTTTAAAAAGCGACGCAAATCGAAACGACGCATATCGGATCGACGCAAGTCGGGGCTCTAGTATATTTTCATCGGGTAGTATATGTATATATTATATTACATGGCATCTCAAGGTGTTTCTGAGAATATCATCCATACATATTCCGCAGAAGTTCTTTCTACAAAATTTTGATTTTGAAAAATTCTTGATCTTTGAGCTTTTTGCTGTCATCCAAAATATGTGAATATCATGCGTTACTAATTTTTTTTAACCGTTCTATGTCTTCTTTATTCGTTCTTAAAGAGGCGTTAGGGCTCTCGTTTAGTTGGGTCAAGATAGAATTTTTTAAAAACCCTTCTTTTTTTTGGGTATTTTTCTACCCATTCGGCGTTAATGGGTTAATCCTAATATATATTATAAATCTTTCTGTAAGTCTGTTTTTTTGTTTGTTTGTTTGTTTGTTGGTTTGTTTGTTAGTCAATCACGTCTAAACGCCTGGACCGATTTTCTTGAAATTTGGGATATAGATCGAGCTTTTGTCGGTGCAGGTTATAGGCTATAAATCTTTTCAAATTTTTGACCAAAAGGGGACAAAAAATGGGCAAAAATTAGTACTTTTATGCATAAATGCTTTATTTTATCTGTTTTATAGGTAATTTTTTACGATTTAGCTTGGTTAAGTTTCCCAAATAGCTATTGGAGGTGTTCCGTTTCTAAAGTTGAACCAAAAGGGGTCCAAAAAGGGGGAAAGGGGCCAAAAACGGGCAAATTGAGTGCATAGCCAATCACGCCTGAACGCCTGGACCGATTTTCTTGAAATTTGGGATATAGATCGAACTTTTGTCGGTGCAGGTTATCTGCCGGGGAAGGTTTCTAAGTTGGTATGACCAATTTCCGACAGGTGGCGCCACTGAAAATTACTAAAAATGATTTAAATCGTAAACTATGCATTTGATCATGTTATGATATTTAGCAATGTTGTTGTGCATGAGCCGACGAAGGTTTCTAAGTTGGTATGACCAATATCCGACAGGTGGCGCCACTGAAAATTACTAAAAATGAATTAAATCGTAAACTATGCATTTGATCATGATATGATCTTTAGCAAAGTTGTTGCGCATGAGCCGACGAAGGTTTCTAAGTTGGTATGACCAATATCCGACAGGTGGCGCCACTGAAAATTACAAAATATGAATTAAATCGTAAACTGTGTATGATATGATCTTTAGCAAAGTTGTTGCGGATGAGTCGACGGGATTTCTAAGTTGGTGCGATTAATTTCCGATAGATGGCGCCACTGAAAATTATTCAAAATGAATGACAAGTAATTGGTCGACCTACACCTCAAGCACGGAAGAAAAGAGCATTACGAGCCTCAGAATCACACTAGCAACGAGCATTGAGACTGAAAAATCTTCGAGTACATGCCGCTGAGACCCGTTCGAGAGAAGTGAGATTAGAAAATGAACGAATGCGTATTACTCAGGCCCGTTCGTCTGAATCATTTGGACAACGGGAAACAAATTCAATAAAATGATTCAAAATTAATTAGATATTTGTGTAATGTCTTTCCTTCAAATTTATTTTAGTTGGTGGAGCAGCAACGCGCGCAGGGTACAGCTAGTACTGTAATATTTTGTTTTAATTAGATCGTTCAGAACTTTACACTCTATTATACACTAATCTGAAAACACTTTGAGTTTTTAAATTTGAAAAATTGTTGATAATGGTGGCTTTAAATGGAATGCTCAAATGATCAATCGGGCTTTGCTATCAAAAGTTAGTTGGGAAAGACTTCTTTTGTTTAATGGTGAAGTACCTTATATACGAGTCTACCCTAATATCTCTAGTTTTTTATTAAATTTCTACGGTTTTTTGTTAAAAACAATATACATTCACATACATTGTTCTTCTTGAGATTGGTATCGACTTCACTGAAAATATTCCGTTCATTTGTTTATCGAAGAACATGGCAAATTGAATATATTTTTTCTAATCTTTTATTTTGTTTACTATCTATCAAATAAAAATATTAAAAAGAAATACATAAATGCTAAATATTTGAATAGCTTAAATATTTACTGTAAATAAACATAGTTATGCCTTGAACTTCGAAAGGTCCTCTAAACATTTAACGTGCAGGTTGACATAACAGCTCCTCAATGATGCTATTGTATGGAATGCTGTTTGCATTACTGAGATTTACCCTTACCAATACAAAATTAATTTTCCTTTTTATTTTAACAAAAAAAATAAACTTTAACATACCGGGAAGGTGAAACCGCATAAATTGAACCTTTAGATTGAACCTTTTTCTTTGAATCATCTGTCAGGTAGTTTTTGTGTAAGTTACTCTATAGAAATGCAAGCAGACAGGAAAATTAAGTGGAAATAATAATATTTTTTCATATTTTTGCATTCATAGCATAACGCGGAGACCAACAATGTTGATAAATTGTTATGATTTTATTTAAATTTTACACACTTTTCCATAACAATTTTGTTTCAGTATTTCATTCGCTCACTTTATTCTTTTGCTGTGAGCAGTGTTGCCAAAACATTATTGAGAAAAAATGCTAGATTTTTCTAAAAAAAATGCTAAAAAGTGCTAAAAATTTTAAAAAAGTGCTAAAAAAAAAGTGCTAACAAAAATTAATAAAAAAAAATTGATTTATAGTTAATTATGAGATCTGTATTTCTTAAAAATTCGTTTTTATACTTAAATATGAATAAAGAAATTGTAATTAAATTTAAAAAAAAAAAAAATAAAAAAAATAACATGTTCAATTCATTTTTAAAAACAATAAATCGAAAGTAAATTCTTAAAAAACAAAAAGTCTTCAAATTACTGTTTAAACATAAACTTTTAAATTCATAGTTTTTCACATAAGTTTTAAGATGACTAAAATAATTTGATGAATTTAAAAAGTCCAGTCATCATCGTAATTTTCATCATTATTATCATAACTTTCACCAGATCCAATTAATTTCAGATAACTCGTTGGGACTTCATATTGGTAACAGCAATTTCCGCTTCGTTTTAATCCGTATTTAAAATGTTATTACATAATAAAATTAAGAAATAAAAATTTAACATTAAAGTTATATCTAATTGCTAAAACAGAATTTACTGTCTGTATATGTAATCGGTTTCTTAAATTTGTCTTTACGATGTTCATTTGTCTGAAAACACGTTCTACGTCTGCATTAGACCATGGAAGACAAGTTTTAAAACAAAATTGGCAATCTCCTCGAATCTCTTGTTTCCTCCGGCATCTCTATATGCTTTTACCTCTGACCAGAATGACACTGTGTTGTTTTTATTAATCCATTTTATATATTGAGTGTTTTAATATTGATCAATTATTTTTCCAATTTCTTCCTCGCTTATACAAAATAATTTTAAAATTGGTAAAATATCACCTTTTTGGGAACTTAAAACGTTTTGTACCGAAAAAAATCTATGTTTTGTAAAACTTTTATATTATCTGATCATTTTAAATCAAGAAGGGATTAGTTTATGTTTTTTTATATTTATATTTATCTTATCTTTGCTTTAATTGGTTTATTAATCCAACAACGATGTTAATGCAATTATTTCTTATTTCTTGTACTTTATTTTTACGAATTTTATTTGTGTTTTTCAATTTTTCCTAGGTGCTAAATTACTTTTTTTTGGTGCTAAACGAGTTTAAAAAGTGCTAAATCTAGCACCAAAAGTGCTAAATTGGCAACACTGGCTGTGAGTGATGGAAGAAAATATCGAGAACGTATTTTGTAAGACATATTCAAGTAATTAAATACTATTGAAAAATTTTTATTTTTTTTTTTTGTGAAACCAGCACTCAGGGGATGGCCCCTACTCATGCAGTGCATTGTGCAGGTTTTTTAGGAAAGGGGGAAGATGCGAACGGCAAGGAAGCGAGTTGCTGCTAGGTGACTACAAAATGGCCAGTGCTATACCTTCACCATTAGACAGTCTACAGGCAATCGTCCCCAAGAAGCCCGCAGTTTCTCACACCACTTATGTTGTGTGTGTTAATTTTATACATAATTGGCGTGACCTACAGTTTAAAGTCGACTCCGAACGACAGATTTTTTGAGAAACTGAGAAGAAATCGCCGAAAAAATATTTTTTGTATTTTTTTTTTTTAGTTTTTGATGTCTGGCCTGGGACTCGAACCCTGGCTTTTACGTCTAATAAGCCAGCACACTACCTACTAGACCACGGCGACCCCTAAATTTATAAGTACGTAATAAAACATGGACAATTTCATTTAACATTATTTGATATAAGAATCGTAAAATAAGGAAGACCAAAAAAACTTTATCATGGGGAGACAGACGAAATAAGTTTTCTTTCCCCATTAATTTGCCTTTATCGGATCTTTCCGCAGATATGTATTAACAATATGTATTGAGATCTTAAACTAAAATAAATACAGTTGATACTACCAATCGCCGTGGTCTAGTAGGTAGTGTGTTGGCTTATTAGACGATATCCCAGGTCAGGCATCAAAACGAAATATAAAAAAAAAAATTCTTCGGCGATTTCCTCTCAGCAGATTTCTGGCAAAAACTCTGAGAGTAAAAAAACCTGCCATGAAAAAGTTTCGCAAAAATCTGTCGTTAACTACTAATACATGTTGTTGTTATTGTAAATGTCAACACTTTCTGTAAGTGAAATAATATTTTGTCCTTTGACAATTTACATCTGAAAAGATGTACAATAAGATATTGTTACGGAAATGGAAATGGTGTTACATCGTTTAACATTAAAATGATAAACAAAAGCAACAAAAACGAAAACAATGGACTTGTTTACATGATCAATGAATAAACAAAAATATAGCAGCAACATCAGTAAAAAAAAAACGGGATAAACAAGTAAACACGAAGCAACAACAAACATTACCAGAATAAATGTTAACAAAATACACAAACAACAATGAAACAACGATGTTTACATTTACAAAGATTTTGAGAACGCGAACTCATCCACCTTCAAGAGCATCCTGTTTACCTTAGACAAAGACAAAGCAGGCAACGAATCAGTAAAAATTCAGTCAGTCTTATGAGAAAACGCTTTGCGTGTGAAGAGAATATTTAATTGTGGTTTGAAGATATCCGCTATAAAGATCGGTCGAACAATTGTTATTGTTTATGTAAGAAAAAATGAAACTTTACAACCCAAATGCATACAACTCTGTTCAGTTTTCAACTGTTCAAATTTTGTTCATTCGATTACTTGAATTTTTTTTTTGAATCAACACGCTTAATGAATTAAATTAAATTTTTATTATTGAATTAAAAAATCAACGGTTGTTTTTATTTGACTGCATCAGGGGGTCACGTCTACTTCCATTGAGTTGTTTGGAACTGGATTAGAATTAAATCCAACAGTTTACGCAAACGAGTGTAAAGCAGAATAAGAAACAAAGCAATTGTTGTTGTTTATATCAAGTTGTGAACAGTGGCACACAGAATTGTGCGAAAATAAAGAAATTAATTAAAACTGAGTACACATTTATTTTTATTGCAATCTACGAGCTCATATTTCAAACGTTTTTAAAAGTAAAAAACGTAAGAATATATTTAAAAATAGAAAAAAAATTAAAATTCATTAACACGCCTATATTATTATAATTCTTCACTGAAGCCTTTAATTTAAAAGTACCATTTCTTTTTGGGTTTTGAACATTTCATCACTGTTCTTGCAAGTTAAAAAAAATCTTTGTTCGTTTCTTTGAATAAAAATTTAATAAAATACACAATACAAAGGATGGGAACGGAAGTTTCGGAAAACTGTTGTTGTCACAATAACAGCAAAAAAATCCAACGACAGCGGCAGCAAAGCATCAATGTTTAAGTCTGTAACATATTGTTTAACATTAACAAATTTATGATGTAATTCCTTGCAAAATCAGTCAGTCAACACTTCAATACCGAGTATTTTATGGCTCTTATTTATTTTTGACATTAAATTCATATTTATTACAACAATATATTATATGTATGTATATGCGATAATACATAATCATTTTCATTTTTATTTTCATTTTCAAATACATAATTTTGTTCGCTGACAAGTTCTTATTTTTCGCTAAAAATGTAAACAAACAGCGGAATAAAATTTGTCTCGAAATGGGTAGATTTATGGGCCATCATTATTGACAGTTTCTCAATGTTTATTACTTTTAAATCTTTTGATGACTTTATTATAAGCTGAAGTACATACTGTGTGAATAGTATTTTATGAGTTCAATATGTATTCTCTATAGATAGATTCGAGTCACTCGAATCATTCATCAAAATTTACAGTAGCAGTTGTTGTTGCATTTGCAAAAGAGGAAAAAAGAAAAGACAAAGACAGCGAGCAAAGCAAACACACAATCTTCTAGCGAGTATTGTGGTGTTCGTACTCGAATCATACTTATGGTGTTTTCTTTTCTACCAAAAAATTTGCATTGTGCATGTGCAAAATACAATTTTGTGTTTGTTTCTTAAAAATGTTTCGCCCTCAAAAAGGGTGGTATGTTTTATTGTAAATAATTCGCACTTGCCAATGGTGGAGGGCATTACATTTTATGCCCTGTATAAATCGAGAGTGCTGATGCTAAAGCAGATGACTTTTGTTTATTTATAGTGATAGCCCTATATGAAATTTAAAAAAGCCGCATGGTATCTTTATCCAATTTTGAAGTTAATTTTTTCATTGTTTTGTGGAGTAACCTTAAGGAAACATTACATTATTAAAGATACATGGTCAGTAATTTAAAAAAATTGTATTCAGTGTTAGAACAGTGTTAAAAAAATTTGTTTTGGTTATTAAAAACAGCGCTCAAAAAATGAAGTCGAAAATTTAGCTATCTGGCGACACCTTTCTCATATTACATATTTTATTGAAAACAAATTAAAAAACACAACATATTTTTAAATCTAAAACCTTAACGTTAATAGATATAAAAAATTTAATACGTTTAAAACACTTTTTTTAAATTAATTTTAAATATTATTATTTACATTGAACTGCTTTTGAACAAATTGCCATTTCCTCATTCAGTTTCTTAATAAGTGGTAAACACAGGGCATACCCTTTTTTAATATTTGTGTTATGTTCTTCTCAAATAAAAAATTACATTATAACAGGGTTGGTCAGCAATTTGTTTAATGCACCTTGTAAGAGGGTGACATTTTCTTTGTAGAAAAGAAAACACCATTATTTTGTGCTTCGTGTATACGTTGAGTCATGGAGAGTCGAAATCAACAACATCGTGCGTATTGTTAAGTATGAGTACGATGAGTATTTCTAACTTTGAATATGAGTAGTATGAGTATGATATTAAAATAAGTATGAATGCGTATAAGTATTTGAAATTATAAGTATGACTCGAATCTACTCATCGTTTTGAATACTCATTGCTGATCCCTGCTATGTATGTATATTCCGATGGGAGCTTAACGTGGAAATATGTGCCACAGAAAAGGAAAATTAATAAAAATTTAATTAAATACAACACAAAAACATTTGGCTAATTGGCAGAAACTCTACTCTAAGTTGGGACTGCAAAGTGCTCCTATAGAATTCCATGACTCAGCTAGCATTCAATTGGAATAAAATTAAAAATTTTGTAACGTACGATCACTTCTGCACATTGCTATATCAAGAATTTAAATTTACCGAAGGATCTTAACGTGCCGTTGGTTTAAATGGAAATCATGAGAAGTCAGAAAAGTATCTGAACCCACTAATATATGGCATTCAAAATAATAATGAATGAACTCGGCTAATAAGAAGAAAATTTTTGTTTTTAGCCAAAGTGGAGAATAATAAATGCTCTCTACAGGGCTATAAAAGTCAGTAAATGAAAATATTAATTAATATTTTTTGTATTTAATTCAAAAATTTTAGTACTTATCGTTGCTTCATAACATAAATATGTTATTCTTAGTTTTTGTGATTTATTCTTTACATACAAAAAGTTGATACTGATCACAAAGAACACTTTGCTTTCTGTTTCTCACACTTTAAACAAAAAATCGTTTTTAATTCAAACCAATAGACACTCGAAATGATTGGTAAGATACAACTCATGATTAAATTAATAGTGCCGAAATGAAGCATGGAAAATTCGTTTGAGGTTTTGAATACAACGACATGTTTTTAACGTGATGAACGTTTTCCTATCAGCAATTTTAATATTTGCATCATTGTTAGAATTGTATTGACTGGCAGATTGGCTAAGCAATCCAGTCGTTATTTGTATTTGTATTTATTAAATCTGGATTTCTGATACAACAAGACATAAAATCTTATAATTTAAAGTACCAGAATCTGACAAGTTATATTAAAGACTTATAAATTATATATGTATGTGTAATTAAAAAAAAGAAAAACAGTAATATAATATAAAAATTAAAATAAAAATAATTAAATTAATATAAAAAAATAAAATAGAATATTTGCAACTGACATTTACAGCAGATTACGTTTGATAAAATGTATAAAGTACATGTTTAAATTTATTTGCGTTGCTAATAACTTGCACGTTTGGATTAAGTTGGTTCCAGAGTCGGATGCTTAATATGAAAAATTGTCTCTCAGACGCTGCATCCCGATGAGGAATCTGCAAAATACCATTTCCTCTTAAAGACCTCATGAATCTTAAGCGTTTGCGAAGATATTGTGGGTGCTCTGATGTAATAATTTTGTGAAGAAAAACTAAGTTTTTTAACTTTATATAGTTATTAAAGGAAACATTAAATATGCGGTTGGAGTAGTGAGAGACATGATCAAATCTCCTTAGGCAGAATATGTAGCATACAATGTTGTTGAAAATACTGTTGAGTTTCGCGGTGTCTTTTGAATTACAGCCGGAGAAGACTTCAGATGAATACAGCAGAGTTGGTATTAAATAAGTTTTAGCCAAAAAGTAGTCTTATTCTCGGTGGAGTGTAATACTGTGAAGCCCATAAGCACCTTAGCATACTATAAACCATTCCACATGTTTGGTTTATGTGATCCGACCAGGTTAGCGTACTGTTGAAAACCACGCCAAGATTTCTGGCAGAATTAACAATATCAATCTTGCTACTACCCAGGAAAACATCAATACTAGAGTTAATCTTTGTGGATTTTTTGCATATTACAATACATTTTGACTTTTTAGGGTTAATCTTTAAACCATTTGCAGTCGCCGAAAGAGAAATATTCTTAAGGTCAGTGTTAAGATCTTTAACTCCAGTGTTGATGGAAGCTAAAGAGCAATCAAGGTAGAGCTGAATATCATCAGCATACATTTGAATTCTAGAGTGTTTGAGCTGCTCTGGTATGTCGTTAGCATAAATGGAATATAGTAATGGTCCCAATATGGAGCCCTGCGTTATCAAGATGAATTCAGACCATTTTATTTTAGAATGTATTTTGTGTGTTAAAAATGTTCATTTGATGTAACTTCTCGTATTCTGGTGTCATTATTACTTAAGCCTACTTTACACGGTCCCACAAGTAATATGATCTGTCAAAATTTTGTGTAGAAGAGTACGGATGTGATCGTCTAAACGTACTATGTAATGAAACCATCACACATTGAGAGAAAATACGGATGAAAAGTTTGACAGTCGTATTGCTCTCTTCATTTTTTGAAATGATTCAAAAAACAAGCAAGTCGCATTAGATCAGGGATGTATTTTTATGTAAATACATAGAAAAAAAGTGTATATCTCGACGTACCATGTTGTGTCATATTAAGATGACAACTTAGTCATCTTATATCAGAAAGTGTTATCGCTTATTGTGCCATGATATTTTATGTTATGGCATGTTGTATAATGTCCTGTTATGTCATTTTATATCATGCTGTGTTATAATATGTCATTGCCCTTAAATGTATATTCATATGATTTAAAATTTGGTATCATTACGAACTTCGGATTCCATACTCGAATCAGACGAAGCTTATCCACTACATATAATGATTTAGTATGTATTTGTATTATTTTATTCTACAATTTACTTTTTACACTTATAACTTTATTTTATTAAAAATAGTAATAAGTTTATAATAAATTTAAGGTCTTACTTATACACACATAATGGCGCAACTTTTAAAATTAAGTCAATAATTAAATGCTTTAAAACTTCTTGTCTCGAAGTTCTACAAAGACTACAAAGTTGTTTTTATTCTATTTTATTATTTTGTTGTTGTTTTTTTTTTTTTTTATTATTTATTTTTATTTTTAAAACCATAAATTAATTTGGAGTAAATGTGAATCAGACACACATTATAGAGACCCAGTTACACATTTTTGCGTTCAATTATAAAAACTTTAAAACTTCTTTATATTTTGTTTTCGTTTTGCATTCAGCTCCAAAACAGTTCCCATTGGACACTCGCACCATCATATAACTCAAGTTTTTGCATGAAAATTAAGTACGAGTATATGCCAGTATACTTGCCTGTCTGTCTTCCTTTTAAACATATAAACTTTACTCTTAAGGATTGTATATATGTATGTTGTACTTCGAAATGGACACACATAGCATGGGAATGTGCCAGATAATATTTCATGATTATGATTGCTCATTTAGAGTGGCCATATCAAAAACGAATGGTAAACAGAATGAATATTCTGAAATAGTATACCAAAATATTCGCAGTTTTGTTTACAATTGTCATATAAACGCAATTATGTTTTCCATTTTAAAGGTCCACTAAACTTAACACATTCGCGTACAGTTAAATTCTGTGTTGTCTCATTGTGGGGCATAGTCTATATTTCTTTTGATTAACTGAAGATATTCAATCGGGGATTGGAGCGAAATCATTAGAATCAAGAATATAGTCATATTTAGTCAAATTTTTTAATAATTTTATTCAGCGGATAATGCCGTCTTGTCCCAGCGATAATATCAAGTTGGTAGCACAGGACCCGACGGGAAGACCCGTCTTGACGGTATTTACCGTCTTGTCTGGTTCAGTTATTCTAAATTTGCGTGATGTGACAGAGCGAGATATGCCGTTATTACTTAAAACTATTGTAAATGAAGATTACAAACTTTATTTTTACTAAAACTCAATATGATTAATAGTTATTGGATAAAAAGTGATAAAAATGAATTTTAAATAAAATGAAAAATGTAATAATACAAAAACAACAAAAATAATTCAGTTATTTAGTGTAAAAAGTAAGGACTAAATAGTAAAAATTAAAATCTTCTAAAATAAACTTTAAAATAAAATTCAGAACTAATATTTTCATGAATGGTAACCTTCGAAGCATTTTCCAGGACAGAGAGCAGGTTTGTTAGGACAATGTTTGCACCTATACGATGTTTACTTACGGATCTTCGCTTTTGAGCACTGGTTACACCTTAGATATATTGACTTCCTCTTTCTGTTATCAGTGGCCGGTGGTATTTTCTCGATGTGTATGTGTAATTGTGGACATCTTATTTCCTCCATAAAATGAACCCGATGATACAAAATCTCTTCCAGATTGTATAGACTCCGGCAATTGTTCTTCTGAATCTGAACTATTATCAACTGAAAACTAACGGGATTCCCCGTCTTGCTTCTGCTGATGTGATGTGGGTTTGTCGTGTTAGTATGTGTAATTGTGGACCTTTTATTTCCTCCATGAACTGGACCCGATGATACAAAATCTCTTCCAGATTGTATAGACTCCGGCAATTGTTCTTCTGAATCTGAACTATTATCAACTGAAAACTAACGGGATTCTCCGTCTTGCTTCTGCTGATGTGTGCTTAATCACAACATGTGTTTATAGGTTTTTATGGCCGTTACTTTTACTTCTAAGGCACACAAAAGAGAATTTATTGGGACACTCATTTTAAGAAACCATAATTTAACATTAACTTTACTGCGGGAGCTACCGTTTTGTCCCAATGATAAATAACATTGGTGACGGTATATCGTTAGTCTCATTCGCAAAGGTGTTAAGTCCACTTTTTTCCAAAATTGAGATTTTAATGCAAAACGGTAACATTATACATAATACATATTTTACAACAAAAAAACATGTCATTATATAGTTCAAAGTTGTTGTAATTTTGTGGTTTGCAAAAACGCTAAGTCCACAAAACTACGAAAAATATTAATATTATTAATTAGTAATAATAATAATAATAATTAACATTATTAGTTATTAATATTAATATTATTATTATTTTGTAAAAATAATTGCGTTTAAACAGTTTAGAAATTTTAAAAACTGAAAAAGCTACAATGTTTTGAAAAAGGGACTTAACACCTTTGCGAATGAGACTAACGATATGCCGTCCTGTCCCATAATTTTGAACTAAAATTGACGGCATATGCCGTCTTGTCCGCGAATGTGTTAAAAGAAACATTTAATTGTTAATAAATCTGGTAACTTTATTTACAGACTATATACAGAGGAAATGTCCAGGCATGAAATGGTCAACAAATTTTGTCGTATGAAATAGTTTCAAAACAATATAACTTTCGTAGAAACATACTCTCGAAAACACTCACTCGAATGCACAGCCATGGAAATTTACCATATACATACCTACACTCACACATTAATTTAAAAATGGATTATAACGACCGTACGAAATGAAATACGAACAAGAACTAAGTTAAGCACTGCTTTATAATGTAATTTAAATGCCTGACAATTGACTATGAACGCAACCGTAACGTTTCAACAATTTTTACGAAGATTGGTTTTTGTATTTTTTGTATTGTGTTTAGAATCGTTATTTTAAATTAAAAAATTGATCATTACAACCCATCCGTGCTGTGTGTGTTAATTTAAGGCATGGCTGGCGGGACCTACAGTTTAAAGTCGACTCTGACCGGCAGATTCTTAAGAAAATTTTCATGGCAATTTTATTTACTCTCATAGTTTTCACTAGAGGACAGCTCCAGGTCTCCTTAAAAACAAAATATTTGTATTGAAAAAAAAAAATTTGTTGTTGGAATCTTTTCTGATTCACTTGTTCGCAGTTCTGACGAAATTATCTTTTGGTAACTTATCTGATAGATGTAGACTTATACCAAGTAAATTTGTATTCGGCTAACTCTTAAACACTATTTTTCAAAAAAGTGTCCAGTTGCTTGCGTACGCTGACGACATCGACATCATAGGGCGTACCAAGCGAGATGTCACTGCTGCCTTTAGTGTTATTGAACGCGAGTCTAAGAAGATGGGTCTGGCAGTAAATGAGGGCAAAACAAAGTATATGTTATCGACAAGTAGAGCCGTGCGGCGTATTGAGTCTCAAATTACGGCCGATAACTATACTTTTGATACAATCAAGGAATTCATTTATCTTGGCTCCGCCGTTACCACCGAAAATGATGTCAGTCTGGAGATCAAGCGCTGGATTACTCTTGCCAATAGGTGCTACTATGGTCTCAATAGGCAATTGAGTAGCAGAGACCTCTCTCGTAAGACAAAGCTAATACTCTACAAGACGCTCATCCTACCTGTGCTTCTTTATGGCGCAGAAGCATGGACGCTATTAAGAACTGATGCAGCAGCCTTGAGAGTATTCGAGAGAAAAGTCCTACGTAAGATCTTCGGTTCAGTGCGAGTTGGCGATGATTTCCGCATCCGATTCAACAGTGACCTGTATGAGCTCCTCAACGACATAGACGTTGTACAGCGTATTAACATCCAGCGGCTGCGCTGGCTCAGCCATGTCGTTCGTATGGAGGAGGATGCTCTGGCGAGACGGGTATTTGATGCGGGGATCTGCGGAAGTTGGCAAAGAGGACGACCTTGTATCCGTTGGAAGGACCAAATCGAGGAAGCCCTGTCATCGATTGGTGTGACCAACTGGCGTAGGCGCGCAAGAAGCAGAGGCGCCTGGAAGGATGTGTTGCGGCAGGCCGAAATCCGTTAATCGGGTTGTTATGGCCAATTAAGTAAGTAAGTAAGTAACTCTTAAACACGCGGAAATAGTTGACAAAATCGTTTTATATTTTTAAGTCATTATGTACTAGACATGGTGGATTTGAAAATCTTTAAATTAGAAAATAAATTTTAAAATATATTCTCTTTAAATTTTATAATAATGACACCACTTTTAAACTTTCAAATTCATATAATTTGATTCAATCTGTAAATAATAAATAAACTAGCAATACGTATGATTTATTTAATATAATGGAAGCTTTCAGCATCAAACTGCATTACTTTGAAAATAAATTTTGTTTAATAAATGTTTGTTATTCGGTCAAACAAAAATTTATTTTTGGATTCTGTGTCTCACTAGGGATAATATATGGTTATTGACTTAAAATTATTTAGTAATACTAGCAGATAGTACCCGGCGTTGCGCGGGCTATGTAGTTTGGATTAGTTTAAAAAATTAAAAAAAATTATTATTGGGTCATTTTTGCATTAACCGTAGATCGAGCCTTAAAAAAACTTCACAATTCTAGCTTATGTATCACTTTTGATACATACTTGTAGAACATAAAATATTCGCAATTATTGTTAGCTTTTGTTAAAAAATTGAAATATTATGATTTATTTTAATTCATTTTAATAGAACTATTTTATATTATTACACTTTATTATCACTTTTATGAAATCTACGCCAAAATTTTTGACATGATGTACATTGCAGCATCGTTTTTTACGTAAGAATCAAACACTTCATGCCAGCTTGATTTTTTTTTTTTTTTTATAAATGGCAATAATTTTACATCTAGCACCCTTGCTTTGCGGCGATTTATAAATTTCCAATTGTTTCGATGGGGTAGCTTATTGTCACTCACATCAGTAACACTCTCAATTGAGGGCTGGCTAAAACCTGATGGTACAAACCATTGTTATATTTCGTTAGAAAAATTTGTTGTCAACGTCATGTGAGGTAAAAAAGTTTCCCTTAGCAATAGAATATCGATTATGTCAATAACAATGCTCTCCCTTTGAGTCCTTCCTGATTTCCCGGATACATGTTTCCCAAGTACAGCTGTAAGTACTTGCTACACATGTAGCATGTACTTGAATCTAAAACTGCCAATTCAATTTCGGTGGACCACGAAATTTATAACGACCATAAAATTCAATTTGTTACTAATCTAGAGCCACAAAATTATTGTGATTATTAAAAGCTGGAAGACTTTCAGCTCATTTTTCGAAAAGCCACTATAGGTGTAAAATTATCATCATTTCCGAGTAGCACATTATCAAAGCAAATTATTCTGTTATCTCATACGTACGTAGTTTACCGAAATATTATCATCTGTAATATATATGAAATAAAACATAGGACGAAACACTTTTCTAATGTTTGTCTGTCACGTGAGATAAATATGAGAAGAGCAGTAAGAAAGACTCTACAACATTTCAGGAAACAGCTGCTAGCAATCAGCGTGAAGATTGGTAATATTTTCTCTTCCCTAACTGTTAAAGGAATGCGGTTCTCTGTTCCAAGTAGTCCATCTTTTGTGATAAACATCCTATTGTCATGTTTGTTGCTGCCAATACTTTCGTCAGTTCATAAGACGAGCTTCTGTTTTCTTCTACTTCAGAGTATTCAGCAGCAGGAATATTACATACGTACATAGTATATAATCGGTCATTACAATCTTCCGTTGTAAATTGGAAATAACTGTCCTGAGGTTTAAATCTTGGTCTGACATATAATAAGCTAACACGCTACATACTAGACTACGACTACTGCAGTCAATATGAATAATATATGATGAACAGAAAATTCAGCCTTTTCACTTTCATCCAACACTTAATTTTCAATTTCTTCTCAAATACCATAAATAATGTATTATTTACGATAAAACTACACAAAATCTTTGAAAACCTAAAAAATTTCAAACACAACACTAAAGAATCGTTAGGAAAGTCGTATGTATCAAAAATGATACATAAGATAGAATTATGAAGTTTTTGAATTTTATCACCCCTGTTTGAAATTTTCTTTTTTTATTTGGTTTAAAATAATGACGATAACAATTCCTACGAATTCTAAAAATATCAGGCACCTAACGTTTTCTGAATTAAAGTTATATAATTTCAAAAATTGAAATGTATCATTTTTGATACAAAGCTCGATCTACGGTTAAAAATAACAATAAATAAAAAACCGGTTTCTTAAAAATGCAATTTTTCAAATTATTCGCAAACCGCAAACTCTAAGTACTAAATATAAATGCACTCAATTTGCCCGTTTTTGGCCCCTTTCTCCTTTTTGGACCCCTTTTGGTCCAACTTTATAAACGGAACACCTCCAATTGCTATTTGGGAAACTTAATCGTAAAAAAAGACTTTAAAACAGATAAAGTACAGCATTTCTGCATAAAAGTACTAATTTTTGCCCATTTTTTCTCCCTTTGTCCCATTTTTTTCCCCTTTGGGTCAAAAAGATTTATAGCCTATAACCTGCACCGACAAAAGCTCGATCTATATCCCAAATTTCAAGAAAATCGGTAAAGGCGTTCAGGCGTGATTGGCTAACAAACAAACAAACAAAAAACAGACAGATTTATAATATATATTAGGATATATCTGATTATATCTTATATAGTCAATATATTTTGACAATTTCATGAATTTTAACCAACGGTTTATATAAAAAATTAAGGTTTATTTTATTAATTTATTTCTGTTTTATTATAAAACAAACAATTTTTTAATGTTTTTCATAAAACAAGAGAAAAATAAAGAAAATTACTCCATAGGTACCCCCAAGGAGAAACCTGAGTAAATTTAAAACTCAAAGACCTAATATATGAAAATGTTATCCCTTGTATTTAGTGGAATATCCCTTAAGGTATTGAATGTACAAGACTTTGTGCAAGAGCATTAAGCATGTGGGGAACCTTTTTTTTGTCAGTATATATTAGAATTCTAAGACTTTGGGCCAAATTCGACTCTGAAATTTATCGCTAATAGCAGTTGAAAACAAAACCGCATCAATACTGGATTTAAACGAAGTCGTTGATACTTTTACGAAAACTAAAGCTAAGAAAAAATTGTAAATATAATTGTTATTTAGTCAGTTGGTTGGCCCGACCTTTATATAATAAACCATTGAATCTTCTCTATTTTGTTTTATTAGCCAAACCTAGTGTTAATTGTAGTTTATGTTGTTACTGTTTAATATTTTTAATAGCTTAGCATTTTTAAAATATTTGTGTATTTCATATTTTTATTTGAGTAAACCTAATCAGTTTACATAGCAGTGGGGCCCCATTTTCTAATTTGCCCCCGGGGCCCTTGGTTACCTAGCTACGCCACTGTGTACATACATATGTTAGGAATAAACATTTTATCTTACACCTTGTAGTCCTGACTATGAAAATGTCCATGTACATGCTCGTAACGAAATAACGTGTTGACTTATATTTTATTCATTGAATTATTCTCAAGTGTATTCTGTTTCATGTTTTATTGTTTTACTTTACAGACGTTCAGTTAATTTATTTATTTATTATTTTCTATTTAATTGTTTCTTGGTTTCTTCTTTCAGTACGTACATGATTGGAACGTATAGATTTTTCTATAATTTGTTTTTTATTATAATTTATTTGAATTGGTTTTTTTGTTTTAATATTTTCCTTTTCCTTTACATAAAAATTACTATGGTAGACAGACAATGAATTTACACCCATTAGAGATAGAGATCTTTGTCAAAATGTCTATAAAAGGGTTATACAAAATAATCATTAGAGAACACAATTTGGGACTCATTGAAAATCAAGATTAAAACATAAAATCAATTCATTAACGTTGTCAAGTAAGATATTTTAAGTGTTGAATTTATTTCATGAACAAAAAAACTTATTTTCCCATTCTAAACAATGAATAGCTTAAATTAAATTGTCATTGAAACCTATACGTGAATGTACATATCTACATTTGGATATTTTAAGTTTAAGTTTATTGACATGTGTCAGCATTAGTGAATCCACATTACCATCTGATGCAAATTTT
This sequence comes from Sarcophaga caerulescens, assembly GCA_927399465.1. Classification (NCBI taxonomy): domain Eukaryota; kingdom Metazoa; phylum Arthropoda; class Insecta; order Diptera; family Sarcophagidae; genus Sarcophaga; species Sarcophaga caerulescens. The sequence continues at coordinate 22,798,589 of OV656868.1, read as the reverse complement.
AAATTCATTACCCCTAACTGTTTATGTCGAGTTTACCTGTCAGTGCGAAACGAAATATTTTGTAATATCGAGTATACTCGTCTTGGAGAAAAAACGCTTTCATAATTAAATTCAACAAATCTACTGAAATTAATTTGGCAACATTTTTGATTTTTATAAACAATAGCGCTTCTATTAAACTGAAATGTCAAATATTGGAGAAGAACCGACACTAAACGCATTCTTCACATAAAAGAAATTTAATTTCTTTTTACCAACACGCAACGTTTGATTTCTAGTCATAATTGTGTATTTTTACGGGCAGAAATAATTTACTTCGTTTATGTTGAGTATACTCGTTTTCTCTGGACAATAATTAAACAGGTTAACAGGTTAAAAGTTTCTACCGAAACAGAATAAACACTATTACTTGTCCAAATTATCAGTTACAAATTTAATGAGGTATTCATAATTTTATCAGCGAGTAGTCCATGAGTTGTAGTAAAAAGCACAATGTATAAATCTTGTATTAAAAATAGAGGTTTTCCCTTCCAGGAATATTTTATTTCGCGGAATGAAAAAACAGAAACTTTAAATTTTATTTAAAACGAGAACAAACTTAGAAGTACTAAGAAACAAAATCGAATTATTAAAATCAATTAGGTGCCTTGCTTGTCTACTACTTAGCGTACTAGACTATTAGCGTGAGTGCTGTGGGTCCGTTTCCCACCAGAGACTACGGATGAATCTTAGTTTAATTGCTTTGGCTCCGAAACCATAACCAGGATTTCGATCCAAGTCATACAATTAGAAATGGAGACGGTAGTGTAATGGTTTGGTGGGGATAGTTTATAAAGAACTTTTATAAAATAAAATACCATATTTCGGAAAAGAAAAAACATCTAAAATGCAAATTGAGCAGGTCAGCGATCTGAAATATACAGCCAAGTCCGTAAAGAGATTTTTTGAAGAAACAACAATTGTGGTATTATGACCGGCATCGAGGAAATACTTAAATACAAATTTAAATGGAATGGAACTTAATTTCATTAAAAAAGCGTTGCAGCATAATATCACCTATGTCGTGGAGCAAATATAAACAATGAGGGGGAACCCCTACAGCAATAAATTTAAATGAATTTAAAATTTTTGTCAATATTGTTACGTTTTTACATATTTAAAAACGTTTAAATATGAGTTCGTTAATTGCAAACAAAGTAAAAACAAATATGTGTTTAGTTTCAATTAAACTCTTTATTGTCCGCACTATCTTATGTGCCACTGTTCAAATTTATACAACGTATGCAACAATAACTACAACAATTTATTTGTTCGCTATATTTCTTTACACTACTGTTCTCGTAAGCACTAACAACTGTTCGATAGATCTTTACAACGGCGATCTTCAAACCACGGCTGTTTTCTTCACACGCAACTTCTCACAAGGCTGACTGAATTACTACTCCTTGTCATCTGCTTTGTCTTGCCCTTTTATAGTCCTACACAAACAGTCTAACAAAGGTTCTTGAAGCAGAACGTTTGGGGTTTCGCCTTCTAGGGAACTCTATAGCGACTTCATTGTTGTTTGTGTATGTTGTTAACATTGCTTGTTTGTCGTTTAGTTGTCTATCTCCTTTTCTCATACAGATGTTGTTGTTGGTTTACTTATAATAAGTTCTATGTACGTGTTAGTGTAGCTGGTAGCTTTTGTTTATCGTTTTTATTGTTAAACGATACTACACTGTTTCCATTTTCGTAACAATATTTAATATTTTATACGTGAAAATATTCAAATTACGGGAAAACATAGCACAACAAGTACTAGTTAATTTCAAATGGTAACAAACTTAAATAAATGCTAACCAATATTGCATCAATTGTATATAAAATAAATTCCAGCGGTTTCGTGACTGTTAATTTCGCGGAATTGCTGGAATTTCCCCTTAACGTTAACACACATGTACATACATACGTAACTACAATCAATGGCCCAATTATCAGACGCTATGTACTATCCGATAATTGCGTGTAACCAAAAACCAACGAATAATTTTTGAATTTTATTTTCAAGACTAACGGATTCCCAATAAATATGATGTAAAATTTGTGTTGAAAATTTTTTTTGGTAAAATAAAGTGGGAAACAAAGAATAATATACGTACATATATATTGTTACGTTTTTACCTTTTAAAAACGTTAAAAATATGAGTTCGTAGATTGCAAATAAAATAAAAATAATTATGTGTATGTATCTGCACTACTGTTCGAACTTATTCCACGTATACAATGATAACTTTCACAATATGTGCTTGTTCGTGATATTTCTCTGCTTACATCTTTTTGTAAGCAACAACACTTGTTAGTTATTCTTCTTTGCTCACAACCTTTTTGTAAGTACAACACTAACAACTGTTTTCTTCAAACGCAACTTGTCTGTACACAAGTCTGACCGAATTATAGCTCGATAGATTTGATTCTCACTGCAACCAACGTGACGTCGTCTTACACGATTAAATTCAAACTCTGAGAATCACGTGTCTTCATACACGACTGACTGAATTCTAACTGAATCTTCGTTGCTCGCTTTATCTTGCCTTTTATATCACTGGATCAACAGTGTGATGAATGCCCTTGAAGGATAATGACGGCCTTCGGGAACAATCCAAAAATGTAAACAACTTGTTTATATTTTTGTTGTTTGTGTATCTTATTTACTTTCGTCCAGGCAGAATTGTTGTTGTTTTGTTTATTTGTCTTTCCGCTATATTTTTTTTATACACGGACGTTGTTGCTATATTTTTGTTTATTCATCGATCTTGTAAACAAGCCCGTTGTTTTTGTTGCTATATGTTTACTTATTCGTTGATCACGTGATCAAGTCAATTGTTTTGTTTTTGTTTTTTATACATGATCAAGTCCATTGTGTTGTTTTTGGAGCTTTTGTTTATTATTTTAATAACACCATTTCCATTTTCGTAACAGTATTTAAAAAAAGCACCACATTCTATCAGGATATTTTGAAAATTTACATTCAATCTTAAAGTGTTTCTAATAATTTGGTCGAGCATTGCACGTTTAATACTGACGAGGCAAAGGAAAAAAATTTGATCTTTATCAGAAAAAAATAAAATATAAAACGAAACGAAAACTATTCATAATATTTAGTTGGATGAAAATTTTTAATTCTAAAAAAATGAAATTCAAGTGTTTTAGCCAGCAAAATAATTTCAAAGCACAGATGGCTCAAGCAAAACCACATACGTTCACATAAAGCTCGCACACTTTTGTAAATGTGTGTAGTTTTAGTTATGCAAAAGAAGATAACAAATACATATACATACAAGAATATATTTATATTTTATATGTGTATGTATGTAGTATGAGAATAAATGAATTTGTAATTGTATGCATGTCAGTTAATGTATGAGAATGTATAGCCATGAGAGTACTTAAAACCTTGCAATATGTTATCCGAGACTTGCACAAATAAAAAAATGAAATACAACTTGACATAAAATCATCATATACTCACACACACATTTGCACATACGCATACATAGGCACAAATGATACATACATAGACAAATTTGTATGTGTATACAGGGTTGGTTCCTTGAAAGTCCAACGAATTACTCACAAGAATATTTTTTAATACTCACAGAATTCGAATGTTTAAATATACGCATTTAATAAGAAATATTTACGTTTCTTTAAAAATCATTTTTGAATTTGTAAAACTTCAAATGTTTAACAACAAACCCAAGAGTCTCTTATTCGAATAGCCGACTTAAACGATTTTTCATTAAACTCCTAATAATCCATTCAGAATTCGCTTGATCGCAGGAGAAGATTACCAATGCGTATAATAGGATAGTCTGGCAGCGTTACCTCTTGAGAAAGACTAGGTCACTCAATGAGTAGGATTTTTTACTATTACATACAACACAAGAGAACAAAACATTGTCGCAAAAGCCGTAGTCCTTAGACAACCGGCCTGACAGCCTAGGACCTCCATTTATATGAATAATTTCGGTAGAGGATCAAATAAACTGCAACCGAATAAGGAAATGCAGATGTTTTGTAACGTCCTATAGTCCTTAAAGAAACTAAGGAAATAACAAAAAAGGATAAAGATGAGTTCTTCATAATATGACCGTTGATAACGGACATCTTGTAGAAGCTATATCTTGCAAATTAGTTGTCATGTATTCAGTCTGTTCGGTCAATCACCATGGACGGATATATGAAGCATTCAACAACATGTGTAAATAATGAAATTGTTTTATCAAAATTCTTGTTCTGTTCTGGCAAATTACCGCGAGCTTTTCCTCGAAAAATCATCTTCAGCGGTTAGCGCTATGTCGAAAAATTATCTACATGAGATCCAAGAACGCCCACATCCCCATAAAGTCACTGTTTGGTGTACATATTGGGCTGATGGCGTCATTGGTCCATATTTCCTTGAAGACGATAATTCTCAGATAATCACTGTTAACCGCGAGCACTATAGGCTGATGTTTATCAACTTCTTTTGGATTAAATTGTATGATCCGGACACCAATGTAATCCACCAGAGAAGCCGTACGGGCATTTCAACGATGTTATATTCTGCACATAATGACATCAAATAAATAATTTTTGAATTATCTCAAACATACTTTGCTTTATTCAAACTTAAAGCATCATCTTTTCCATTTATTCTTTCAACAAATATTTTTCCCAAATTAAATTCTTATTTATATTGTTTATAAAATATAGAAATACCCCTCTTATACTATGTTCAGACATGCATTTTTATTGAGTCAATATTCGGTTTATTGATTACAATATTTTAAGCGTTTAGACATAACAATATACGCAGTTCAGCTGCTTATTCAATATTCATTTGACAGCTGGTAAACAAAACAGCTGGTTGTTTCTACAACATTGTTTTTGTTTTGTTGTTCGTTCAAGTTTTAATCAATATTATAACAATTTATGAATTTATTGAGCAATAATTAATTGACATTTTATATGAAATATGAGATCAATAATGCCGTTTATTGCGATTTACTCAATATAAGTGCATGTCTGAACATATTATTATTATACATATAACTGAAATTTTTTGAAATTTACTTTTGATATGGGTTTTAAACTGAAGTAAGTAAAGGATCGGCTCATTAGAAATTTAATGCCTCAGATCTGTGAGGATTATAAATTCTGCTGTATGATTGTAATTCGTCTGCAAACACATGTATTTATTCATATTATACTTTATTTAAATACATTCATGAAGTCGCTGTGGTCTAGTAGGTAGTGTGTTGGCTTATTAGACGAAAGGCCCGAGTTCAAATCCCAGGTCAGACATCAAAACGAAAATATGAAAATATTTCTTCGGCGACTTCCTCTCAGCAGATTTCTGGCAAAAACTCTGAGAGTAAAAAAATTGCCATGAAAAGCTTCTCAAAAATCTGTCGTTCGGAGTCGACTTTAAACTGTAGGTCCCGCCACTCATGTATAAAATTAACGCACACAACACGATTGGTGTGAGAAACTAGGACGTTGTACAATGGGTCAATTCGACCTCCGGGTACTGTACTTGTCACAGTTGACAAGTACACGTCCTCTAACCTAACCTAACCTAAATACATTCATGCTTTAAACTTACTAATACCACGATATTAATTTTATAACACAATCTTCACTGGTTATAAGAAAACGATGTGCATATATACGTCGCTTCTTTTTTACTATTTTTAGCACTACTACTCACTAGCAGTTTTGCCTTTCGCGCTGTTTATATTTCATCTATTTTCGTTCTGCTAAGTTCTCAAGCCGTACTGTTGATAGTTTAATTATTGTAATATGATCTTTGTTTATCCATATTCTTGTAATTGTTTTGTTGTTTTTCTATTGCTTTGTTTATTCTTTCGTCATGTTTTCAAGGTAAATATTTTGTGTTTATTCTGTCTTCCCAGCAATACTTTTATGTACAGGGTGGCTGATATATAATGCAACGAAGTAAAGCGCTATATTTTTTTAATTTTATTGTTCAAAAGCAAAAAATGTTGGAAATAACATCAAATTTTAGAATCAGTTTAGATTTGTTCGAATTGGCCACCTTTGGTACGAATTATGGCCTTCAAACGGCCGACAAAGCCATCAGAGGCTGCGCGAAAGTGGCTCTGCGGTATTTTGGCCCATTCCCGGCGAAACGCCATCTTGAGATGGTCGGCACTTTGGTATTTTTTTAGTGAGAACCTTACTCTCCAAAATGCCCCAGGCGCAAAAGTCCAACGGATTGAGATCCGGATATTTTGGTGGCCATTGTGCGGTAGAAATGAAGCGAGGAACCTCCTTTTTAAGCCATTCTTGGTTGACGCGTGCTGAGTCCTGTTGGAATGTCCATGGTCTGCGGCCGAAATGTTTGTCTGCCCAGGGCTTCAATACTATCTTTAAGACATTTTCCCGATAATATTCGGCATTTATTTTGACCCCACGGTCGATGAATACGAGCGGGGAACGACCATCGGCCGTTACGGCGGCCCACACCATTACTATCGGCGGCGCTTGAGTTCTGGTGGCCAATCGCAGGTGTAATTTTTCAGCTGACCTCTTTGGCAAGTAAACCCGATCATTTAGTTTGTTCATAAACTACTCAATTTGGAATGGTTTGTCATCGGAGAAAACCAAAATCGGTAACTGGCCACTTTCGTGCAAGCGAAGTAACTCCTTGGCTCTTTCCAGTCTAACTTTGTTTTGTCCATCGGTGAGCTCTTGCACTGTTTGGAACTTCAATGGCTTTAGTCCAAGCTTATTTTTCAATTTGCGTTGCATCCGTTCTCGCGATATGTTCAGCTCACGAGCAATTTTTCTACCACTGCGGCGTGG
>OV656868.1:18501692-18789192 GCA_927399465.1 Sarcophaga caerulescens | reverse complement strand
TTCGAAAATGACTTTTTTAAAATCCAAATATAGGTCGCGAATTACAGACGAGAATTTAGAAAGTAGCTTAGTACTTGCTACTACTAAAATTGAACCAGACATAAGTACCTTTTCCACAAATAAGCAGTGGCAGGTGCCGCATTAATATAATTGTACGACTTATTATTAATTTTTTGTAATGTTGTAGTGCAGTAATAAAAAGTATTATAAATTAATTATCAGAAATATTTTATTTTTGTTCAACTTCTAAAAATTTTCTTCACAGTTTTCTGAGAACACAATTTTCATTTACCTACAAAATCAATTTTAATGGCCCGCTCAAGTTTGGTTGTTTTCAATTTTGGCCCGCATTACAAAAAGGTTGCCCATCCCTGCTGTAAACCATTGAAGTGCACAGTCATTAACGTAACTATAAACTCAATATAGGATAGACTAACCTATTTAAACCTGGTTAAAAAAAGGGTTCAAACTGTGCTCAATGCAGGGCCGAAATCTAATGAAAAATGATTTTATGATACTGTTGTGCAGTATCCACAGAAAAAAAAAAAAAAAACTAAATGTTACATCTTTTAATTAAAAAAACAAAAAATGTTACATTTTTTACATGTTAAAAAAACGTGTGAAACTAAAAATACGAGTTTAAGTGAAAACTTAAAAAAAAAAAAAAAAAAACATTAATTTTAATTAAACGCAGAACTCTATTATTCAAATTAAATGAGCAGTACTAAAATGAAAGATTTAGGACGAAATCTTAAAAGAAAGTTGTATAAATGTACCATAAAGTGTACATAGATGAAATGTTTTATTCTTACGATTAACGCATTAACACAAGTGAAATAAATGTCTTCCGAAGCATGCTTGTAAAACTAGAGAAATTTATTTTAATTAAAACTAAAGACAAGGAAAGACTTAAGATACACGATAAAAACTAAAATAATCCAATTAATTATAAAGTAACGTCATAACTATTGTCTTGCTTGTGGTTAACAATTTTAAGACAAAAAAGATTTAATAGTTAGATAAGTAAATTAGAAAACTGTAATAATAAGTTAAATATACCAACGATCGATTGCTAATCAGTGATAAACAATTTTACAGATTACACTAGAGCCCCGACTTGCGTCCTTAATGGGGACCGGAGAATTGCGAAGCAAATCGAATCAACTTTTTCTATACAAATGCATTGAAATTTAATTTATTGAGACCTAGTATTCAAAATGAAGCAAAAAACCTAATGTTTTGGATAAAAAAGAAGTATGAAAACATTTTTCATTATTTTATTAAGTTCAGTAAAGGCTTTTTTTAATTACTATAAAGAAACTAGCTGACCCGGCGAACTTCGTCCCGTTCGTTCCCAAAATTGATTTTTTTTATTGCCCAAAACAGGTCACATTATATATTTATTATAATTCGCTGCATAAAACAGTTACAGTAGCGAGAAAGAAAAATGCAACGCTATGTTGTATGATATTATATTTATATTATATCATACATATATATTTTTTATCACAGGGCACTGCGAGATTAGGTCGCTGACGGGGATCTGGAACAGATCCCAGCCGGACTATTGCAGGGTATATTGCGATGAGGAGGAGTTAGAGACTATCGAACACCTCCTCTGTAACTGCCCAGCCCTTGGTAGGTTGAGGTTGAGGACCCTTGGCAGAGCCTTCTTTGAGAGCTTGAGTTCTGTGTCGAGAGCCGACATCAAGGCTCTCCACAGATTCATTAGCAGTTTGAGCTGGTTGAGAGGTGCTAGGGCTTCATAAGTGTAGTCGCGCGCTCAAACCCTTTTTGTGTCTGTCTCTTTCTGTGTGATTCCCATCCTCCCCTTACCCTTATGCCCTCCTTTCATCCTATTCCCTCTATTTCCTTCCCTCTCCAAGGACGTTGTACAATGGGTCAATTTCGACCTCCGGGTATTGTACTTGTCTTAACGGACAAGTACACGTCCTCTAACCTAACCTAACCTTGTATGATATTCAATCAAGGCTCAAAACTTATAAAGTTATCCAATTCCACTCCACTTTTGTTTTTTTTTTTTATTCATTGATTTCTAAATTTTAATAAAAGGTATCATTAAGCGTTGTTTGCTTCTCTTTCTACTTAATTTATTTCGATTTATAAAAAAAGTGAAAAAATTTAACGAGAAAAAAAAATGCAACGCAATGTGTTAAAGGTAAAAGGAGATCAACTAGAGGAATTAAAATAAAAGTTTAATGAAAACTTTGCAATTGTGAATTTTAAAATAGAAACAGCTGTCAGCAGATAGCAAATTTGCCATTGTAAGGTCTTTGGCAAAAGGAAGCAAATCAATAAATGAAGTTGCTCATCAATTTAATATCAACAAATCAATGGTTTGTCCGATTTCATCGTGATATCGTCAAACAAATATCGTGGAAAGAAAGAGGAAGTGGTGCCCGCCAAGACCGTCAAATGGTAAAAATAGTAAAACCTGACCATCGGAAAACGGTAGTAGATGTCACTAATTATAGACATAGCGTTGCATTTTTTTTTTTCTCGCTACTGTATATAAAAATAACTAACTTACTATAAGTGTGTGGGTATGTGCTTATAATCGAAAACGTTGTAGTTATAAACCATCGAATTAGCCGACTTATAGGTATCTCTTAAAGGGGGAGGGTTGCCACGACCATTTTTGGTGAGTTTGTCGATATCGACTCTACGAACTTATCCACCAAATTGCATTCGTCTACGATCCCTAAGTTCCTAAATATTTTAAAGGTTTACCACGCCTACTTTTTGCTATATCGAATTTAAAAAAAAAAAACATTTAAACCTGGTAAGCTTTCGAACAAAAAAAGAATGGTTAAAATCGGTTCAGTAGTTTAAGAGTTATAGGTATCACCTGAAGAGGGAGGGTTGTCACGCCAATTTTTGTGCGGGATTGTCGATATCGACTCTTCGAACTTACCCACCAAATTTTATGGTTAAAATCGGTTCAGTAGTTTAAGAGTTATAGGTATCACCTGAAGAGGGAGGGTTGTCATGCCAATTTTTGTGCGGGATTGTCGATATCGACTCTTCGAACTTACCCACCAAATTTTATTCATCTACGATCAATATGTACTTAAATAAACGATTTGCCACGCCCTCTTAACATTCAGGGATATGAAAAATAGATGTTGTCCGATTCTCAGACCTACCCGATATGCACACAAAATTTCATGAAAATCGGTCGATCCATTTCGGACGAGTTTAACCACTAACACCGTAACACGAGAATTTTATATATTAGAAGATAACAAAACAATAAATTAACAAAAAAAAAAACTTAACAAAAATCAATAAAATCCATTTATTAAAAAAAAACTTAGTTTAAAGAAGAAATCGTGTTTTGTTTAGCTTATGTGGTGCTATCTTCAGATAATAAATTCAAATTAACAACACTCCATTTGATTAGGTGGTCTTACAGTTTTGTTAACAAAACTGTCTAAGGTTTGTAGAATTTTTAGAGATTTTTTTTGCTTAGATTTTTTCCTTGTAACAACTAATGGCTTGGTCCACAGATGCTGCTACGCCCGTGCTATGATTTTCGTCAGGATTGTTTTTAGAAAATATATCCAATGCATGGGAAATTAAATACAGTATTCCCTCGATTTACGTCGTCTCGATTTACGTTGTTTCGATTAACGTCGTCAAAAATTTTGTTCCCTTCAACTTCGATTTGCGTTGTCATTCGATTTACGTCGCCTTTTTTTGGAACCAACTGTGTCGTAAATCGAAAGATTACTGTCAGTTTTTTAAGTTCCTTGTTAAAAACATACTACTTTGTAGTATAAGCCATATGAAATTCGATTTACGTCGCTTTTTTCCGGAACATTCTACGACGTAAATTGAGGGAATACTGTACATAGCTTTGGAAATATTGGCAATTGTTAATATTTTTTCCTCTGTGTTATCACTTACTATAACATCATCTTCTAAAGCATTCTGAATTATTAATGGATAATAAATTTTCATTATCAAGCTCCTCAACGTGAGAGCGAGTGAGAGTAAAAGTTCATTAACCGTAGATCGAGCCTTAAAAAAACTTCATAATTCTAGCTTATGTATAACTTTTGTAACATACTTGTAGTAACATAGAATTTTCGCAATTGTTGACAGATTTTGTCAAAAAATTTAAATATTTTTATTTATTTTAATTCATTTTAATAAAATTATTTTATATTATTACATTTTATTATCACTTTTATGAAATTTACGCCAAAACTTTTGACATGATGTACATTGCAGTATGGCTTTTTACGTAAAAATCAAACACCTGATGTCAGCTTGGTTTTATTTTTTTTCGAAATGGTAACATCTTGATATCTAGCACCCTTGCTTTGTGGCGATTTATAAGTTTCCAATTGTTTAGATGGGCCAGCTTATTGATGGGCTCGCATCAGTAACGCTCTCAATTGAGTAATGACTGAAGCCTGATTGTACAAACTATTGTTATATTTCGTTAGAAAAATTTGTTTTCAACGTCATGTGAGGTAAAGAAGTTTCCCGTTGCAATAGAACATCGATTATGTCAATAAAAATGCTCTCTCTTTGATTTCTCTCTGGTTTCCCGGATACGGATTACCCCAAAATACGGCTGTAAGTAGTTGCTACGCACTTAGTATGTACTTGAACCTAAAACTGCCAATTCGATTTCAGTGGTCCAGGAAATTTATAGCGACCATAAAATTAAATTAGTTACTAATCTACAGCTACAAAATTATTGGAAATTTCAATAATTTCCGCTCATTTTTCGAAAAGGCGTAATATGTGTAAATTTATTATCGTTTCCGAATAGTACATTATCAAAGCGAATGTTTCTGTTATCGCATACGTTCGTAGTTGACCGAAATATTATCCTTCCGTAATATCTATGAAATAAAACTTGGGACGAAACACTTTTTTCTAATGTTTGTCTGTCACGTGAGATAAATATGAGAAGAGCAGTAAGAAAGACTCTATAAAATTTCAGGAAACACCTGCTAGTAATCTGCATGAAAATTGGTAATATTTTCTCTTCCCAGACTACTAAAGGCATACGGTTCTCTATTCCAAGTAGTCCATCTTTGGCGATAAATATCCTATTGTCATGTTTGTTGCTGCCAATACTTTCATCAGTTAATAGGACGAGCTTCTCTTTTCTTCTCTTTCAGAGTCGTCAGCAGCAGGAAAATTACATACATACATAGAAAATCGATTATTACAACCTTCGTTGTAAATTGGAAATGTCTGACCTGAGGTTTGAACCTTGGTCTGACGTCTAATAATCCAACAAGCTTTATACTACGCCTACTTCAATCAATCTCAAGAATATATCCAGAACAGAAAATTCAACCTTTTCTCTTTCACCTAACACTTCCTTCTCAAATATCATAAATAATGTATTATTTACGATAAAACTTTACCAAATCTTTAAAAACTTAAAAAAATTACATACACAACACCAAAGAATCTCTAGAAAAGTCGTATGTATCAAAAATGATACATAAGCCAGAATTATGAAGTTTTTAAATTTTTTAAGTCCTGTAAAAAAATTTTCTATTTTTATTTGGTTTAAAATAATGGCGATAACAATACTAACGAATTCAAAAAATATCAGGCATCTACCTTTTTCTGACTTAAAGTTATATAGTCTCAAAAATTGAAATGTATCATTTTTGATACAAAGCTCGATCTACGATTAATGTTATCCTCTTCCATTTCTTCAAATTCGGCTTCTGTAGCTAAATTTAATCGAATCAAGTTGAAATTGCAACAAAGCAAGCTGAGTTTTGTAAATTTTTAAAAGCGACGCAAATCGAACGACGAATATCGGATCAACGCAAGTCGGGGCTCTAGTGTATCTGTTTAAATCCCTCAAATTTTAAATAAAAATGCTACTTTAACAGTTTTGTTACGTACAAGTTAAGCTTATCAATAATTCACTGTAAAATTATCATTAAAATCTCAGCTCACATAGCTCGCTGATAAATCCTGGCTCTCACGTTATGAATTTACAAGCAATTTTTGTCAAAAAATTTAAAAAATTAATACGAAATCATCTTTAAAGTCATTCATATTGAGTTGTGTATACTTAAGAAGTCGCCGTAGTCTAGTAGGTATACTCAAAAAAAGAATCAAGCCATCCGCGCTTGAATCAATCCATATCGGTCACAATAGTACGGTAAGTAAGGTTTGGCTTGAATCAAGTACAAAAGAGTTGAATCAAGCCCGAATCAGCCAAGTACAAAAGTGTTGATTTTAGCGCGATTTAAGCCTTTTTGGGATCAAAGTGATCTCATCATGTATTTGGTTTAAGCATATTATTTCTTGATTTAAGATCGAATTCGTACTTGATTCAAGAGAATCAGAAGTTGAAGTAATCCTTAAGCGCACTTGTTTCAAGAATTATAAAGTTGATTTAAGCTAGATTTCGTACTTGAATTAACTTATAAATGGGATCGAATTGAGGCAAATCGTACTTTATTCGAGCACAATGAACTTGATTTATTATTTATCCAAAAACGAGCTTGTTTCAAGAATTTTGAACTTGATTTAAGCTCGAACTCGTACTTGATTTAATCTTAAAATCGATTGATTTGAAAAAAATGCAAGTCATCGACCGGAATAATCCATGTCACCTACCAAAGAAATGCAAGTTGCGAAAAATACGACATTTTGTTGGATATATATTGTATAAATACACATGAACTAAATGAGAATTATTAAAATTTTTACTTTTGAACTTAAAAACCCACAATGCCATAACTCAAATAACAAATAACTCAAAATAACACTTTTTTAAATAGATTTGAGCTTTTTAGTGTTGATTTTAGTAATATAAGGCTTAGTTTTTCACATCAATCCCGTTTTTTGCTTGTTTTAAGCAAACAATAGCCAAAACGGGCTTAATTTTTTAAGCACGTTTTTTGGCTAAAATTGAGAATAGAAAAGTTGATTTTAGCACGCCGTTTTTCTTTCTGTGTAGTGTGTTGGCTTATTAGACGTAAAGCCAGGGTTCGAGCCCCAGGCCAGACATCAAAACAAAATACAAAAAGTATTTCTTTGGCGATTTCCTCTCAGCAGATTTCTGGCAAAAACTCTGAGAGTAAATAAAATTGCCATGAAAAGTTTCTCAAAAAAAAATCTGTCGTTCGGAGTCGATTTTAAATTGTAGGTCCCGCCACTTATGTATAAAATTAACACACACAACATAAGTGGTGTGAGAAACTAGGTCAATAATCCTGACTGAAGGTTTGTAATGACCAATTATGTATGTATGTATGTATATTCCAGTAAAAGAATAAAATTTTGTTGTAATTATTAAGATAAAGAAGTTTCCTTTAATCAGATCGAAATATAACGCTCTTGGTTGCATAAAGTCTCGTCAATCTCGGTTCTATGATAGATAAGACATAAACAAGACGTTTGATTTGTATACTTCGAAAATGATTTCATATTCGACATTAATTATACCAAGTAATTAATATTTGTTTCTGACAGAGCGTTATACTTCAAGGCAACTATTTTTTTAGACAATCGTCTGCCTATACGAAAGTACAATGTTCATGCCCTCATCCCGTTTTCCTACTAAATTGTATGGCATCGTTGTAGATTAGTTTAGGTAAGGTGGCAAATCCCTCTTGATATAGGAAATCCCTTTTAGGCCCGCATTTCGAACCATTGTTACACCACAATTAATATTCAACTCAAGAATCAAACATTTCCTAGAGGAAACCCACCAGAGTCCAAACTGTATCTTGCTATTCCAGCAATCTTTTTATTAGAGAGCTCGGTCAAGAAAGTCAGAAAGTGAGAGGCCAAAAATATCACTATTCTTATGACAAGAACGCAGCCTGGATGCATGTGAAAGATAGTCTCTTCCTCTTCCTTCTCTGACTCACAGATCCTGCAGAAATCATATGAAAAAGTATTTCTTCGGCGACTGCCGCTCAGCAGTTTTCTGGCCAAAACTCTGCGAGTAAATAAAATTGCTATGAAAAGTTTCTCAAAAATCTGTCGCTCGGTGTCGACAAACTGTAGGTACCGTCACTTATGGACAAAATTAATACACACAACATTAGTGGTGCGAGAAGCTAGGTGTTAATTCTGACTAAAGGATTGTAATGAGCAGTTGTTGTTGAAATTTAGAAGTGAGTCGGTCCTCTTCGTATCCATACGACTCTGTCTAAACGAATATTACAATATTGCAGGTACCTTCCTGCTGTCAACATTGAGCATTCCTGTAAAACGATTGGAAAATATCCAATTTAACTGAGGCAATCATATACCTGCGCCCTACAACATGTAGGAAATTGTAAGCTTTCTCACCACCGAGAAATCCTCAGCATACATGGAAAAGGACGGACGATGAAAATATGTTGGTTAGGGGTTTAATCCCAATGCGGCTTATTTGTAATGAAATCCACTTTTGCTTCAGTTATAATTCATCTTCAGATTTTATTTAGAACATCAAAATTATCAACACAAACTATCACTACATACCATTGAATTTCAACACATCACTTTTGTATTTTATTAAGTACCATAGCAAAGTACATAGCCAAAGTACATAGTCAAAGTACAATAGCCAAAGCATTAACAACAGGATGATTGTAAACAAAAAAAACACAAAGATGGTCTGTCAATAACCTCAGGCCAAATACGAGTACAAATATTCAACAACAACATTAACAAATACATACATGAATGTAAGTGCTGACAGGGGGTTAGTGCACCATATAGGTAGACAGACAGACAATCGTATGCTATTTTTATATCAGAATACCGTTCAACAGAAAAACATTCAAATTTTAATTATTTTTAACACTTTCTAAGACGTATAACAACAAAACATAATAAATCTGATGATTTACCAAATCTTTATGACTTGTGTTCTTCACAGTTATGTGGAATTTTTGTTTTTGTTTTCTTTTTCTTCCCAAAAGAATCGAATCGTTTTACACTTTAATTCAGATTTTTTTTTTAGATAAAATAATTTATCACTTTCTAGATACTTAAAAGCACAAATCACTTGACAGACATATTATCTTGACTCTGTAGCTGTTGTGCAGAATTTATTTGAACTGAAAAGAAAAGTAAAATAATTTCGGAATGTACAGCGTTATGTAGATGAGGATGAATTTTTCCTTTCTTTTACCAATTACACTTTGCGACAAAATACAAAAAATTAAATACATCCGAGTAACTACCTAGTTACGAACCCTCCAAACTTGTTTTATTTGACAAAAACGTTGTTTTTGATCCTTTCACACAAAATTATTGAAATACCCAAATATGTTTGAACCTATTTTAAAAATCCATAGTTTTTTAGAAAGGGGAGCAAACAGCCTTTCAAACGGTATACATAAAGATTTTATTCACACTTATATGTTATGAGTTTTGATGGTGTAAACTTGGAAAATATTGCTACGTTTTTACCGTTTTAAAAACGTTTAAATATGAGTTCGTTAATTGCAAACTAAGTAAAAACAAATATGTGTCTTATTTTAATTAAACTCTCTTTATTGTCCACACTTTCTTATATGCCACTGTTCACACTTAACCGATACAACAATAATTACTTGCTATTGTTCACACACAACTATTCGCTCGCAACCGATATCTTCAAACACGACTATTTAGTTCACACGCAACTTCACTCAAGACTGATTCAATTACAACTAACTACTCGTCTGCTTTGTCTTGCCCTTTTATAGTCCAATACGAAGGGTACATCGAACGTTCTTGAAGAAGAACGTTCGCGGTCTCGCATTCTCGCAATTTCTATGGTGACTGTATTGCTTGTTGTTGCGCTTGCTTATTTGTCCATCCCTTTTGCTCTCATGCTTGTTGTTGTTGGCTTATTTAGAAGATGTTCGATGTATTTGTTAATGTGTATTGTGTACACATTGCTTCTTGTTGTGTTCGCTTATGTTGCGTTTGGGATATTCATCTCTCTCATACTCATACGGTGTTATTGTTGCTTTATGTATGGTTCGGTGTACATATGTGTTAGTGTAGCTTGTGGCTTTTGTTTATTGTTTTTATGTGAAACGATATTAGGTCGTTTCGATCTGCGTAACAATATTATTTTTTTCTTATTTTTCCAAGTTTGGCTATTCCTAAGTGCAAAATTTAATTAAAAAATATGAAATAAGTGGAGACATTCTTAAAGTACATTCTCTTGTCAAGAGCTTGACACTTCGTTTGATGAAATTGGGCAAAAATTACCGTTGTTATTATTTAAATAGTATAACAAGTGAGTAATATTTTTTATATATGTTGTCTTATCAAATGAACTTTAAGTTATAAAATTTTCAAAATTTTTGATGAATCTTAAGTCTTTATTGAAAAATGTGTCCTTTCTCCGTTGGACCAACCATCGCAAGTTGGAAGTTAGTTTGCGCAAAGCGAAATAATAATATTTGCCAAAAATGAAAATATTACACCACTTTTGGTAGTCGTTCAAACGTGCAAAGTGCAAATTCGCAGGTAAGCAATCAAAATCCTTCAAAATTTTTGAAATTTTTTGAAATGAAAGCTCATTTGATAAGACAGCATTTTGAGACAGAAAAATAAAAAAAAGTATTTTTGAATTCTACTCAACCTAGTGAATAACTTAGACAATGTAGTTTCTCGATTATATTTGCACTGTCGCACCGTGTTATTTATTGAATCTTCAATTCACACCAATTTATGCCTAATCAACAGCAGTAATATATCAGATTTCGTTGTTATTTGTATTTGAAAATGTTAAATGTTAAAGGCCCCTGGGAAGGGGTTTCTTCGATGATTTGGTCTCTTTGTCGAGAGTCGACATTAAGGCTCTCCATAGCTTTATAACTAAGTGGAGCTGGTTGAGAAGTGCTAGCGCTTCAAGGTTTTAGTCGCGCTCTCTTCTGTGTGTTTATGGTCTGTTTTTTGCTCCCTCTCCTTATCCTCCCTTTCCTACCTCTTTTTCTTCTCCAATTTACCTATCTCCTTTACTATGCTCTCTCTCTTTCCTCTAAGACGTACAGTATTCCCTCGATTTACGTCGTAGAATGTTCCGGAAAAAGGCGACGTAAATCGAAACGACGTAAATCGAATTTCATATTGCTCATACTACAAAGTAGTATGTTTTTAACAAGGAACTTAAAAAACTGACAGTAATCTTTCGATTTTCGTCACAGTTGGTTCCAAAAAAAGGCGACGTAAATCGAATGACATCGCAAATCGAAGTTGAAGGGAACAAAATTTTTGACGACGTTAATCGAAACAACGTAAATCGAGACGACGTAAATCGAGGGAATACTGTATTGCAATGGGTCGTTTTGACTTCTGGGTATTGTATGTACACGTCCACAAATCTAACCAAATACTCGACTTTCAAATAATCTTAACCAGGACTTGTGCATCATTTTAACTTAAGCAACCTTCCACTCTTGAGGACAGTATCCAGTTTGTAAAACGAAAAATCTTGCGGCTGTACGCACCTCCAAAAGCATTTGGTTGCAGTTTTTTTTTCAATTCCAGGAACCTTCTTAGAGTTGAATAAAAACTCTCCGAATTTCTAGAAACTCGAATCTTAGCAGAACATACAGTACAGCAGTCACCAGTGACAGATCATTCGCATCATTGTGTAAATTTGATTATGAATGACTATCAATTCTTTTTCTCTACAGTTAAGACCAGTTGAGTGCATTGTTCGTTTTAGGTTCAGGTCCAATTAGAACGGAAACATTTTTTAAAAACTTATCACAAATAACATAACAAGTGAACAGTAAACGTCCGATTTTTTCATTTAAAAACTTTAAAGATTTTCCAATTATTAAAACAAAACAAAAAATAAGAGACAAAAAATTTTTTCTTTTCAAATCCATAAGATTAAAAATTTTAAACTTCTCCTTAAAAAATATTAATTACACTGTGCGACAGTAAAAATACACCCGAGTAACTACATAGTCCACGTTGTTCAGTTAGTTGAGTAGAACCCAAAAATACCTTTTTTATTTTTCTCAAACCCTCCAAACTTTTTTTATTTGAAAAAAACTGTTTTTTTAGACTTTACGCACAAATTTCTGTAGTACTCAAACATTTCTGACCCGATTTCCAAACTTTAAATCCTGTTGGAAAGGGGAGAGATAGACCTTTAAAACGGTATACATATATCTATTATTTGACTTCATATGCTATGAGTTTTGATGAGGTAAACTTGGAAAATTCGAATTTTTTTCATATTTTTTCAAGTTTGCCCATTCATAGTAGCAAACTTTAATAAAAAAAATATAGGATAAGTGATAATATTCTTAAAGTCTGTTCTCTTGTGAAGAGATTGAGTCATCATTTGATCAAATCGGACTAAAATTACCGTAGTTATTATTTAAAGAGTCTAACAGTCAAGTTATATTTTTTATATATGTCATCTCATCAAATGAACTTTTAGTTCAAAAATTTTCAGAACTTTTAATGGATCTTGATTGTTTACCACAAAATGTGTCAATTTCACGTTTGCACGACTTCCAGAAGTCGGCTAATACTTGTGTTTTTTGCAAATATTATTATTTTTCTTTGCGCAACTTTCAACATTGGCCAACTTCTGGTGGTCGCTCAAACGTGAAATTGACACATTTTGTGATAAACAATCAAGATCCATCAAAAATTCTGAAAATTTTTAAACTATAAGTTCACTTGATGAGATGACATATATAAAAAATATAACACGACAGTTATATTATTTATATAATAACTACGGTAATTTTTGTCCGATTTGATCAAACAAAGTGCCAATATCTTCACAAGATAATGCACTTTCAGAATGATATCACTTATTTCATATTTTTTAAGTAAAGTCTGCTACCATGAACGGACAAACTTGAAAAATATGAAAAAAATTCGCATTTTCCAAGTTTACCTCATCAAAACTCATAGCATATTAAGTCAAATAACAGATATATGTATACCGTTTTAAAGGTCCATCTCTCCCCTTTCCAACAAGATTTAAATTTTGGAGATCGGGTCAGAAATGTAAGAGTAATACAGAAATTTGCGCGTAAAGTCTAAAAAAACAGTTTTTGTCAAATAAAAAAAGTTTGGAGGGTTCGAGAAATATAAAAAAAATTGTTTTGAGATCTACTCAACAAAACTCACAATCTATACTAAGTCATTGGCCGGGTGTATTTAATTTTCTTTATTTTGTCGCATAGTGTTATTTGTGTTAAATTTTTTTCAGAATGTTCCTTATGTACGTACATACGAACATAATTTTTTTTCAAAAATTCTATCTTAAATAATAATAAAAGACTTAAGACACAAACTTGATTGATTTTCGTTTTTTCGCCTAATAGTAAAAGACTTAAGACACAAACTTGATTGATTTTCGTTTTTTCGCCTTTCTAAAGCTGTTAATCGGTATTGTATTGTTCGCCTTAGTTTCGCTTCGCACTGTTTACTTTCCTTTCTGAGCGGCGTAAACGCTTACAGGGCTTTTATTTTCTTTTAAAAGCAGATTTTGGCGCTTTAACATGAATGACAAGAACATCGAAAGCACACCCAAAAACTACTACAACAAGAAGCAAAAACAATAAAACAAAAAAATAAATAAATATTGCCAAGAGATTTTTGATTTTTTTGTTTTTGTTGGTAAAACTAAATAAGTAAGTTAGTAAATGTTGTTTGTTATTGTTGTTGTTGTCTTCTCTTTAATGTCATGTAAATCCCACATTTAACCACAATTACCATTGTCTGACAAAAATATCACACAAAACAATAAAAGAAAAAAAAAAACAATTGAAACGAAGAAGAGAAGCTTGAAAAAAAAACAGAAACTTTTAAACCAAGTAACTGAATAGAATTGTCGTGAAAAAAGTAAATGAAACTTTTACAGACAATGAAAAGGCACTTGCAAACAAAAAAAAGGACACTTTTTCTAGTCTGATAGCAACTAACCCCAAAGAAAAACCAAAAGTGTTCATAACCAAATTGATTTCTGGTCCTATATTCTTGTTCCAGGTACCAATTTTTTCTGTGGTTTGGTTTTTTTATTTTTTTTTTTTTTTTGGTCTTCGGCCAAAGAAGATTTTGTTTAGAATCTTAAAACAAAATTTTAAATGTCTTTTTGCTGTTGGTGGTTTGTTTTTTTTTTTTGTTCTTTTGTTTTGCCAAACAAAAAAAAAAACCAAGAAATACCTCCACTAGTATTTTGGGCCAAAAGTTGCTTGAAGCTGTAGATTTTTTTCTTTTTTTTTTTGATGCCTTTTTATATTTCTCAGTTTTGTTTTAACTCTTCTTTAAGATTTGTTATTTTTTTGGTTTTTTTTTGGTACATGCTTACCGCGAATTCGTGAAACGTGATGTGATGCTACGCGCTCCAAAAATATTCATTTATTTTGCCATTTTAAGCTAAAAACCAAAACCAACCATATTTTTGGCTCTTTTTTTTCTGTTGCCTGAAGACAAACGTTTGCACTTTTTGATTTCTGGCATTGTGTTAAAGAAAAAAAAAAAAACTCAAGACACTGATATTAATTTAAGAAAATATCTCGTTTTTTCTTCTTCTTCTTCATGGTTTTTTTTTTTTTTTACTTAACTGATGCTGTTGCAGGCAGTAAAGAAATGTCAACAAAATAGATTTGATTCTTCTTTGTTTTTCCTACTTTTAATCCCAGTTTCCTGTATTAAAAACACTTTAAATCAACTGTATGGGTTCTCAAATAAAAAAAACAACGTAATTTCTAAATAGAAAATAATTAACTTTTAAATACTTGGAAGTCGCCGTGGTCTAGTAGGTAGTGTGCTGGCTTATTAGACGAAAGGCCCGAGTTCGAATCCCAGGTCAGACATCAAAACGAAAATATGAAAATATTTCTTCGGCGACTTCCTCTCAGCAGATTTCTGGCAAAAACTCTGAGAGTAAAAATTGCCATGAAAAGCTTCTCAAAAAATCTGTCGTTCGGAGTCGACTTTAAACTGTAGGTCCCGCCGCTCATGTATAAAATAAACGCACACAACACGAGTGGTGTGAGAAGCTAGGACGTTGTACAATGGGTCAGTTCGACCTCCGGGTACTGTACTTGTCACAGTTGACAAGTACACGTCCTCTAACCTAACCTAACCTAACCTAAATACTCGTACATATGTCTTTATATATTTATATACGAATACAAATAATAACTCTTATGCAACCTATCATATCACTTAAACTTTTAGGGTATGCCAGTCGAAGTTTAATAAATGGTGTGCCAGAGTATTTGAAAACACGATCAATTAGGCAGGGTTCTTCATCTGAAATAAAACGACGGATATGGAACTGTACCCCTAAAGAGTTTAGTTACCTTAGAAGTTCTTGTTGTATCACCGAGGTGGGTAGTATGTAATCAAATAGATTTAATAAATATTTTAGTTCTCGAGCAGCGCCAGACAATATGATGATTACAAGTCAATCAAGAACTAACTTTGCGAAACTTTTAACATAACTTTTTCGTGGAACATGAACATTCAAGACATCAAAGGTCAGACGTCTGAAACAAAACGAAATATAAAAAAATATTTCTTTGACAACTTCCTTTCATAAGATTTCTGGCAAAAACTCTGAGAGTAAATAAAATTTTTGCCATGAAAAGTTTCTCCAGAACCTGTAGTTCGGAGTCAACTCTAAACTGCAGGTCCTGCCACTCATAATATAAAACTAGCACACACACAACTTAAGTGTCTCGCTGTCGTAATCGTAGATCATAATCTTGACTGAAGGGTAGTGATGGCCAAATAATGTACGTATGGACGTATGAAGATTTGTACTTTCCGAAATGTTTCTCTTATCGGGCGTCGATTGGCGGATAGTCTCCATTTTGTGAACCATTTTCAGAACATAATGCTGGAGTTTATCGATCTTAACTACTGGATCGTTGTGAATAATAGTGACAGCAGCAGCATTGGCAATTTCTATAAAGTAGTCAGAACCGTACATCTAGTGTTCAAGGCTTTTTCTACCGTTCTTGAAAACAGAATGAATTTGTTATATGGTACTGTGACCCGAAATAATATTATTCAACGTAATATAAGCCAGGTTTATGGATCAAATTAACCGATAGAAAACATGCAATAAAATATAACTAAAATAAGTTGAATAGCTGAATAGGGAAATTTGGCAATTAATTAGTTTTCGGGTCAATACGAGGTCCGTTTAGGTTTGAGATTTAATTTTCTTTGAGATTACTTCATCATAGTGAAAGTACTATTGTCTTGTAAAATTCAGCTTAATGTATGCGCCAGAGTCAATGTGAACAAAAATAAGCCGTAGTGGACTTTTGAGGTATAACATCCTTCCACACATTACAACAACATTAGTTCTTTCAAACGACGCAAAAAAGAAATGACGATAATGTGCCAAACACGTTTTGTTTCATTTAGATAGGTAGATAGTGTGTTGGCTTATTACTTGTGAGAACGTGATTCGAACCCCCAGTCCAGACATGTCGAACAAAACGAAAGATGAAGAAACTCTGGCAAAAAAATCTGAGAATAAAATTAAATTAGAATGAAAAGTTATTCAAAAATTAATTGTTCGGAGTCGACTTTAAACTGTAGGTCACGCCAATCATGTATAAAATTAACACACACAACATGGGTGCTGTGAGAAGCTAGGACGTTGTACAATGGGTCAATTCGACCTCCGGGTACTGTATTTGTCACAGTTGACAAGTACACGTCCTCTAACCTAACCTAACCTAACGTATTTTGTTAGAAACAAACAAATTTTTAGCTAATGTCGTCCAACTACAGTATTTCGCTTGATATATTCTGTCACACTGAAAACAAAAAAAAAACTTTCGTTTTTGGACTAATATTAACACAAGAAAATGAAAAAAAATGAAATAAACACAACGAATCTATAAATATGGGCTTCGGAAAGTTTATTGAATTAAAAAGAATTCTTTGTTGTTATTTTTAATAATTTATCATTATTATTATAGGTGCCTATTACATATAATTGCATTCTAATTAATGGAATGGCCCATATAGTAAACGTGATTGTTTTAATTTTTTTTTTTTTTTTGTTTCCAACAATGGCAGCAACAATGACAATAAGAGAAATCCTTTTCCTATAATAAATGGGCGCATTACAGCAAAACAAAACAAAATACAAAAGAGAAGATAGAAGCCAAGTTGAAGAACAAAATCCCTTCAATTAACTGTAGCATCCGAGTGAAATAATAACAATTGTAAAGGAAAATTGAAAAAAATACGAGTAAGTAACCCTACCGCTGCCGATACTGATGATGACGATGATACTGATGCTGCTGTTGATGTTGCTATAAATATTGCCTCCTTCTGGATCACAATTGTTCGTACAAATATAGAGAAAGAACTTTGCATGTCATACAAAAGAAACAAACAAACTAACAAGAAAAAACACATAGCCAAGTAAACTTACAGACTTACAAATAGACAAACAAACAAATGAATTGAAATAGATTTCAAAAACAAAAAAAAAAAAAAACAACAAATAAAACACAGACAATGATTTTTGCAATTTCAGACAAAAAAAACAATGAATAATCCTGAACTTTGTAAACCAAAAAAAAAACAAAAAACAAAAAAACAAATAACAATAACAAAAAAAAAAATGATAGACTTGCATATACAGGTATTCCCCGACTTACGACCAAGATAGGTTCCTCTGTCATTGGTCGTAAGTCGAAAAAAAATTTAAGTAAAAATTACATACTGTACTACTAAAACTTTGAGGGTCAGGAGAAGTGAAACTATCCAAAATTCATATAATTCGAACTTTATTTACTAGTTCCAGCCATTTTTGGGAGGATATAAAATTATTCACTTAAAAAAATTCCGACTTAGCTAATGTAATGTACTAGATGACCCGTGCGAATATTTCGCACCGTTAGTTGTCATTTTTGTAACATAAAATGAAAATAAAATTAATAGAAATTTTTTTAAAAGTATAAAAATATTAGAAATCATAATATATCATACATATTTACATACATACATACATATGTTGTGATGATTCCATTGAGTATCCCTTTAAAATAAATACAAATTCCACTGTGTCAATATCTTTAATCAACGTTCCTGCTATTTCTATGGAATTAAGAAAACTGAAGTTTTCCTATAACTTTGGGCCTGATAACATTCCTAGTAGCATTTTAATTAATTGCGCCGACGCCATAGCTGTTCCACTATCATACTTATTTAACAAATCGATTAAATGTGGTTTTTTTCCTAACGTTTGGAAGGATTCATTCATTATTCCGCTGTTCAAATCAGGAAATAAATCCGATGTTACAAATTATCGTGGTATTGCAAAACTGAGCATAATTCCAAAACTATTTGAAAAAATGATTACTGATGATTTATGTTATCAAGTTTCTACCTTGCTATCTCCTTATCAGCACGGTTTCAGAAAGAAGTGTTCTACAGACGTTATCTACACGGATTTCAGCAAGGCTTTTGATAAAGTCAATCATGTACTTTTGAGGAGGAAACTTTATTTAATGGGTTTTACTGATCTTAGTTTAAAATGGATTTACTCATATTTAACCAACAGAAAACAAACCGTACTTTTCAAAAACTGCAGCTCCAGAAGTATTGAAGTCCTTTCTGGTGTACCACAGGGTAGTCATCTTGGACCGCTTCTGTTTTCATTGTTTATTAACGACTTACCTGATATTATTTACTATTCCAATATCCTAATGTACGCTGATGACGTAAAAATTTTCCTAAGTTATCGCCAAATTTCCGATCAAAAACTTCTTCAAAAAGACCTAAATTCGTTTCATTTATGGTGTAATTTAAATTTAATGCAGCTTAATCTCAAAAAATGTAAATACATGAGATTTATAAGAAAGAATCCGATTCCTGCAAACTATGCATTTGATGGATATGAGCTCGAGCTTGTAGATAACTTCCTGGATCTAGGAGTTCTACTTGATCCCAAACTAAATTTTATTCCGCACATAGCTATGACAGTAAATAAAGCTAGGAGTGTACTTGGTTTTATAAAACGGTAGGCAAAAGAATTTAACGATCCTTATGTTACTAAGTCGCTCTACACATCTCTTGTAAGGCCTATACTCGAGTATGGATCCATAATATGGGATCCTCTATATAAAAAATATTCCGACGTCATCGAATCTGTACAAAAGCAATTTCTTTTGTTTTGTCTCCGGGGACTGAATTTTAATCCCACAAGTTTACCATCTTATTCTGCCAGACTAACGTTAATCAAACTTCAGACACTTAAAAGCCGCAGAACTATGTTAAATATCTCGTTCATATTCAATATAATTACTGGTGATATTGGCTCCAGTTTTTTAATTCATAACATCTCATTTAATGTTCCTCAACGTCCGTCACGTCATTTTTCCCCCTTATCAATTCAATTTTTTAGATCCAACTATGCTGGTGCTGATCCAATAAGGAGAATGTGTTCTGAATTTAATAAATTGTATATGATAATTGATTTTTCATTATCAAATAATGTTATAAAAAATAATGTAATTAAATATTTAAATTCTTAGTTTTTTATTTCATTTCCATAGGCAAAATAAATAAATAAATAAACAAATAAATGTTTAAATGCTTTTATAATACTTCTTTGATTATAATGTTAGAGGTAATGAATGACATGATCATCGTTAACTTTTTGCCCGTACGAATCCTTAATACAAACAAACCACATATAACTGCCCATGTGAAAAGACCGGTTCTGATTTTTCTTAAAACCTTTTTAACTGTTAAATATCAGCTGACACTATATATACATATGTATATATTAAAAGACACTTCATAAAACAAACAATGCCATGACAATAACGACATTACCAATATGGCTTTTACAACTTTATATATTATGTGGAATAGCATTACAATTAAGCGACCCTGTTTATCGCACTTGATCTAACAACTACTGCAAAGTAATGCCAAAAAATTAAAAATTTGTAGTTACTTAAGCAAAACTGCTCTTTTAGACCTTCTGTACATGTTGAAAAAAGAATCAGTTTTATATCCCAAGCTAAACGGAAGTTATAGCAATTAGAAGCTAGGCAATTAGATCATAGGACTTATGTCTTGAAGACTTAAATCGCATTTTGCCAAGTTCAAGTTTTTTTGAGATATGACTATGTTGCAATAAAGGAGCGATATGCATATTATATATAACTGACTTATGGTGTTTTCTTTTCTACCAAAAAATGTGCATTTTATTTTAAAAAATGCAATTTTGTGTTTCTTTCTTAAAAATGTTTCGCCCTCAAAAAGGGTGGTATGTTTTATTCTAAATAATTTGCACTTGCCAATGGTGGAGGGCATTGCATTTTATGCCCTGTATAAAGAGAGAGTGCTGATAATGCCCTGTAAAGCAGATGACTTTTGTTTATTTATAGGGCTACCAGATGAAATTTAAAAAAAGTCGCCTGGTATTGTTATCCAATTTTGAAGTTAATTTTTTCATTGTTTTGTGGAGTAACATTAAGGAAACATTACATTATTAAAGCTACATGGTCAGTTATATAAAAAAAATTGTATTCAGTGTTAGAACAGTGTTAAAAATTTTTTTTTTGGTTATAAAAAAGTGTTCAAAAAATTAAGTCGAAAAATTAGCGATCTGGCAACACCATTTTCATATTTACATATTTTATTGAAAACAAACCAAAAAAAACACCATATTTTTAAATTAAATTTTTATTTATTTTATTTGCGAAAATTGAAATAAATCAGTTATTAGATTCATTTTCGTCATCTTTTGAACAAATTGGCATTTCCTCATTCATTTTCTTAATAAGTGGTAAACACAGGGCATACCCTTTTTTAAAATTTGTGTTTTGTTCTTCTCAAATAAAAAATTACATTACATCAGGAGATGTAATGCAATTTTTTTAATGTACCTTGTAAGAGGGTGACATTTTCTTTGTAGAAAAGAAAATACCATAAGTAATAAACGACATTATAGTAAATAGCGGTATTGCCAGAATGGATTTTAATACATACTATATTATGTAGAACTGCATTACTATTAAGCGACCCTGTATTACCACACTTGAACAAAAACATATAATCATAATGACAACAGTATTATCATGCAGTTCTATATAAAATATAATTTTTATCAATGAAAATATTAATTTTTCAATTTCTAATTATTTTTCGTCATTAGTGTTAGATATAAGCTTTAAAATGAGATATCATTCATTAAATTTGATGCGGTGGTATGGGAGATATTTGCAACCGACAAAAAAAAAAAGTGCTTTAGAAATAATATATATGATGATTTTTCAATTTCTAATTATTTTTCGTCATTAGTGTTAGATATAAGCTTTAAAATGAGATATCATTCATTAAATTTGATGCGGTGGTATTGGAGATATTTGCAACCGAAAAAAAAAGTGCTTTAGAAATAATATATATGATGATTCAATTTCTAATTATTTTTCGTCATTAGTGTTAGATATAAGCTTTAAAATGAGATATCATTCATTAAATTTGATGCGGTGGTATGGGAGATATTTGCAGCCGACAAAAAAAGTGCTTTAGAAATAATATATATCGAGCCATAACCGCAAAAATACTCAAGCGACATATTTTTCATATATCGTTTTTTGTAATAAATAAATTCATTGGCATCATTTGCATCATCTATAAAAATTTCAGGGTCACACTCTGTACCGTTATGAATTTATGACAAGAAAAATTTTTACTTTCTAACTTACTTTGCACAAGAAATAAATAATAAAAACCTTCCCCTGTAAAATTTCGTTTTTGTCGCTTGAGATATTTTTGCGGTTATGGCTCGATATGATGATTATTTGTACTGAAATATGTATGTAAATCGAATTTTTTTACTTTTTTTTTAATTTTTCTCATACATATATTTTAGGGATTCCCCGCAACTATATATTTGAAAACAAAATGGTCGTAAGTGCGAATAGTTGTAAGTCGAACGGTCGTAAGTCGGGGACTACCTGTACAGAGAACCATCAAATGATAGTTGGCTTTGCAGTTGCAACAACTAGCTTTGCCGCTGCTATTGCTATTGCTGTTGCTATACTGCTGTTACTGCTGATGGTGGTAGACCGTAGCAACAACTACGAATACGAATACCAAAAAAAAATAAAAAAAACGATTTGGTAGCATCACTTTGAACTTTAAAAGCCTTCTTCAGTTGCAATTGCTTTGTTAGAGTGTTACTCACAAATTTTTTCGCTTTGTTTTTAAGAATCATCATTATGATCATTATCAATATCATCAGTATAATTATTATTATAATCATTATTGTCAGGCCATTATAAATTGGCTTTGTTTCTCTTCTTACATATTTCGTTTTACATTCCCTTTGTAGTTGTTGTTCTTAAACATGTTTGGTATTGTTCGTGTGTTTGTTTTTTTTTCTCTTCTACAAAACCTTTCATTTTCATTATAAGAAATCAAATAATACCACACACCAGTGTTACAAATTTATTGATTTTGTTTTTTTTCCTACGAGTTTTTAATTTTTTGTTTTTGTTTCTGTGAAAACAAAGAAAAATTCATCATCAATGGAAATAATATTAACGCTGCGAATGAAAAAAAAAAAAAGAAAAAATTTTAAATTGCCATCAGCAATCAGTAAATGAAAATGAAAAATAAATTACGTTTCAATAACGCCCGAAATCGAATCGAATTCGTATTGAATTCGAACCATTATTAAATGTATACTTCAAGACAAATTTACTTTGCGTGTGTAGTACGTGTCTTCTTGATCTTCTCAGTCTATAAATTAGTTCATTATCTTCCTAGACGATTTTCATACTGACATTTATTTAGTCTCTGTTGTCTTGCATTGTCTTTTTGCAGTTTTACACAACAATTATTTGCATTAAAATAGTCATTTACTAAGAAACATCAAATATTTTAATTTCAATGCAAAAAAATAAAAATAAAAATAAAAACTTTAATTAAAAAAAAATTAAAGAAAAAACCGTTCAATTTACGTGCTTTCCGCTGCGGAAGTAGGTTAAGAGTTTATTTTTTTTTTCTTACCAACAGAAAAAGAAAAACAAAAAAATATTGAAATAAAAAAAATTATTAAAAAATAAAAACAAAAAACAAAAAAGCATTTTATTTTATTGCCACTTTTTTCAATGCCTTTGCCATGCTCTTACATGCGTTTGCGGAATATTTTCCTGTGTGCTCACATTAGCTGGTATTTTAATTTCATTTGGTTGACTTTATCATACAAACGTGTCTTAATTGGTCACTTGCCATTAAATTAGAATGTATTTACTTTGAATATTGGCCATCAAGCAAACAAAATTAGCAAATAAAAATAATTTTAAACAAAAAGATATTTTATTTAATTGAATTACTTTATTTTCTCTCTCTTCTACAAGTGCCATATAGGGTAAATAAAATCGTAATTTATTTAAGATCATTGTTTATATCCATTTGTTTTAGACTTTATTTACAATTTAACATTTACGATATAATCCTAAGAAATATTTCTAAAGGAATACATACCTCTTATGACAGTTCATTCAGTGTACATTGGTTTGGATCTGCAGACTTATTCCTGGAGATGCATTCAGGCCTTAAAAGGATTGATGCATTTCACCGGACAATACTAGGTACCTACCTTTATAGTAATTCACTGATCCTCACGTTCAACGACATTCAACTGATCTTATCCACAAGGGAAAATTCTCGGCCTTAACTTCTACTGCAGAGGGTAAGGAAGTGGAACGTTGTCATGTCCATATAGAGTTGTAATGTAAACTTCCTTGCTTAACGTTGCTCACGTTTGTTGAGCGGTGTACAAATATTTCTTTCATTTTCGACGAGTCGAATTTGCTGTGCTCAATTGATTTCCCTACGGCATTCCGGCTAGTAACACTAAAGCTTGATGCAATTAATTCCTTGCTCAAGTTGATCTTTGAACGAATGTACTACAAAACTGGAAAGCTGTGAACATACATATTTACAAAGACTATGTAATTTCATTTTATAATTTCAACTAGGGACTTATAAGTCATAATTGGTCATTACAACCCTTCAGTCAAGATTTCGACCTAGCGACTCACCAAAAAAAGTGCTCGATTTACCCTCCTAAAAGTGAACCTTGGACTTTTTTAAGATGACATTTAAAATATTTCGGCTCCAGCTTTGACCTCTCGTGAGCTGGACCATTTTGAAAAAGAGTCTATTTTTGTATGTTTTGTTTATTTTAGAATCTGTTTCCTTACCGACATATACAAAATATATATCATAAGAAAGGTTTTTTTTAGGCGCGTCCAACTGTATATACAATTTGTCCAAGGACGATCATCCATGTCCTTTTTTAAAGGATTTTCTGTAAAAAATAACGATTTTTGAATTTTTTGTTCGGGGTTGTTTGTAATAATAATGTCAAATTAACATATTTTAATCTTTAGTCGATTGAATTAAATACGGGTCTCAGCTTTTTTTGAAATTCGAGCTAGTTCGCGTTTTGTAGTAGTTGTAGTTTTGTAAATATAAACAATAATATTTTATAACTTTTTTTTAATTTGGGAAACAAATATGCCGCCAAAAAGTCGTGGATCATTTCTTTTTTTCTTTCTTTAGTCCTATTTTCATCCATACATGATCTAGAAACTAAATCCGCTATCATATTAGAGTTGCCACAAAATGGCATTTTTATATATTCCAGAGCACAGTGTAAAATGCATCTAATTTGCAAAAATCTAAATTATTTACATACAAAGATGATGTACTTGGTAAAAGAAAAAATTTGATACCCATATGGCCCTATTTACAACGAAGGTTTACCACCCTATCGTATTTTTTTCAAGTTTAGCAAACTACCAACTAGGCCATCAAGGGCAACCAAATATGATTTTTTATTTAACCTATTTTCTTTACCTAAACTTGTTTCAATTACGAGTACTTATAATTTATTTATTGCAAGTTTTATCGTTTACACATTTATTTACTACAGTGATGAAAGCAGATACCTTACACAGAAAGCAAAAATCGTAAGAATTAGATACGACAACTCTGAAGTTTACAGTGGATATGTTGATGATGTATTAAACATTTACAGAAGATTTTGCATCCATCTGAGAGCAATTACTCTATATTAGAATACTGTAACTAGAGTTGTCACGACCGGTTTTCGAATTATTCGAAAAACCGGTCTTTTCCCCTTTTCCCTGCTTTTTTTTAACTGGTTTAAAAAAAAATGACGGTTTTCGAATATTTTTCATTTTTAGGTATATGGGCAATTTCGTGTCAAGTGACCCAATTTTTTAAATCGATGTCTTCCGATTTGGATGAAATTTGCACCAATGTTAGTACTATTGGATAGTTGGCCAGACTTTCTTTGAGCAAAAAAAAACATCCATTAAAAAAAAATCTAGTGCATATGGTAAAATTTAAAAACTTTGTATTTTGAGTTAAAATATTTTTTTTTATAGATATGCCTCTTGCTACTAAGTGCCCACAAAGACCTTAAAGGAAATGGTCTAAGTTTTTTTTTGAGGAAAAATAAAAAAAAACTCCATTTCGAAAAAAAATGGGGGAAAATGAAAATGGTACATGTGCCAAATATTGAAAAATCTTATTCTTGAGTTAAAAAATAATTTTTTTGATAGATATCCCACTCGCATCCCATTAAGCGATTATGAAGGCCTTAAAGGAAATTTTATAAGCTTTCTTTTAAGCAAAAAAAAAAAAAAAAAAAAGGCCCAAATTGAAAAAAAAATAAAAAAAAAAAATTTTTAAAATTAAAAAAATTATTTTTGGAAAGATTGAAGAAATAGCTATCTAATATCCTTTGCTAGGTCCAATAGGTGAAAAGTTACACACATTTTAAAAAACCCTGTATGACCAAAATGTCCAACATTGACCCCCTCTTACTCCGGCAGTTCTGGACTGATAGAGCTGAAAATTTGTGTCTGGCCAACTATCCAATAGTACTAACCTTGGTGCAAATTTCATCCAAATCGAAAGACATCGATTTTAAAAATTGGGTCACTTGATACGAAATTGCCCATATGTATTCTATTTTACGGCTCTTTTCACTATGAACTGCGATACAAAGAAGAATCACAACAGAAAGAAGAATTGGCAAACAGTTATTTTACAAATAAATACAAATTTTTCTAAAATTGAATGTCATAAAATGAGTTCTATTGCTTGGCAATATTTTAAAAAAAGTGGCAAAAAAGGACAATGCTCAATGTTTAAAATGTCCTAAAATATTAGCGTGTAAAGGAGCTTCAACTTGCTCCCTCTTAAATCATTTAAAAAATGTTCATAAAATAAAGATTGAAGCTGAAAATAATCCTTCCACAACGCAAGCAGTGATTCAGCAAACATTTTCATTGTTTCCCAGCTAGGCTTGCCAGATTCCGATTCGCAAAAAACTGGACATTGGGTTTTAAAAAGCTGGACAAAAGAAAAAAAGCTGGACATAAAAAAATACTCAGAAAATGTTAATTTTGGTTTTGTGTAAATAATTTTTATTAAAAAATAATATTTATTAAAGCTGCTGAAATATTAGCGCAATGTGTTGCTGAAGATGGGTTTTCCGTTAATTCCTTAAGAAAGTCGAAAATGGCAAGAGCGTATGTACTTACAATCTATTAACTTAGAAATGCCGTCAAGTACTACAACAATATGGAAAATGGTAAATGAATACATATGATTGTATATATGTATTTTTATTAATGGAAAAAACCGATTATCGAACCGGTTTTCAACTAAAAACGCTGAAACCCCGGTTTTTGAAAATGTGCGGTTTTTTAAAGTATTCGAAAACCGGTTTTTTGATTTTTTCGAATAGTTGACAACTCTAATTGTAACCAAACGCTAAGTGAACCACTGACCCCGTGACAAGAGCAGCACACTTCAGTAGCTTTTAAAACTAAGAAAAAAGAATTCCTTTAGAAAAAAAAACCTTTGCAGTAAGATTTTGTGATTTTCTCTTTTATTTTCATGGATAACAAGTCACATACCAAGCTACTCCATTCATCGAAAAATTTTCAATGGTTTGGATAAATGAAACAAAGCATTACCACTTTAACGATCTAAAACTTAATTATTTCTCCTTAAAAGAATCAAAGAATAACATTTAGACTGACTTGGACAGAATTTTTTTTTTTTTTTTTTCATATATTTATTTATTTGCAATCTATTTTACAAGAAATATTAAGCAAATTTTTTAATAATTAACAATAACTTATATTATTAAGTTCCAGTGAACTTAATAATTAAAAAAAAAAAATAAATATAAATAATCAGCGTCTAAAAGGTAGATCAAGTACATGAAATCTTTTAAGCCTTCGTACCTCATCACTATGGTCTAAAAGGGTAATAGCTAACACATTTTTATGATCACTTAGTCTTTGTAGATATCGTTCACTAAATCTGTTAATTTCACCCTTTATTGTGGGTATTTCAAGGTCATTGTGCAAGCTATTGTTGCTTATAAACCAAGAAGCATTAGTCAATAATCTTAATGTTTTTGACTGATATCGTTGGAGAATTTCAACTTTGGAATTGCTAGTTGTTCCCCAGAGTTGAACACCATACGTCCAAACTGGCTTCAAGATGGTTTTGTATAAAATAACTTTGTTTTCCAAACTTAACTCTGAGTTTGGTCCTAGGAGCCAGTACATTTTCTTTGTTTTAATATTTAGATGTTCTCTTTTAGCTTTGACATGATCTTTCCATGTGAGTCTTCTATCCAAATGGAGTCCTAAATATTTCACATTATTTGATTTTGGAATAGAATTTCCATTTAAATAAAGTGTTGGACAATCACCTTTTCTTAAAGTGAAGGTAACGTGAACTGATTTTTCCGTATTGACTTTCATATTCCATTTTTGTAGCCAGGTTTCAATAATATTAAGATGATTTTGTAAAATTTCAGAAGCTTTAGATGAAGAAACATTGGTAGACAAAATAGCAGTATCATCTGCATACGTTGCTATAGTTAATTCATGGTTGACTGGCATATCTGATGTGTAGATAGTATAGAGAATAGGACCTAGAACGCTTCCCTGTGGGATTCCAGATTTTATAGCTCCAAAGGAAGAATCTTCGCC
Organism: Sarcophaga caerulescens; assembly: GCA_927399465.1. NCBI lineage: Eukaryota > Metazoa > Arthropoda > Insecta > Diptera > Sarcophagidae > Sarcophaga > Sarcophaga caerulescens. Next base: position 18,761,143 of record OV656868.1, on the reverse strand, counting down.
ATTAATATGAACATAGAATGATCTATCACGTAAATATGATTTAAATAAGAAATAGTAGGGGGCAGGAAGTAGTTGTTTTAGTTTGTAAAGGAGACCGCAGTGCCATACTTTATCGAAAGCTTTACTTATGTCTAGAAATACAGCTGAGCAATATAACTTATTTTCCAGGACTTTGGTTATTTCTTGCACAATACGATGACACTGTTCAGGTGTGCCATGTTTGTGTCTGAATTCGAATTGATGATCAGGGATAATATTTTTATCTTCTAATATTGGAATTAATCTTTTTAATACGACTCTCTCAAATAATTTAGAGAACACAGGTAACAAGCTTATGGGTCTGTAAGATGTTACTTCATTTTCTCGTTTTTTAAAATCATTATAATTTTTGCATATTTCCATTGCGACGGATAGTAATGTAATCTTAAAATGGAATTAAATATTGTGGTCAGAAATATAATACCTTTTTTAGGTAACAGCTTAACAATTTTTGGGCTAATAAAATCATATCCAGGAGATTTGGTGTTATTTAAATTTCTTATCATAACTTGAACTTCAGAAGGAGATATACCCTTAATTGGACGATCCATTTGGCAAGGAATATCAAGAAAATAGTTTATTACGTCTTGTTGAGAAGAAGTACATTCGTTAAGGGGAATAAATGTTTCCTCTAAATATTCTTTAAATGCATTAGCTTTACTCTTATTAGATCTGCACCATTCACCATTGCTTTTCTTTATAGGTATATTTCTACTAACGGGACGTTTAAGGTATTTTGTTGCTTTCCATAGGCTGTGTTCATCAGTTCTACTGCCGTCAAGGCTTTTTAAATAAGCCTTAACAGAATCATTTTTATATTCTCTTAAACGTTTTTTTAAATAATTTGATGCTCTATTCCAATTAGCTTTGTCAATTGGACAGAAATAAAATTATAATACTCAACTCCATAAATGAGTAATCACAGTTCATATTCCATTAATTTAAAAAAAAAAAAAATGTCTCCTAAAAATAAAAAATTTCAGGAAGCTGTAAAATTAATACTTCAATCCTAAACTTAAGTAATAAAATAAAACGGTTTCTTATTTTATTTTATGTTCGTTTTTTTTTTGTTTCTGGATTTTCTTCGACATTTAATTATAGAGAAAGATGAGACTCGAAACAAAAGACTTAAGCTGTAAACACAAACCATAAATTATAAACTTTGAATTCTATTTAAATGTTTTTCCATTTTATTTTTTTTTTTGTATATTTATGCCTCCTTACTTCATTTATACACAAATTATATAACACCAGTGGCAGCATATTTAGTATTCATTCAATTTTTTTTTTTTTTTTTACTTTCAGAGAAAATATTCTTTTTTTGTGGTTAACACAACGCCTAAACTACCGGGTTTACAATTAAAAAAACTAAAGGTAAGAATTTAATTAAAATAAATCATAAAGTGTTGTAAAAAAAGCAACAACCACAATATGTAGCAGCATAAAAGGAGAAAGAATAGAATAAATAGAAAAGAAAAAACGGTTCTCACAATGAGAAAAAAAAATAAATGAAATAAAAAATTCATAAAGTTTTTATTTTCTTTTTCTTCATAAAATTAAATGCTGTGAGAAATCTGTAGACAGCTTTTTTCTTCTTCTTGTTCTTATCAGTAAAAGATGTTATTAGAAGAAGAAGCAAAAAAAAAATAACAAAAAAAACACGGCTAAACAAAAAAGTTTTTAAAAGTTCAAAAACAAACCCTTTTTACTGAATTTTTATTTCTTAAAAAAGTTAATTCTGTTTAATAATGATTAGAGAAGCAAAATTAATTCATTTCACTTTTGCTTGTTTCTTGGCTAACAAACCCAGCGTTTAAGGTAATAATGGACTCATTAAGATTACTGAGAACATCTTGTTTTTATTGTTGTCGTTGTTGTTGATCTTAAAAATCTTAAAAAAAAAAAATAAAACGAAATATAAAAAATAACAGAAAAAACATTAAAAAATTTATTGTTCTCAAGATGTTTAACGACTGCTGCTGTTGCTGCTGCTGCTTTAGAAGAAAGATAACCTCCCAGCCAGTCAGTCAACTTAAAAGAACACAATAGAAATATAAAAAATAATTTAAAAAATACAAAAAAATTCTTTTTGTATCGATTTTAATTTTTAATTTTTTCTAATCAAGCATTTCATTTAGAAATTCTCTTAACAACTACAACAACAACAGCAAAAATATTTTATTTATACAAAAACAAAACAAAAGCATAGAACAAACAACATCTTGTGGAAACATTTTCAGACTCGTTTTAGTTTTCTTTCTTTTTTGTTGTTGTTGTTGTTGTTGGTGTTTTTTTTTTTTTTTTTTTGTAGTTTAAAAAGCATTTTTAACATTTCACCGTTAAGTTAAGAGATTTAACAGTGTTAATGTTAAATTGTTATCACATTTAAAAATCAACAACGGCAGTCGCAACGCCAGCAGAGCAGTTGCTAAGCATACGTTGTCGCTCTCATAGGAAAACTATGTTTTTTTTCGTTCGTTAATTCACTCTTAATAAACAAAATGAAATGAAAACGACATCACTTGACATTCTTAAAGGCAATAAATACTCTCTTTCTATACGATTTTTTACAATAAGTTTCTCTCTCTCTTCCACTAACTATCTCTCAGTCTTAATTTAAACTCAGCTGACGTTATTTTTATAATTTTATTTTTTTTGTTTTTGTTTTTTTTTTTAATTTTATTTTGCGGTCTATGTACATACGTAAACGAGAAACGAGTGAGCGTTTTGAAGCTTCATTGATTCCTTAAAGTTTTTTTTTAGTTGTTTTCTGTTGTGTATGCGTTGGACATGTTATTCGAATGGTTGGTCGTTAAGTTCATCGTTCTGTTTGTCGGATTACACTGTTCTCTAATGGTAATCTAATATATAAAATTCTCGTGTCACGGTGTTAGTGGTTAAACTCCTCCGAAATGGATCGACCGATTTTCATGAAATTTTGTGTGCATATCGGGTAGGTCTGAGAATCGGACAACATCTATTTTTCATATCCCTAAATGTTAAGAGGGCGTGGCAAATCGTTAAAATATTTATTTGAATATTTAGGTACATATTAATCGCAGACGAAAAAAAATTTGGTGGGTAAGTTCGTAGAGTCGATATCGAAATATTGGATATTGCAACGGAAATGGTGAATATTTCTCTTGTTCATATAAATTACACGGTGCGACAGTGAAAATACACCCGAGTAACTACATAGTGCAGCCCTTGCGCTGACCAACTTCTTCCTTTTCCCTGATTGTGGTGGAACTTGGTCAGTACAGGGACTGCGTTCACCCGTGGCATCACAACGGGCAGCTATGCGAGCTCAAGTGAGCTTTGTAACCTAACTACATAGTCTACGTTGTTCAGTTAGTTAAGTAGAACTCAATATAATACCTTTTTTATATTTCTCGAACCCTCCCAACTTGTTTTATTTGACAAAAACAGTTTTTTTTTTTACTTTACGCTCAAATTTCCTGATTACTCACACATTTCTGACCCGAATTTCAAAATTTAAATACTGTTGGAAAGAGAAGAGATGGAACTTTAAAACGGTGTACATATATCTACTATTCGGCTTAATATGCTATGAGATTTGATGAGATAAACTTGGAATATTTGAATTTTTTTCATATTTTTTCAAGTTTGTCGGTTCATAGTAGCAAACTTTAGATTGAGTCATCATTTGATAAAATTGTATGGAAATTACCGTAGTTATTATTTAAAGAGTCTAACAGTCGAGTTATATTTTTTATGTATATGTCATCTTATCAAATGAACTTTTAGTTCAAAAATTTTCAGAATTTTTGATGGATCTTGATTGTTTATCGGAAAATGTGTCAATTTCGCGTTTGCACGACTTCCAGAAGTCGGCTAATATTTGTGTTTTTTGCAAATATTATTATTTCTCTTTGCGCAAACATTGGCCAACTTCTGGTGGTCGCTCAAACGTGAAATTGACACATTTTGTGATAAACAATCAAGATCCATCAAAAATTCTGAAAATTTTTGAACTAAAAGTTCATTTGATGAGATGACATATATAAAAAATATAACACGATTGTTATACTATTTCACTAATAACTACGGTAATTTTTATACAATTTTATCAAATGATGACTCAAACTCTTCACAAGAGAACAGACTTTAAGAATATTATCACTTATACTATATTTTTTTACTAAAGTTTGCTACTATGAATGGACAAACTTGAAAAAATATGAAAAAAATTCGTATTTTTCAAGTTTACCTCATCAAAACTCTTAGCATATTAAGTCGAATAATAGATATATGTATACCGTTTAAAAGGTTCATCTCTTCTCTTTCCAACAATATTTAAATTTTGAAATTCGGGTCAGAAATATGTGAGTAATCAGAAAATTGGAGCGTAAAGTAAAGTAAAATTTTGGAAATCGGGTCAGAAATGTTTTAGTAATCTAGAAATTTGTGCGTAAAATCTAAAAAAACAGTTTTTGTCAAATAAAAAAAGTTTGGAGGGTTCGAGAAATATAAAAAAAAATATTTTTGAGATCTACTCAACAAAGCTCACAACGTATACTATGTCATTAGCCGGGTGTATTTAATTTTTTTTATTTTGTCGCATAGTGTTATCTATAAAAATGCACTTTTTTACTGGCATTTTTCCATATATTGGTAAAATATGTATGGCACTAAAAGGGTTAAAAGTGAAGTCTTTTAACGATTAAATATTCATTTTAATCAAGAAGCTTGAATTCTAATACAAAATTACAGGTTTTCATAGATTCGAACAAATTTTAAGCATTTTTTTTTACTAAAAGGAAATTGTTCGATAGTCGGATTGTCAAATGTTCTGGTCCCATTAGATGAATTCATTAGTTCGAATTATATTGGTGGCCTCACGTTCTTTACTTTTTGAAATAAGCTCCCTTATTAGGTCGCATGTTAGTCATAAAAAATTTTTATACCACTTGATATGCTTGTTGTCTGGAAAGTGCATTAAAATTCGATTCCATTTGATTATTCGCAATAATTTGCTAGAGTTTTTAGTTTAACAACATCAAAGTAGTGAATTAAACTATAATTTTTTATCAATTTTAACGTGCCCTTCACTATAATACAAGAAGCAAACATATTATTTTGGAAAATATTGATGCCGATTTGGAATATTACAACGCATCTGATGCCTTCCCCACTACTAACCACTTGTTTCAACCAAATTTTGAATTTAGTAACGTGACACAGTATGACGTTGTTGAGAGCATTTTGGCCGTTAAGTCTAACTCCATAGGAAGTGATGGAATTGATCCCAAATTTGTGAAATTAATTTTGCCATATGTTCTACCGTGCGTGACTCATTTAATGAATACGATAATTACATCTTCTACTTACCCTGCAATGTGGAAAAGTGCCAAGATAATACCAGTGCCGAAACAAGATAAAACTTACCGCCCAATCGCAATATTGTCATACTTATCGAAAATTTTCGAGAAATTAATTTATAAGCAGATGACCCGATACTTATATGACAATGGCGTGCTTTCTGAGAGGCAGTCTGGTTTCAGACCTAATCACAGCTGCATTTCTGCGCTCATTGATGTTTCGGAAAAGTTGCGATTAAGTGCGGATGACAATATGACATCATTTTTGGTTTTACTTGATCATTCTAAGGCTTTTGACACCGTTAATCATACTATTTTATCTGCCAAAAGTTGGAACACATGTGCCATTTTTCGAATACTGCTATCAAGCTAATCTCGTCGTATCTACGTGATAGAAGTCAATTTGTGTATCATGATGGTACTAAATCGGACAATTTTTTAATATCTAGAGGTGTACCACAGGGCTCGATTCTTGGTCCACTTTTATATTCGATATATTCTAATGATCTGCCAACTAAATTGAAGTTTTGCAAGGTACAAATGTACGCAGATGATGTTCTGTTGTACATTAGTTGCTTGCCATCTGATATTACAAATTGTATAGGGAAAATAAATTGTGATCTGCATAATGTGTTTCAATGGGCGTCGATTAATGGTCTTTGCCTCAATCCGAGGAAATCAAAAGCTTTAATAATAGGCAAGGTAAACTATACGGCACAGCTTACACCATTACAGATTAATAATACTTCTATTGAGACTGTACATAGTGTTAAGAACCTAGGAGTTATCTTTAATAACAGCCTTAACTGGTCCAACCATGTGAATTCTATCTGTGGTAAAACGGTTGCCATGTTGCGAAGTCTTTGGCTAACGCAATATTTTACTCCGTTTGATATTCGTATGCTGCTCGCGAAAACATATCTTATCCCCACTCTGCTGTACGGATGTGAACTGTTTTCTAGTTGCGACTCAGTAAGTAGGAACAGGCTCAAGGTCACTTATAACAGTATTGCTCGATATGTTTTTGGTCGTACAAGGTACAGTAGGATATCTGAGTTCTCATATAAAATCTATAATACATCTTTTGAAAATTTGTTGAAATGCCGTACTCTGGTGTACCTACATAAAATCATCTATATTAGGAAACCCCATTATTTGTTTGATAGATTAGTTTTTTCAAGATCTAATAGAGGCTTGAGAATTAATAGAGTTAGATACCGCAGGCAGATATCTGAGAGACACTTTTACATCAATGCAATTCGTCTCTGGAATGAACTCCCAAACAACATACAATTACTAAGCAATGCTAAGCATTTCAAGACTGCAATAATTAAATTTTTGAATGAACATAATGCACATATGTAATTATCAATCATATTTTTTTTAATATAATTATAAATTTTGTTTTCAATAACATTTGTTAAGTTAATTTATTTTTAACGTTATTATTTTGTATTTTCTTATATGCCTATATACTTAGCAGTACTATTAAATAAGATGATATCTTGTTGTACTGTATTTACGCCTGAATGAATAAATAAATAAATATATTTTTGGTGTAGAGTAACCTACATGTGGACCATACTGACTGTAGCTTTCAAAGTTGTTTTTATAAAACTTGTTGTTGTTATTGTTGTTGTTTATATTGTATAATACAACGTTCTTTGATTTAATTCTTTTTCTATATACGTCGTCATGCAACGTTACTGGTATAGACGGAGCAACAACAGCAACTACTACTGCAACTACTACTACAGCTACTACTACCACTACTAGTTTAGAGAAAGAAAACTTAAAAATTTCTTTAGTATCGTTGTCGTTGTCATCGTCATCGTCATCATTGCCGTCGTCGTTATCGTTGTCGTTGTAGACACAGTTATTGCTGTCGTCGCTTACAAAAAGAGAGGAAACGATAATATAACCGACAACAAAAACAACAACTACTTATAAAAGAAGAAAAAAAAAACAGCAAAAACAAAAATGTACGAAAACAATTTCAAAGAAGAAGCAGAGGCAGAAGAAAAAAAAATTTTTTGTTAGCCACACTAATGTCAGTACGAGTTCTGTAGGTTTAGTCTTCACTCAGAATCCATTTTATTAATGTGTGTCTTTGAAACAGTCATTGCGGTTGCGGTAAAAAAATACGAAAAAATATTTTTAACAATACAACAACACAACACAAAACAACAACAACAACAACAACAGTGTAACAAGTAACAATCGAAAGCCATTAAGCTAAAACACAAACAACAATTATAACAAATTATTACAATTACAATAACAACAAATCTAATAAAATTAATAACAATTAATTGAACAAAAAAAAAAAAAAATAGAATAAAAATATTAAAAAAAAAGGGAGAAAAAGAAATTAAAAAGAGCAAATAAATAAATGTTAGTCAATATGCCATAAAATAATAATAAACTAATGAAGCAAATCAAAAGACTTAAGACACATGCGTTTAGAAAATAACGAAAAAACGAAAAAATAAAAAATAAAAAATTTTGTTACTTAAAAATATTATAAAAAAAAATAAGTTTAAAAGCATTTGTTAATTAATTTCAAAAAAAGAATTTATTCGTTTTCTTTTTTTTTTTGTTTTCTTATTTTCTGTAACAGAATATTATGAAATAAATATTCAATAAACCGTTATACACATACGAAAACAAAAAAAGTGTTAAAAATTTAAATAAACAAAATAATCAAATACAAAAAATAAAAAAAAAATAAAACACAAAAAAAGAAAATACATATGAATAAATTCTTTATTGTTGTTGTTTCGAAAATCAATATTTTTTTGTTTCTGTTTTCAGAAATTATCAAAAGCAGAGTGTGCGTCATTATTAGCCTTAGCAGCTGCCCCCAAGTTTTATTATTCAAATTGATATTATTGTGTTACTTTGTCAAAAACAACAACAACAACAACAAGAACAAAAACAAAAAGAAAGATAAAATCACAAAAGCAAAAAAAAACAAAAAATATCTCAATGTGTGCGATTGTTTTATTTGTTTTGGCCAACCGTTAAGTAATGAAAAATGAAAGCGAAATTTATATTATTTTTTAAGTGCTGAACTTTTTTTTTTCTTTTATTATTGCTGTAAGTATTACAATATATTGTAGATATTTAAACAAAACAGAAAAAAACAAAAAATAAATAAAAATAAAACACACACACACTAACTGTTCAAGTGTGTGACATGATTCAGTTTTGTTAAGTAATGAAAGTGTAATTTGATTTTTGAGGTGAAATTTCTTTATTGTTTTGAGTTCTTCATAATTACAAAATATGTACCATGTATTGACTTGAAAAGAAAAAGTGTCAAAAGGAAAGTGTAAGCAATTCTAGTTATAAATATGATCACACTTCAATTAAATTAAATGGTACATCAAGTTGCCTACACTACTTGCAATTATGTACTGCAAATGTCACTTATATTTTATTATATATTATAACTTTCCTTAATGTTTTCAATTATGACTTCCATAGTGAAATTTTCAATGGCACTAAAGTAATAATAATTTAAGTTTTAAATTTTATTCGAAATCTTTGAAAAAATAAAAAAAAATTAAAACTAAATTAAATTACTCTACACCAAAAATATATTTTTTAAAATAATATGTTTGCTTCTTGTATTATAGTGAAGGGCAAGTTAAAATTGATAAAAAATTATAGTTTAATTCACTACATTGAAGTTGTTAAACTAAAAACTCTAGCAAATTATTGCGAATAATCAAATGGAATCGAATTTTAATACACTTTCCAGACAACAAGCATTTCAAGTGGTTTAAAAAATTTTTTTATGACTAACATGCGACCTAATAAGGGAGCTTAGGTCAAAAAGTAAAGAACGTGAGGTCACCAATATAATTCGAACTAATGAATTCATATAATGGGACCAGAACATTTGACAATTTGACTATCGAACAATTTCCTTTTAGTAAAAATATGCTTAAAATTTGTAAATTTGTATTAGAATTCAAGCTTCTTGATTAGAATGAATATTTAATCATTGAAAGTCTTCAAAAGACTTCACTTTTAACCCTTTTAGTGCCATACATATTTTACCAATATATGGAAAAATGCCAGTAATAAAGTGCATTTTTATAGATAACACTATGCGACAAAATAAAAAAAATTAAATACACCCGGCTAATGACATACTCGTAGTGTAGGTTGTGAGTTTTATTGAGTAGAACTAAAAAATATTTTTTTTATATTTCTCGAACCCTCCAAACTTTTTTTATTTGACAAAAACTGTTTTTTGTTTTTACTTTACGCACAAATTTCTGGATTACTCAAATATTTTTGACCAAATTTCCAAAATTTAAATTTTGTTGGAGAGGGGACAGATGGCGCTTTAAAACGGTTTACACATATCTATTATTCGACTTAATATGCTATGAGATTTAATGAGGTAAACTTGGAAAATTCGAATTTTTTTCATATTTTTTCAAGTTTGTCCATTTATAGTAGCAAACTTTAATAAAAAAAATATAGGATAAGTCATAATATTCTTAACGTCTGTTCTCTTGTGAAGAGATTGAACCATCATTTGACCAAATTGGACAAAACTTACCGTAGTTATTATTTATAGAGTCTAACAGTCGAGTGATATTATCACATTTTCTGATAAACAATCAAGATTTCAAGATTCTAAAAATTTTTGAACTAAAAGTTCATTTGATGAGATGACATATATAAAAAATATCACACGACTGTTATACTATTTAAATAATAAGTACAGTAATTTTAGTCCTATTTGATCAAACAAAGTGCCAATCTCTTCACAAGATAATGCACTTTCAGAATGTCATCACTTATTTCATATTTTTTAAGTAAAGTTTGCTACTACGAACGGACAAACTTGGAAAAATATGAAAAAATTCGAATTTTCCAAGTTTACCTAATCAAATCTCATAGCATATTAAGTTAAATAATAAATATATGTATACCGTTTTAAAGGTCCATCACTTCCCTTTCCAATAAGATTTAAATTTTGGAAATCGGGTAAGAAATGGCCATAGGCTTAACACTCTTGCACAAAGTCCCGATATGAGTTCAAGAGAGTATTTAGGACATTATTTGAAAGAACGGTTACGTAATCGCTAAACCTCAGACAAAAGTTAACCGAAGAACTAAACAAAACTTTTACATTTACATTTCAATTCCAAATGGGTTAAATGGAGTGTTGACCTTAAGGGATATTCTGATGTCCGCCTAATAAGCCAACACACTACCTACTAGACTACGGCGACTACTATATAGGTCCTTCAAATGAATTAAAACTTTGATGATATCTCACGCACAGTTTATTTTATTTAAATTTAAAGATAGCTTAATGAAAGACACGCCATACATACATATATGTATATAGAGTATGTATACATTTCTCTATGTCATGTATTATTTTTTAACATTATAATAGTGTTTTAACATTTAATTTACAATTGAAAAAATAAATAAAAATCAGCAAAACGTCATAAGGTCGTTCAATGATCTGAATGACCAGAACTGAATTCAAATTTAACGAAATTATTTTGAAAAAAAAAAAACGCCAATGAAAACAAACTGAAAAACACTTTGTTCTACTTTAAATCAAACATTAAAAAATCTGATAGAAACAATCAAAAACAGAAGAGAATTGATCAACAAAAAAACAAGTTAACAAACAATAAAAATAATGTGCCAATAATTTCAAAAAAAAAAAAAAAATCATTCACACATACACACGAATCAAATCATTTTACATTAAAATTCAAGTTGAATCCGAAAAAAAGTGGAATTTTAAATCAAAACAAACTATTTTGCACAAAACAAAAGAATTTCAAATCTTCTTGCGAGATAATTTATGCATATGGCGTCAATATTGTTATTCCATTTCGAAAATTTAAGATGAAAGAAAGTTACAGTATTTTAGGAATTAACGTTTAATTTTGTTTTAATATTTTTTAAATAATTATCCGTACGTATAGTATATTCAGGTAGTTCATGAACATTAATAGCTTCAATGCAAATGCATAAAAATAAAATGATCTTTAGGAAGGCAAATGTAGATGTGCAAATATTTTAAGTAAAATATTAAGAAAGAAAATCAAAAGGTATATAAAAAAAAATCCCAAAAACAAATAAAAAATTTCATAAAATTTTACAAGGGTCCGCCAAATAACTTTTTTTTTTTGAAAATGCTTTAAAAAAAAACTACTGAATATTTTCTCAAATTTCTTTTTTTATTTGAAAGTACAATCCTTCCGGTTAATAATGGAAAAAAAATGATTATGCGTTTTCACTTCGCTAAGTGGACCTGCGATCGACTTACAGAAGATGCCGATTTTGGCAAAAAAAATCATCTTTTCAGATGAAGCTCATTTTGATCTTGGCGGGTATGTAAACAAGCAAAATTGTCGCATTTGGTGCACAGAAAAATTGGACCGATCGTGTAGGCTACTGCATGGCCAGCCGAGGCAGCCATTTGAATGAAATTATTTTCCATTATTAACCGGAAGTATTGTACTTTCAAATAAAAAAAGAAATTTGAGAAAATATTCAGTAGTTTTTTTTTAAAGCATTTTCAAAAAAAAAAAAGTTATTTGGCGGACCCTTTATGTACATACATATGTATGTTCTTCATATCGAGCCATAACCGCAGAAAAAGCTCAAACGACAAAAACGAAATTTTATAGGGGAAGGTTTTTGTTATTTATCTCTTTGTTCAAACTAAGTTAGAGCAAAGTACACTTAAGTAAAAATTCTTTTTGTTATAAATTCATAACGGTACACAGTGTGATCCTGAAATTTTTATAGATGATGCAAATGATGCCAATGAATTTATTTATTTCAAAAACGATATATGAAAAATATGTCGCTTGAGCCTTTTTTGTAGTTATGGCTCGATCATAGCTGCCAGATAAATGAAGCATCAAATCGTTAAATATTTGAGAAAAAATCGTCAAAATCGTCAGACGTTCAATGAAATCGTAAAAAAATCGTAAGAAAAAATAAATAAATAAATTTAAAGGTTTTTTGAAAACAAAAACATATAAAGACAATGTTAAGCAGCAATAATATTGCATCATCTATATCCATGTGTGGTGTAAATATTAGGGAGTCAGAAGATCTTGACGTTATGGGCATGAAAATTCAGTGTGGTGTTCGCTAGAACTCACACATTTTTCAGTGCCTTGGTTTCTTAAGACGGTGCAATAAATACTTCACTTCATCTGATCTACTTACCATTTACACCATTTATAACCGACCGAGAATGGCCCTGAACGTCTATTTTGAGGCTTCTCGACCGTTTACAGGAGAAGCCATAGTAGCTCGTTAATCACGATAGCGTGTCCAACTCCATTGAGTCATTGGAGCTTGTTGCAATGTGGCTTGTGTTTTACTGTTATGAAAATCATGTATTCCTACGTAACACTCGTCTTTCTCGGCCAGCACATCCGTATGTGGTCGATTGGCCAGTGTATCGCACACTGCATTACAGACAAAGTTCATTTGCTAGACGGACTATTCGTATGTCGCACTCCATTCATGCAGAGATCTTTCCTATTACTTGCGGTATAAAAATATTCAAACCTAGTGTCCATATAAACTGCTCCCTCTTTCCTCCTTCCTATAATATATTTTCCTAGTTCCAAACACAATACCATCCCCTGAGTGTTGGTCGAATGAAAGAAAAAAAATAATGGCACTTGCCTTTGTTCTTCCGATGGTAATATTAGAAGTTATAATCGAAATTTTAAAATTGTCTGTAATGGCAAATGATAAATTATTCTTAACTACGATGTTATTTAGGAGTTGAAATTTGTTTGCTTTTAAGGGATATAAAATACAGAAAAATCATCACAGATATTCGTCATGTCGCCAATATGATATTTTTGGAGCAAAAAATCGTCAAAATGACGATAAATATGGGCTCGATATATGAGCCGCTCAGTGTACAAATCAATTAACTCCATAAAACAAAAAGTTTAGAAATGCGAAATGAGAAAAATTCCTTTTACAATATAAATACAAAAATATATATTGTAGAATACATACATAAATACATATATAGCTTTCATCTAATGGTATATAAAATTAATAAGAAAGAATTGCCAACAAAAATAATGTCAGTAATGTTATAAATTTCATGTGACTGGTGGAGTTAATCGATTTGGCAACTGAAAAAAGTAATAAAGTTAAATTAGGTATTTCAATTTTTAAGTTTTTTATTATAGAAAAAGTTTGTAATTATATATTTTTATTACAAATTTTCCATAAAAATGAGTGTTTACAGTGCTTTTATCATATATTATTAATATACACGCTGAATATTATTCCCTGTGAATAGCATTCCCTGAAATATGATTTTGGAATATCTTCTCAAGCAGTTGATATGGGTTTAGGCTTCCTAAATGTGTTCAAGACGATTAGATGATTCTGGTATTTCTGAGCAAATTTTAATTTTTTTTTTGGAGCAATTTCTTTGAATTGCTGATTAACTAAGTTATACTTGACAGAGTTGTGCAACTATAACTGCCAACAATATTCGCAGAGTTCAGAGTATTCACTAAGTAGTATGAATTTCAATTATTTTGAAACTCGTTTTATTAAATTAAACAATTTATATCAAAAGAAAGCAGTCTTAATTGAAATGTGATGCATCAGTTGCCTCTGAATACAAACCCACAAACAAAAGGTTATTTGCCGAATGATTTATCTCTGTAACTGCCTATTTCTAAATGCAATTAAGATGAATATTTTATTATGTAACCAAGAGATTTCCTGCTCCCTTTATTGTACAATTTTCATTGAAAACTTTCTCAATTGATTCTCTGTTTAGGTTAGGTTAGGTTAGGTTAGAGGACGTGTACTTGTCATTTAAGACAAGCACAGCAACCGCAGGTCGATTTGATCCATTGTACAACATCCTTAGAGAGGGAAGGATAATAAAGGGAATAGGGTGAAGGGAGTGTATGTAGGAAAGGGGGCGGGGGAATGGGAAGCGGAAGAATCACGCAGAAAAAACAGACACAACAAAAAAGGGGGAGAGCGCGACTAGCACCTCTCAACCAGCCTAAGCTACTAATGAATCTGTGGAGAGCCTTGATATCGGCTCTCGACACAGAATTCAAGCTTTCAAAGAAAGCACTGCCATGGGTCCTCAACCTCAATGTATCAAGGTCTGGGCAGTTACAGAGGAGGTGTTCGATAGTCTTCAAATTCTGTTTAAATATTTAAAAATTAAAATTTTCAAACCCTAGCGCAGTCTTAAAGTAATTTGTCATATAAACAGTGAAACTATCTCCTTCCTATTGTTCTAAAGCCCTTCGTAAAGAAAATAGCTTTTCACTTTAACTATTTATCGAATAAAATTTAAATTTAATTTTTCAAAAGTTGAAATTTTAAATAAAAAAATTAAAAACCAAACGATTAAAATTTTATCGAAACAATAGAATCACATTAAAACGTGATCGCGACAAGATCAAAGCGATAAAAAAAAAAGGAAAAAACTCACTTTCTTTTAAAGCAAAAAAAAAAAAAAATAATCGCAAGTTCACAAGAAAAAAAAAAACAAAAAATAGTCGAAAAATCTCTTCAAAAAAAAAAATAAAAAAAGAAATTAAAATTTTTTGTTTATTTCAAGTCATATGACACACTTATGGTTGTTGAGTATTTTCTTTTTAAGGTCAACAAGTTACCAATAGAAATTCATTTCTTTTGTTTCGATTCGAAAACAAAACACACAAATTTTAACATAAATTTGGCAAATAAAAAAACAAAAAACAAAAAACCAAAAAAGAATCGAGACCTATTGAACAAAATCCAAATATATAAACATAAAACCTACTTTGGGAATTGCCCAACCCAATAATAGAAAAAAATTAGAAATAAATGTGCCTTAAATCAAATAAGCAAACAAAACATTTTTCCCATTGTCTCTTGCTTGTTTTAGGCCTGCAGCTTGTAGAGCACAACAGAAAAAGAAAAAGTAACCAAAGGGTTTTCCCTTGCCATAATCACAACCATATAAACACAAACAACTAGGCATTCATAAATTTATTTGTATGGGAATTCTATTCCTCAATGAAGCTTAGCATTGTGTTCATAACTTTCGTTTGACCAGATTTGACTGAAGGCCCGCTAACGAATAAAAAACAAACAAAAAAAAAAAAACACCACAAAATGCTTAGCTCCTAACAGAAATTCATTTAAAATTCTTTCAGGTATTTTGTATTTTTTATTTTTCCTTTTTTTTTTGGCTAAAACAGAAAAGGCAAGTGTCATATACCAAAACTATGGCTTACAAAAAGAAATTTTAAACAAAAGAATTCTCAAACACACATAAAAACAAAAACAAAAACAAAATAACTTAAACATTGTGTTGTATTTTATAATTTTTTTTCCTAATTTTTTTTTTTTTTGCTATCCAACGTTTAAACATTTTTAAACTCTAATCGAATGCACAATCACAACAACAATAGTGAATAAAATAAAACGTCATTTATTGCCTTTTTTAACGTTTTTGTTTTTGTCTGATAAACTTCAATGAATGCTCAATGAATTATAAATATTTAGAAACAGTTTGTAAAAGAATAGAAACAACAACCTTTAAAACATCACAACAAACAAATCAAAAGACTTAAGACACATACAGGCATTTCATGCAATACGTTATACGTTTAAAACAAAATTTCTAATTACGCTCGTACAATAGTTCCTAACATGTTTTTTTAGATTAAACCTTGAAGAAAAGGAAATTTGTTCATATTAATGGTGTTTTCTTTTCTACAAAGAAAATGTCACCCTCTTACAAGGTGCATTAAAAAAAGTTTTGACCAACCCTCTTGTAATGTCATTTTTTATTTGAGAAGAACATAACACAAATATTAAAAAAGGGTATGCCCTGTGTTTACCACTTATTAAGAAAATGAATGAGGAAATGGCAATTTGTTCAAAGGTGTTGCCAGATCGCAAATTTTTCGACTTCATTTTTTGCACGCTTTTTTTATAACAGAAAAAAAAATATTTTAACACTATTCTAACATTGAATGCAATTTTTTATATTGCTGACCATGTAGCTTTAATAATGTAATATTTCCTTAAGATTACTCCACAAAACTATGAAAAAATTAACTTCAAATTGTATAACAATACCAGGCGACTTTTTTTAAATTTCATCTGGTAGCCCTATAAATAAACAAAACTCATCTGCTTTACAGGGCATTATCAGCACTCTCGATTTATACAGGGCATAAAATGCAATGCCCGCCACCATAGACAAGTGCGAATTATTTAGAATAAAACATACCACCCTTTTAGAGGGCGAAACATTTTTAAGAAACAAACGCAAAATTGCATTTTGCATTAATAAAATGCACATTTTTTGGTAGAAAAGAAAACACCATAAATTTAGCACATGTCAGCTATAGCTTCAAAGTGCTTGCATTAGTTTAATCAATAAGAAAAAAACGAAAAAATAATTTTCGAAAACCGAAAAATCGAGTCCTTTTCAGACAACTAACTACACACTACAAATCAAATTATTTATCATGGCACATTCAACAAGGTAGTATTATTAGCTCAGCTGACTGCTTTTTTGAGCGACCGGATATGTCAAATGTTTTGTATACGTACAGTGAGCAAAAAAAAAATTGTACACTTACTATCTCGAATACATTTTTGAACAAAAATGAAATTTATTGTCCTTAAGATTAAATAAAAGCTTAAAAACTATATTTTGATTATAAACATTTCTCTATTGGTTAAGTATAAAGAAAATAACCATAGAAACTATGAAATTCCCACATTTTGAGATACAAAAAGTTGTGATTCTTTGACTACGGCGACCGGATTCTATAGAAAGTCATCCTAAACAAAATCCTGTGGAATAATTTATTTGTTAGTTTTTTTATAATAAATGTACACACATATTTTTTGCTCACTGTATATACAGGGTGGGCCAAAAGTCACGAAGGGGTTTAATCGTTTAATCGTTCTTGGTAATCTCGTGGCTTTAGTTCTTGCACTAACTGCAGCTTGTATGGGAAAAGATGTAAATTTCCCTTTAATATTCTGCGTAAAGACCGGCGAGACATTTGCAGCTCAGCAGAGCGCCTTCGAGTTGATGTTTCAGGATTCTCCTCAACACTCTCCAGAACGCGTTGAATATTTGCTTCATTAATTACAGAATGTGGTCTTCCGCTTCGTGGAAGATCCCTTAGTGAGCCTTGTTCCTGAAAACGTGTCACTAATTGATTCGGATGGTGAATTCCGCACATTAAAATGATGACGATAGGCTCGTTGAGTTTGAATTATTGATCGATGATGTTCAAAATAAAGTTCTATGATTTTGGTTCGCTGGATAACGTTGTAACCTTCCAAAATTAATCTCCCAGATTTATTTTACAAGTCCTAAAAAGAAAAATAAAAAAAAAAAATTAAACTAGAAAAGTTATTAATTTTTCAAATCCCTTCGTGACTTTTGGCCCACCCTGTACATTCTTTTGTTTATTTATTTTTTTTTATTTCCTTTTATATTTGTATTCTACACAATTTATAATTTATTGAAATATTCTTGATGTTCTGGCACAACTTTTATTGTAGAATCCGTTCTTATGCTTCCCAGTAGCCCTCTGAAGCATAACGACCTCAGTGGTAGTGCAAACCAGACCGTATTTAAAAAAATTTGTTTTTTTACAATTTGTTTTTTAAAATTTTTTTTTTTATAAACAAAAAGAAACAAAAGAGAAATACTGACACAAAATAACAACTTTATGTCATTATATGGATTCGCCTTTGTCATTTCTAGCCTACGGCGAATTTCATTTGACATAACCGGTCACACAAAAACAACAGAAAATACATGTTGTTTTTGTTAAAAAAAACACTGCGAATTGAGTTGTTGTACAATTGCTATTACCTGGTTGAATATGCCACGTTATTTATTAAATCCACACAGATTGACATTTTTAATTTCAAAATTTTTTCAAAAAAAAAAAATAATTGCTGAAATAGCTTTCAAATTTGTGAAATTTTAATTTTCTTTTTTCCATTTCAATATGAAAATATTTCAGAAAAACAATAAGAATATATTTTTCCAAATACTTTCTTAAAATATAAATGTTTTCTAACTTTTATAGTTTCAACAACAACATTAAATGGCATTTTCCGAATTCATACCTTTAAATCTCTGCAAAACTATGCAAACTATTATTTAAGGCAGAAGACAGTCTGTCGTTTGTTAGACAAAAACAGACTTTAAGTCAGTTATGTCTCTAACAGTGTGTCATATGTATTTATCCCCCCCCCCCCGCCCCTTTGCTAGTCGCTATTGTTATTGTTTATTTAGTTACTTTGTTTAAACACAAGAGTTTAACCCCAATTTAAATGGGTGGACTTGTATGTATGTATGTATGTATCCCTCACTCCAATCTTACAATTCATACAAAAATTTATAAAGTGTTTCATCGTTTCTTTGTTTGTTTGATTGTTTAAAATTTTCTATTTCTCGTTTCGTATGTCGATATTGATTTCAACTTCCTGTTGTGGGGTATCTTTATATGGCAACAATATTTTCTATGTCTATATGAGAATAATACGAAAAGCATTAGAAAACAATGTTAGAAATTTAACAAGTACGGGTATACTCGTATGCTTGAAGTCACCAAAAAAAAAAAAAAAAACAAAAATTCGAAATAAAACGTTATTTTTAAAGTCTTTCTTTACAAAAATTAGTCGATTAGTAGTCAAAACAGCATTTCATGGTTAACAACAATAGCAGAAAGTAAGGAATAGACATCTACCCAGACCAACTAGTTATGGAATCCTTCGGCACTCAAACGAAATTAATAATATCTACAGTGAATTATAAAATGTAATCTCCTAGTTTTTAAACAGAGTTTAGGGATGAAAATTAACTTGAACAATAAAAAAGTCGCCGTAGTCTGGTTGACGTAAAGCCCCAGATCAGACATCTCCAACTATCGGGTCCGCCATCTAACGTTTTTTTTTCAACTAGTGCTTATTTCGTGAATGGTAACACTTAGCTCATGTCTGATTTGACAGATAATTAGTTTTATCCATCCGCTGAACGAATATGGTTGTGTATACGCTTGAACAACGCTGGGAAATATTGCGACATTACTTTGAAAATCATGGTAATGTTGCAGAATGTGTGTGCGAAAATTGCGTACGGATTTTGGAAGAAGAGAAGCACCGACAGATCCGTATGTTCGTTATCTTGTGAAAAAAGTGAAAGAAACTGGCATCCTCATCGATAAACCAAAGCGTGAAAAGCCAAAAACAGCGCGTACACCCGAGAATATTGCTGCTGTGGCAGAAAGTGTACGTGAAGCGCCATCAACATCAATTCACCGTCGTTCTCAACAATTGAACATTTCGGAGACATCATTGAGACGAATTGTGCATAAAGACCTTGGTATGACGCCATACAAAGTCCAATTGGTTCAGGAGTTGAAGCCAATTGACCATCCAATGCGTTTTCGCTTCGCTAAGTGGGCCTGCGATCGACTTACAGAAGATGCCGATTTTGGCAAAAAAAAATCATCCTTTCAGATGAAGCTCATTTTGATCTTGGCGATTATGTAAACAAGCAAAATTGTCGCTTTTGGGGCACAGAAAACCCGCACGCATACATTGAAAAGCCGGCGCACCCAAAACGAGTCACTGTTTGGTGCGGATTTTGGTCCAGAGGCATAATTGGGCCATTTTTCTTCGAAAATGAGCAAAGAGTGGCCGTTACAGTCAATAGCGATCGTTATCGGGCCATGTTGAACGAATTTTTTTTCAAAAAATTGAAGAGGATGATATTGGCAACATTTGGTTTCAACAGGACCACCTCGTAGCTGCGATTTGACACCGTTGGACTATTATTTGTGGGGTGCCGTCAAAGATAAGTGTTACGCCGACAAGCCAGAGACAATTGACGCTTTAAAGGACAATATTCGTGAAGCCATTGGTGAAATACAGCTGCACACAATCGATAATATGCTTAAAAATTGGACCGATCGTGTAGGCTACTGCATGGCCAGCCGAGGCAACCATTTGAATGAAATTATTTTCCATTATTAACCGGAAGGATTGTACTTTCAAATAAAAAAAGAAATTTGAGAAAATATTCAGTAGTTTTTTTTAAAGCATTTTCAAAAAAAAAAATTTATTTGGCGGACCCTGTATATGATGTGTGAAAAACATTTGTCTCGGCAACTTCCTCTCAACACATTTATGGGTAATTTATGGCAAATTCTCTGAAAATAAATTAAATTACAATGAGGAGTTTCTTAAAAATCTATCGTTCGGAGTCGTCTTTAAACTGTAGGTCCCGCCAGTTATGGATAAAATTAACACACACACCATAAGTGGTGTGAGAATCTAGTGCATAATCCCGGCTAAGGATTCTAATGGCTAATTATGTATATACGTATGTGAACAATAGTTTGTTTTAATATCAGCACAATAAAAAGTCGCTGAAATTGTTGAAAACATCGCAGAAATTCTTAAGTATAAACTAGTTTTCGTAAAATAGGCTCCAATTACGAAAACTAAAAGACATTGAAAGTGGGAAGAAATTGAATTTTCAAGATGTTCTTTAAAATAAATTTAAAATTACAAATAAAATAAGTATAGAATAATAAGCAAGTGTCATGCATGGAACATTTAATTATTAGTTTTAATGTCAACCCCAATACCTTTTTCTGAATAGTAATAATAGAGAATCCCATCTAAATATCTTCCATAGAAGTTAATAAATAAAAACTTCTTTCGCCTCTCATTTCATTTAAAAGTCTTTACATTTTGTTTATATAGGGTGGGCCACTTAAAAGTTTCAATTTAAAAATGCAATAAAACAATAACGTTTTGAAATTTTGAAAAATTATTTTTTTTTGCTGTGAAGTACAATTGTTCCGGTTAGAAATGATATATTATTTCATTCATATGGCTACCGCGGTTGGTCTCAACATACTTATTCGTTCGGACCAATTCTTAGTGTACTTTTTCTAATGTATGGGGTCGTATCTCGGCTATGGGTCGCCGTGGTCTAGTAGGTAGTGTGCTGGCTTATTAGACGTAAAAGCCAGGGTTCGAGTCCCAGGCCAAACATCAAAAATAAATACAAAAAGTATTTTTTCGGCGATTTCTTCTCAGTTTCTCAAAAAAATCTGTCGTTCGGAGTCGACTTTAAACTGTAGGTCCCGCCACTTATGTATAAAAATTGACACACACAACATAAGTGGTGTGAGAAACTGCGGGCTTCTTGGGGACGATTGCCTGTAGACTGTCTAATGGTGAAGGTATAGCACTGGCCATTTTATAGTCACCTAGCAGCAACTCGTTTCCTTGCCGTTCGCATCTTCCCCCTTTTCCACCTTTCCTAAAAACCTGCACCATGCACTGCATGAGTAGGGGCCATCCCCTGAGTGCTGGTTTCATAAAAAAAAAAAAAAAAATGGCATCACGAAAGTTGGCGTAACACTTTTCTTTAGCTGCGCCTCACAGAAAATAGTCCTACGGTGTCAAATCGCAGCTTCTTGGCGGTCAATTGACATCACCATTTGGTCTAAGTAAACGGCCATCAAACTTTTGATGCAATAAATCGATTGTGACTTGAGATTAGGGGGCAAGTGCACCATCCTGTTGAACCAAACATTGCCATCAATACTATGAAGAGCGTGGCTTCATTGACCTTAATAGTTGCACCGTCCTCAATTTTAAAAAAATATGGGCCAATGTTGGCTCCGCTTCAAAAGCCGCTCCATATAGTCTTCCGTAGTGAGTGCATTGTAAGACCACATGTGGGTTTTATATAGAATTTTGCTTGTTAACGTACGAAAAACGAAAAGATATTTTTTTCCGCAAAAACGACATCATCATGCAGAGTCTCGTTTCTCAAGAGTAACTCAATTCATTATGTTCAGTGGAGATAATATTGTTACGAAAATGGAAATGGTGTTGTTAAAATAATAAGCAAAAGCTCCAAAAACAACACAATGGATTTGATCACACATAAAATGATAAACAAAAGCTCCAAAAACAAAACAATGCAGTTGTTCACGTGATCAACGAATGAGTAAACATATAGCAACAAAAATAACAGGCTTGTTTACAAGATCGATGAATAAACAAAAATATAGCAACAACGTCCGTGTATAAAAAATATAGCAGAAAGACAAACAACCAGAACAACAACAACTCTGCCTGGACGAAGGTAAACAAAATACACAAACAACAAAAATGCAAACAAGTTGTTTACACTTTTGGATTGTTCACGAAGATCGTCATCATCCTTCAAGGGCATTCATCACACTGTTGATCCAGTGATATAAAAGGCAAGATAAAGCGAGCAACGATGATTCAGTTAGAATTCAGTCAGTCGTGTATGAAGACACGTGATTCTCGGAGTTCGAGTCAAGTTAGTCGTGTGACGACGTCGCGTTGAATTGAGTGAGAATTCAACCAGTGGTGTGTATAGATACGAGATCGAGTTATAATTCAGTCAGACTGGTGTGCAGACAAGTTGCGTGAAGAAAACAGTTGTTAGTGTGGTGCTTACAAAAAAGGTTGTAAGCAGAGAAATATCACGAATAAGCACATATTGGGAAAGTTATCATTGTATACGTGGAATAAGTTCGAACAGTGGCACAAAAGTTGTGCAGATAATAAAGAATTGATTGAAAAACAAACACAGATTTATTTCTATTTTATTTGCAATCTACGAACTCATATTTTTAACGTTTTTAAAAGGTAAAAACGTAACAATATATTGAATTTTGTGACAGAATAGAATGACATAAGTATTACCAGATTCGAAATTACCGATGGTTCAAATTTAACGCCATAGATGGCCCACCCGATTCACCGTAAATATCAATGTATTACTCAATACAGCTTGTAGACTATTACGCTCATATCTCACAGGTCGATCTCAGATTGTATCTTATAATGGAACATATTCTGAAAGCCTTGATGTTAATAGAGGTGTTCCACAGGGCTCAGTGCTTGGACCCCTATTATTCTGCTTATATATTAATGATTTACCCGATACTTTGGAACATTGTAGAATACATATGTATGCAGATGATGTCCAAATATACAACAGCGGTTCCTTAAATGGAATTAACGCATGTGTCAACAATATAAACTCTGATTTGCAGAAAATAGATATCTGGGCCAAAACCAATGGACTTTGCATCAATCCCACAAAATCGAAGTATATTTTAATAGATAGAAGTAACAGAAAGATTGCTGATGATATTCAAATTAAAATAAATAGTAATGTAATAGAACTTGTGAGCTGTTCGAAAAACTTGGGAGTAATTTTTAATAATAAACTGACCTGGTCCAATCACATTACTTCTGCAGTAGGTAAAATTTATGGTATGTTGAGAAATCTTTGGGCTGTAAAATGTTCAACACCTTTTAAAATACGAATGCTGCTTGCTAAAATTTACTTGATACCAGTCCTTTTATATGGATGTGAAATTTATGCGAACTGTGATGCAAATGATCTGCGGAAATTGAAGGTTGCTTATAATAATATTGCAAGATATATCTTCAATCGAGGAATACGTGATTCCATATCTGTGTTCTCATACCAGATTTGCAGTATGTGTTTTGAAAATCTTTTGAAGTTTAAAAGTTTGCTATTTTTACACAAAATAATTTATACTGCACAACCGACGTACCTGTATGGTTCAATAAATTTCGGCAGATCGGCTAAAGGACTAGTATTGATTCAACGAAAATATAAAACTGCCTTTTCTGAACGTCAGTTCTTTATTTATTGCACTCGACTTTGGAACCAATTACCGAAAAGAATTCAATTAATTAGCAACGCAAACCGATTTAAAATTGAACTTTTGAAATATTTCCGTTAATGACCAGTTGAAGTATTGTGTAAATCAAATTAATGCTTTAAATTATTTGTAATCTTTTTCAATTTTTTAATTTTTTAATTTTAATTTTTTAATTTTCTTTTATTAGTTTAATTTGTATTTATATTTAAATTTATATTTAATTATTACATTATGCTAAAATTTAATGATTGTATGTAATCATTAGCACTTTAATTTATAAGATTTCTATCTTGTTGTGCTAAATTTTAAAATAAAATAAATAAATAAATAAAAAAAAAAAAAAAAAAATAAAAAAAAAAAATACATCTCTTTACTATTTTACTAACGATTTTGATACGTTCTTCAACATTTGTACTTATATCTACATATTAATTGGATTTTATTGAAATGTGTCTTCAATTTGATTTTATTCACACGGTTTAATGCGAATATTACCTCTAAGAATATTCAAATACTTGGTAAATAAATAACTTACGTGCAGCTATAGAAACCAATACTTTAAATTAAATAAATTGGAATTCCTTATCAAATATCAAGAATTCTAAATTCTCATCTAATATGCACAATACTTAAGAAGAGTTTTATTTTTATTATTTACTTTAAATACTCACATGAGTACTACAATTTTGAAAAACTTTGCAAAAGGGTGTAACTTTTAATTATTCACGCCTGAATGAAACGGACTATTTAGTAACATATGTATGTATGTATGTACAATATGCCAGCCAATTGATTATCAAGCATTATTCATTAAAATCGAAATACATTCAGGCCATAAAATCACATCCTTTGGGAATATTTGCGTGAAATAAAAATGATACCACATACACACCCTATACATATACAGCTTGTAAATGCTTAACCAAGAATACATATATGAAAGCGTAGCATAACAATATTCGCATGTTCATATAAAGCGAACAAAATAAAGCAAAAAAAAAAAAGAAAAACTACACACGCCCCCATGTACTAACACGCATTTCAAAACTTTCAATACTTTACCTTACCTTACTTTACTTCACTACACTTCACTTTACTTCAGTTCACTTTAGTTTACGCAAAACGTAATTAATGTAAAACAAGAGTCTATACAACATTAACAAAAACAAAAAAAAAAAAAAAAAAACAGAGAAACAGAGAAACAGAATATCTTCCAAGCCACAAAAAGTAATTAATAATGCACTCGGCCCAATGAAGTATTCTCTTTAAAAGCCAAACGTAACGAAACATTTTCGAAAATGTTAATCAAAAGTGTTTAAATTGTAAAACGACAACAACATAAAAATATTCTTTTTTTTTTGTTTTTTCGTTATTTTTGTTATTTTGCTTTAAAAGAATAAATGCAAAACAGATATTGTACTCGTAGTATGTGTACGAATGCAGAATTAGTTACTGACACAACGACTATTTTACATAAGAAAAGACGTGAAATGAACAAAAAAGATTAAAAAAGTAAAATGTTTCTTACAGACACATGTTCTATGGATTACAATTAATATTATGGAATATGCAGAAACGTAAAGGAATGTATACATTTGCATTTTAAATTAAATACGACATTGATGTGACAAAGGTTGCATCACGTACTAAGTGGAATATATAGCCGCTCCTAACTCCATAATGTTCATTCAGCGAAAGTACAAACTTTCAATCACACCTATAAAGGAATTTTTCTGTCCCACAATACAATGATCGAGAAAGCTCTGTACGAACAGCACCTACATGTGAATGTTCCTTCTTCACCTTAGAAAACTAATGGTGATTTCTTTTCTGGTAAAAAATGTTGCCTACATATTTTGTAGCACTTATTGGAGGTTACACGAACCCTCATAATGTGTTGCATTTTAAACGATTATAAAAGAACAAAAATCATTGCCCTTTATGCAATTATTTTTGTAGTTTTATACCAATTTAGCGTTTTTTTTTTACTTAATTAACGATTTTAAAACTAATCATTGTATAGAAAATGAAAAAATATTTTTTTTAATTATCCAAATAATTTCCAATTGGTGTCGCCGTAGTCTAGTAGGTAGTGTGTTGGCTTATTAGACTGAAGGCCCAAGTTCGAATCCCAGGTCAGACATCATAACGAAAATATGAAAATATTTCTTCGGCGACTTCCTCTCAGCAGATTTCTGGCAAAAACTCTGAGAGTAAATAAAATTGCCATGAAAAGCTTCTCAAAAAACTGTCGTTCGGAGTCGACTTTAAACTGTAGGTCTCGCCACTCATGTATAAAATTAACGCACACAACATAAGTGGTGTGAGAAGCTAGGTCGTAGTCCTGACTGAAGGGTTGTAATGACCAATTATGTATGTAAATAATTTCCAATAAAATTTTTTTTTTTATTTTCGGAAAGCTAATTTTACAAAAAATGTTTTAAATAAAAAAAATAATAATATTTTTAACGAGGGCTCCGGGGTCATACAAGTTAAAACTATTTTTATGTAAAATTCGACTTTAGGGCCAATGTTTTCAAAAATGAAAATTTTTTTTAGCGATTTTAAAGCTCATTCTGCTTTTACAAAAATAAAATTATCAACACCTATAGTCAGCTGTTATTTGTTTATAAATTTGTTACTAGAACCTGGCGCAATACTGATAAATAACATTTTCAACAAAATTTTTAACTCGCGGCAAGAGTTTCGTTTTAATAATAATGGATACATGTCGTCCTCATCTAACGATGAAGAGGATTCCAATAAATCTTCCAAAATAATATTTTTTTCTTCCATTTCAACACTTTTAAAACAAATAATTTTTGTTATTTTTTTTTTCAAAACAATAACAAGAACAGCTGTTTTAAAAGTGCTGCCCTTACAACCCTTTGATTAAATTGAGGGTCAAACATGCAGCATATTTTTTGGGTTTTATGGCAAAATTTTTAGAAAAGAATTTACATAGAGTTTACAAAATTGCATTTTTTTTTTCAGAAAAGAACAAAAAAAATGACAAAAGGCAGAATAAAGGCAACAGAAAAGAAATCGCCATAAGATCTTTAGTTGATTCATCAAAAGGCCAATCAACAACATTTTTTCAATTTCAAACTTGCTGAAGTACATGTAACCAGTTTCCGCGTTCAAAGCATTATCAGTAACACGATTTTCTAGGCTGGATACTAAGGTGGTTCATAAATAAAAACATTGGATTTTGCTAATGGCCAACCGGAATATATATTAAGCATGGTGAAAAAATGATGCATGATTTTTTTTTAAATTTTTCTGTTAAGGTTTAGGCGTCGCTACCGGCCCCCGAACTGTGGTATTAATAAAAATCGCTGCCCTTATAACTTTTTCTTAATTTCTTTATATTTTTCCAGTGTGTGTTTTAATAGTGGTACTATGGCCCAGAAATAAGACGATTTCGAGCATATTTTTACAATATTTAAAAAGATTTATTTCAAAATTAATAGGTATAATATATACATATTTACATAAAAAATCTTCGAATAGGTTACATGTGTTTATTGAAAATATATACATATGTATTAATTTAAAAAAAATGGTTTTAATGTTTAAACGTAAAATATAAATCTAACAAAATCAGTCAATTCATGAAATTAATGGTGATTAACATAAAATATAGTTTCTTAAAAATAATTATTGGAGCAAAGTTGATTCATTGCAATTTGGGGTTTTTTTTTTTTTCTATAATCTTTCACCAGCGACAATAAATACTGCTTCTGCTGTTCATTGTCGGTATGTAGCTTATTAGTAGCTTCCTCCATCACTGCTACTCCTCTTTCTGCTATATCGTTAACAACTCTCATAGAACGAACTATGTCTCTACCATTTACGTAACCCTCATCTTCCTCCCAATCTTCAACACTTTCCTTTAAGAAATTGGATGAAATACCGTTAATGCTAAAAAATCTAAGAGTGTTTTTAGAAACAAAATCTTCTAATTGTTTGCTAATTATTAGAGTGGCATCTAATGTAATTCGTTTTAAGGGATTTTCCGGTCCTTCAACATCTAAAGCGGCCACCATCTTTTTTTTTTTGTATCAACAGAAACTTGGTCGTCAAATAAGGCGAATGCAATAAGCTCATCCGATGAGTAGCAAAGATGATCGAGGATTTTTTTAATGGCTGCAGTTGCAATCAACTCATTTACTTCTGCATAATATTTTAGGTACTTTAAGAGCTGTAGATCATTTCTTGGCGCACAAACCGCTGATGGGGTTACAAACCAGTACTTTACATAAATTCTTACTGAAAATATACAAACATCTCGAATTCGCTTTCAGTTAGCTTGAATTCATTTCTAAATAAATAAATCTTTAAACAGTAAATGGCTTTAGCCATCCATCTAGCCCGGTGAAGACCTCCAGGTGCTCTAAAAGACACTTCAGATTCGGGAATACCTCCTAAGAAAGAAGATAGCTTCAATAGTTCCTTGTAGTCATCTCGAGGCTGAAACTCTTTAACTGATTTAGGATGAAGCAAATGGTGTCATCAGTAATATTTTTCACATTTTTAAAAACGAATTGATCAGAAATTCCTAATTTAAATCTTTTAAATATCAATGCTTCAGGCCCAGTTGAAGTACCAAGTGCTTGGCGGAACACAGCTTCAAGCATTATTTCCAAGATGTGATGACGACACGCCAGCCAAAGCGTATCTTTATCCATCTTTTGTTCCAACAAAATACATGCACCATTTCGCCTTCCAGTATTTGTGGCAGTTGGGTCAAAGCTCATGCATGTGACTTTTTCGATAAGATTCCATTTTACCAATGTGTCAAAAACTGCCGACGCAGCTGCAACTCCAGTTCCATTAGATAGTTTTGGCACTGCTTGAAGTTTATCAACCCCCATACCAGACACCAGAATTGGAAGACAAGTGGCACGTTAGGTTTAAACTTGCTTCATAAGGACTGTCCCATATTTTCTCGCAAGTCAATTCGTTGTCGTCGAATAGAAGAAGTGCTTATATTATATTTTGAAGGATCTGAAGGACGATCGGACGAAAGTCGCTTAGACGTCTCAGTAAATGATTCCGAAAAAAATGTTTCTCTCTTTTTTAAAAAATCTTTATTCAATAATGGTGTGCATAAAATTCATTTTTTTAATGCACACCCAAATGGAAGAATATATAAAGGCAGCAATTTTTTTTTTTTCAAAAACGCTAAAGTTTGAAGGCCGGTAGCGACCCCTAAATCTTAATACAAAAATTTTTAAAAAATCATGTGTTATTTTTTCACTGTACTTAATATATATTCCGGTTGGCCCACATTAAAATAATAAAAAATAAAAAAAGTGCCATATAGGAACCAGCCTACTGGATACGTATCCTAACGAAAATTCAATGGAAATCTCAGCAGCCATATAAAACAACAAATCTTTTCCATTTCAACAACTTATTAATTACAACCATTTCAGTAATTTTTCTACATTAGAGGGTACAGAAAAAAAGCTTAAGTTAACTAAATTTTCTATTAAGATCCACTAGTTATTTGCAACAACTCAAAATTATTTAAATTTCTAATCATAATAAATTTTATTAAGAACTGCGTAGCTCCTTTCATATTAAATAGTAAACTATAATGACTTTCATTTCATTTTTCATATTCAATGCTGAATGAGAATCTAAATAATTTTCTAATTTAAATGAAATTAGTATTTTAAGGCACTGCCATATCATCCATATGCATGTTGCATGTTAAAGTCAAAGAAACTTTAAAATAAAGCAAAAACATACAACAGAAGAGGAAAAAAATGCTGACAGACTTACTTAAGAGTGATTTTAAGTTCTTATATGATGTGGACATCATTAGTCACGGTGACATGGGTGACTAAACTAAAAAAAAAGAAAAATAAAAACACCAACCACAACAATAACAATAACAACAGCAATGGTTAAAATAATAACCACAACATCCATACAATCCATTCATACAATTTTCTCTTCTCTTTTTTTTCTACTTTTTTGTTGGAATCTGACAAAAGACCAAGAGTCTTAAGAACGAATCAATAGGAATGAAAAAAAAAAAAAATTTTTAAGAAAAATACAAGCAGAAGAAGACCACTCTTACACCCTGCTATACTAGTGATAGCAATGCAATTCGCTTTTTTTTGTCACGGCTGGTATATGTATGCACCTTAACCTTAGCCCAGTAAAGTTTTTAATTATAACCTTATCTCGCGACATGGGCTTCAAAATGTTTGTATGTCCGACAATAACACGAGAGCTTAGTTCCACAACGTTTTCAAAGAAGGCAATAACAATTCTAGTGTACAAAAATTTTGCAACCCCCTATGTGATACGACTGTGAACATATGTTTTCTTTTGAAGTATAATACAAAAATGGGTCGCATATAAATATGATCATGTGCTACATGCTTCGTACTTAGGAAAACAAGTTGTCTACATAGATTGTTTTTGATTAACTACACAGCCCGTTAGGTTAGGTTAGGTTAGGTTAGAGGACGTGTACTTGTCCGTTAAGACAAGTACAATACCCGGAGGTCGAAATTGACCCATTGTACAACGTCCTTGGAGAGGGAAGGAAATAGAGGGACTGGGATGAAAGGAGGACATAAGGGTAAGGGGAGGATGGGAATCACACAGAAAGAAACAGACACAAACAAGGGTTGAGCGCGCGACTACACTTATGAAGCCCTAGCACCTCTCAACCAGCTCAAACTGCTAATGAATCTGTGGAGAGCCTTGATGTCGGCTCTCGACACAGAACTCAAGCTCTCAAAGAAGGCCCTGCCAAGGGTCCTCAACCTCAACCTACCAAGGGCTGGGCAGTTACAGAGGAGGTGTTCGATAGTCTCTAACTCCTCCTCATCGCAACATACCCTGCAATAGTCCGGCTGGGATCTGTTCCAGATCCCCGTCAGCGACCTAATCTCGCAGTGCCCTGTGATAAAACCGACAACCAACCTTACGCTGGCCTTAACCAAGCCCAGCAGCCAATCTGTTCTCTTACTGTCCACAGCAGGCCATAGACGTCTAGAGACAGAACAACCTAAAACAGCCCGTTAGGTTTTCGAGAAAAAGGGGGCTGAAACCCCTAAAAATAGCGTTTTTGGCCATTTTTGAAGAATTGTAGAGCTGACGTGCTAAAACCATCTCTATTATCAGAAATTGACAATTGATCTTTGCTCCTTAAAATGAACCCAAAGTCAAATTGTTTGCATGCACCTTTAAAGTAGGGGTTGGGTTTATGTCAAGGGGTGCAAGAGAAAAAGAAACACTTTACGGAGGTCCTTAAAAATTAATCAGATTTACTTGAAAATTGTTACTCAGGGGTTTTTGGGATCGCTGATTACAGATCTTCATTCAGATTTAAAAAATTCAAAATGGCGGATCCAATATGGCGGTCAAGTAAATCTGATTAATTTTTATAAACCTCGACCGCCATATTGGATTCGCCATTTTGAATTTTTTCAAATCTGAATGAAGATCTGATCAGCACGCAAAATGCCTTCGGAAACACCTGGAGCCATCTTATTTGCAAAACCCATGCAGGGCTGTGCTATCTGAACATCATCTGAAACTATTTTCAAATCTTTACAGACAATCTGTAACAGAGACAGTAAGGCAAAAAAATTTCAATCGTTTTGTGCTTTAGTTGTGCCCGCCATAGTGAGTGATAGGTAGGGCTAGTTGGAATTCAAAACTCTGACAGTATGTGATTGCCACGAAAAAGCTTCTCCAAATCTTCGTTTTGAAATGGAGGTTAAACAGTAGATCTCGCCAATCATAGTTAAAATTACCACAGACACACAACATGGTGGTGGTATATGAAGCTAGGCACCAATCCTGACTAAAGGCTTGTAATGACCAATTAAGTAAAGTTTAATCAGTAGGCTCCTTGAAAGAAGTTACAAATGTTGCGACAATCAAATTTTTCCTATAGCGCTTCAACTAATTTTAATTTTAATGCCGCAACTAAAATATTGAGTTCCTTAAACCTGAAACCTATGTATAAGCAGAACATGATATTACTGCACACGATTACATTGCCTATTTTACAGCCGCATAACTATTTCTGTTTGTAATTCTTAACTTTTGTTTGCCTTTTTTGTTCGGCTAGTAAGCCTGTACAGCTTATAATTCTTTCTATTTTTTTTCTGAAATTATTATAAAAAAAACAACAACAATAAACATACAGGCTTTTGTACTGAATATGAATTCTTAAAGTTCGTGTAAAAATCTTCCAATAACAAACATCATTTCCAGCGACTAGAATTTTAAACATAAAAACATTATTTTTCTTAAACATATGTACACTTGCATACATACATGCATTACGTACATACGTACCTTGTACCGGGTTATCCATTTTGTGGTTTCAAAAGTAAACGTAAATAAAACACATATAAAATATTTTTTTCATGATATTTCTTTTTTATTGTAAAGTTTAAACGTTGACATTATGTGTGAAACACTACATCATTTAAATGACCTCCACGCGAAGTGTTGCAAGTATTGATTCTTTTGAGTTAATTTTCGACCACTTTTTGACACATATTGGACGGTATCTCAGCCATAACTTGACGAATGTTGGTTTCTAAGTGCTCAAGAGTTGAAGGTTTATCTGCATAAACACGGTCTTTCACGTAGCCCCACAAAAAAAAGTCTAATGCTGTCAAATCACATGATCTTGGTGGCCAGTTGATATCGCCACGACGAGAAATTACGCTGCCAATAAATGTCTCTTGCAATAAGGCCATATTCGCTCGAGTTGTGTGGTATGTGGCACCGTCCTGTTAAAATCACATATTCTCCAAGTCGTATTCTTCAACACATACATAATTGGTCATTACAACCCTTCAGTCAGAATTACGACCTAGCTTCTCACACCACTTATGTTGTGTGCGTTAATTTTATGCATGAGTGGCGGAACGTACAGTTTAAAGTCGACTCAGAACGACAGTTTTTTGAGAAGCTTTTCATGGCAATTTTATTTACTCTCAGAGTTTTTGCCAGAAATCTGCTGAGAGGAAATCGCCGAAGAAATATTTTCATATTTTCGTTTTGATGTCTGACCTGGGATTCGAAATCGGGCCTTCAGTCTAATAAGCCAACACACTACCTACTAGACTACGGCGTCCTTCGACTACGGCATTCTTCAATAGCAGGCAAAAAAAAATCGGTTATCATATGACCATAACGCTCCGAATTGACGGTGACAGTCGTTCCATCGTCGTTTTCGAGGAAGTAAGGTACAATCACTCCTGCGGACCAAAGAGCGCACCAAACAGTGACTTTTTCTGGATGTAATGGCCTCTCTTCAATTACTTGAGGATTCTCAGAACCCCAAATACGACAATTTTGTTTATTAACATACCCACTGAGTGTAAAATGTGCTTCATCGCTGAAGAAAATTTTTTTCGATACGTGGCTGTGGCAGAATCACCATTTTTGTAGTAGGTTTTGATAATTTTTATGCGTTGTGTGATCGTTAAGCGATCCATTTTCGTCAATGTCAGACTTTCAACTGAAAAGAAAAAAATTGGTTTCACAACTTATAGTGTTTTCTTTTCTACAAAGAAAATGTCACCCTCTTACAAGGTGCATTAAAAAAATTTTTGACCAACCCTGTTGTAATGTCATTTTTTTATTTGAGAAGAACATAACACAAATATTAAAAAAGGGTATGCCCTGTGTTTACCACTTATTAAGAAACTGAATGAGGAAATGCCAATTTGTTCAAAGGTGTTGCCAGATCGCTAATTTTTCGACTTTTTGCACGCTTTTTTTATATCAAAAAAAAAAAAATATTTTAACACTGTTCTAACATTGAATGCAATTTTTTATATTGCTGACCATGTAGCTTTAATAATGTAATATTTCCTTAAGATTACTCCACAAAACAATGAAAAAATTAACTTCAAATTGGATAACAATACCAGGCGACTTTTTTTAAATTTCATCTGGTAGCCCTATAAATAAACAAAAGTCATCTGCTTTACAGGTCATTATCAGCACTCTCGATTTATACAGGGCATAAAATGCAATGCACTCCACCATTGACAAGTGCGTATTATTTAGAATAAAACATACCACCCTTTTTGAGGGCGAAACATTTTTAAGAAACAAACGCAAAATTGCATTTTGCGTTAATAAAATGCACATTTTTGGTAGAAAAGAAAACACCATTAGTTTGACAGATGTCGAATTTCAGTCCCATACTTTTGAAACCACAAAATGGATAGCCCTTTATAATATTAAAGGATTTCACAGCATTTTTACACTCTTCTAGACCAAATGGTAAAAAATCAAAAATCAGAAAAAAAAAAATTTAAAGAAATGAAATCTGAATTCCGAGCTTGTAAGATGAATGTGTTATGGGGTTTAAAAGAGTTTTTGTTTTTTTTTTTATTTTAATTTTCATTCCTTGAAATTGTATGTAGAACAACAATAACAACAACAACAACAACGAAATAATAAAAACAAAAAACAAGAAACAGAAAATCAAAACATACACATCATGTTGCATGAATAGTGTGCCAAATCCTCTTTAACCGTGATTAATGATGAAATAAATACGAACGTTGTATCTTGACTTGAGTTCTTTGGTTAAGCAGTTCTATCTTAGCTTAGACTTAGGCTGTTGTATAACTCCTTATATGTATGTACATGTGTATGTATGTATGTATGTCTGTATGTACAATCTATACAATATTTTCACTTTTAACTTTACTTTTTCATTTTTGTTTTCTTTTCCTGTTTTTTTTTCTGTTTTTTTTTTATTGTTGCCTTGCATATGGAATATATTTCCAAGCCTGTATAAATAAACTTAAAGGCAAAACACCCACACTTATAGCAATCATACCAGCCAGCCATAATCTTTGCCCGAGTCTCCTGTATGATATTATATTGTTTTTGTTGTTATTTTTGAGCCTTTTTACTTCAGTAAAGAAAGAACATCATATTGCAAGCACGTACTTAACAAAAAAAAGCGCTTTTATGCCTCTTGATAAAATGAAGAAAAGAGAAACAAAAAAAAATCCTACTCTTTGCAATTTACAAAAGAATCAACTCGTTGTAAAAGAAACTACTAGCAAAATACAACAACAACAATATTAAAAAGGAAAAACGAAAACACAACAAGTAAAACTGAAATGAATATTAATGTTGGAACATTTAGCGTCCAGTGATAGAATTCATCAGGTACTACGACTAACGAACATACTGAAAATGTATTTGTCAACAAATATTTGCTATCAAAATCAAAGAGTAAAATCACACAACTACCAATCATTTAATTTAAAAATTTGATCAAAATGAACCATTTTTAATCAAATATTTCAGCGTTTTGATAGACAATATTTTGCCATTTTTATGGTTAAAGCCATTATCACATCACATCAAAGAAGAGCTACTGAGTTCTCTGAGCGATTTGCAGATAGGTGAACACATCAATAATTTCCATCTAATCGCTCTTGTTATTTGTCTAAAGTCTAAAATCCTTCAGTCAGGATTACGTATTAGCTTCTCACATCACTGATATTGTGTGTGTGTTAATTTTATTTAAAGTCGACTCCGAACGACATATTTTGAGAAACTTTTCATGGCAATTTTATTTACTACCAGAGTTTTTTCCAGAAATCTGCTGAGAGGAGTTCGTTGGACCTACAGTAGCGAGAAAAAATATGCAACGCTGTGTTGTATGATATTTAATCGAGGCTCAAAACTTATAACGTTATCCAATTCCACTCCACTTTTGTTTTTTTTATTCATTGATTTCTAAATTTTAATAAAAGGTATCATTAAGCGTTGTTTGCTTCTCTGTCTACTTAATTTTCTTCGATTTATAAAAAAAGTGAAAAAATTTAGCGAGAAAAAAAATGCAACGCAATGTGGTAAAGGTAAAAGGAGATCAACTAGAGGAATTAAAATAAAAGTTTAATGAAAACTTTGCAATTGTGAATTTTAAAATAGAAACAGCTGACAGCAGATAGCAAATTTGCCATTGTATGGTCTTTGGCAAAAAGAGGCAAATCAATGAATGAAGTTGCTCATCAATTTAATATCAACAAATCAATGGTTTGTCCGATTTCATCACGATATCGTCAAACAAATATCGTGGAAAGAAAGAGGAAGTGGTCGACTTCGTAAATCTACTGCCCGCCAAGACCGTCAAATGGTAAAATTAGTAAAAGTTGACCATCGGAAAACGGTAGTAGATGTCACTAATTATGCAAACGACCAATTAGGGGTTCCTATTGGCGTCCACACAGCCAGAAACCGATTAAGAGAGGAAAATTTATTAGCTAGAAGACCAACCAAGAAGTCACTTATAAGTAAAGTTAATAAGAAAAAACGGCTTGACTTTGCTAGACGGTGTCTGCATTGGTCAAAAGAGCAGTGGCCCAAAGTTTTGTGGAGCGAAGAATCAAAGTTTAACTTATTTGGCTCTGATAGTACAGAATGTTGTTTATTTACAGAATTTTGTGAATATCTTTGTTTTAGGGGCCAACGAATGTAATTTAACCCATCAGAGCCAAATAAGTTAAAATTTGATTCTTCGCTCCACAAAATGTTGGTCGTTTGCATAATTAGTGACATCTACTACCGTTTTCCGATGGTCAACTTTTACTAATTTTACCATTTGACGGTCTTGGCGGGCAGCAGATTTACGAAGTCGACCACTTCCTCTTTCTTTCCACGATATTTGTTTGACGATATCACGATGAAATCGGACAAACTATTGATTTGTTGATATTAAATTGATGAGCAACTTCATTCATTGATTTGCTTCCTTTTGCCAAAGACCTAACAATGGCAAATTTGCTATCTGCTGACAGCTGTTTCTATTTTAAAATTCACCATTTGCAAAGTTTTCATTAAACTTTTATTTTAATTCCTCTAGTTGATCTCCTTTTACCTTTAACACATTGCGTTGCATTTTTTTTTTCTCGCTAAATTTTTTCACTTTTTTTAATAAATCGAAAAAAATTAAGTAGAAAGAGAAGCAAACAACGCTTAATGATACCTTTTATTAAAATTTAGAAATCAATGAATAAAAAAAACAAAAGTGGAGTGGAATTGGATAACGTTATAAGTTTTGAGTCTCGATTGAATATCATACAACATAGCGTTGCATTTTCTTTTTTATCGCTACTGTATCTGACCCGGGGTTTGAACCGTGGCCTTACGTCTAATAAGCCAACACACTAGCTACTAGACTATGGTAACTTCTAGAACACAGTTGATCAGTTTTGTCGACTTAAATTGAATAGCTTGCATCGATCTCATTTATTGTTGTTAACTTCTCTTGTAGTCTCTGGCTGAAATCTTGAATACAACACCTTTTATGTTAATCAGTTTTGGCAGTTTTAATTGAATTTCTTGCTTCGTTCTCATTGATTGTTGACAGTAGAGATTTTAATGAATGGTAAGACTAGATGGTAAAAGTTCATTACGTACTATTCCTTTCCCCACTTTGACCAAGCGCACAGTATTAACTTTCTGTAGTGTCAATCCTATCTTCCCAACCTTGTTTAGCCCATGACATTTTCCTCACATTATTGTCATACGCAATCCACACTGAAATGTTTCATTCAATTCTTCACTGTTAATTCATGGGGCCAGGCAATCATTATGAAGCTTCTTTTTGTATCAATAATTTTCCAAATAATTGATACCTGTTTGATAATGAAGACCTAGTTCCCTACTTAAATGATTTCATAGAGGAGTGTTTTTAATATCAAAATCATTCTATTGTTGTTTGACGGTGGGGTGTCACAAAGCCATAGGACATAAAGCCATTATGGCTCAATCCAAACGGACATAAAGCCATAATTTTGATATGGCCTTAAGTCTCATATCAATTTTAGTGAAATGGGATATAAAGCCATTATGGTTATATGTCCCATTTGATTTTTTGCGTTACAAATGCTTTATTTCACTAAATATGCCTATT
Source organism: Sarcophaga caerulescens (assembly GCA_927399465.1). NCBI lineage: Eukaryota > Metazoa > Arthropoda > Insecta > Diptera > Sarcophagidae > Sarcophaga > Sarcophaga caerulescens. The sequence goes on along the minus strand of OV656868.1, from coordinate 18,723,014 downwards.
TATCTATGAAATTAATGATTTAAAAAAATACAAAATTTCTAGGCTCCAGGAATTACAGCTGCAAACATTTTGTGAAAGGAAAAATCCTTAGTTATCATTGGAAAACATTTTTTATTCTTGTGACGCACGCAGGAAAACTTTATTCAGCGAAGCCAACTGCCGCGTCCTACTGGAGAAAAAACCCCTAAGCGCGAAAAACCCCACGCAGAAAAACTTTATTATGCGAAGCCAGATTTCAATACTTAACTTTAGTGTCTCAGGAACTGAAATGAGAGATAAAGCCGCTTTCTAATATTGCTAATGTGAGCTGAGGCCATGATGGTTTTATCATGCAATCATTATTAAAAATATGGCTTTATGTCTCATTTTCGGAAAAAAATTTATGGCGTTAAGTCCCATTATAATGAGACTTAATGGCATATGCCCTTATGTCTCAATGGAATGGGACTTAACGTCATATGGCTTTATGTCATATGGCTTTGTGACACCCCACCTTGTTTGACGTGTTATAAAATCATCTTCGAACTTTATAAATTCTTTTCACAGCCTAAGAGCTTTTCTTATCTGTAATAAATACAAAATTTTTCGGAAATCTTGTAACATCATGGTCATCTTTCAACGTAGACAACTTTTTACAGAATAATTTGATTTTAATAATGTCTTCCAACAAAATGAATTAAAAAATGTCATCTTTTAAAAAAGCTATAACGTTGCCTGATGTATTTAATATTGCCAGAGAGATTTCAAAGCCATCTGCAGACAATTTGTAAATAAAAGTTTTCGAACAGCTCATATCAGAATATTTTACATTCCTTTTAATTATTTTTTTTTTTTCAACCGAATTTAAAATTTATAATTAATTATTGGTTTTTGTTGTTTTAATGGGAGTATATTTCCGAACAATTTTTTTTTTTGTTGCCTGTTGAATTCACCCTCGAAATCAAGCATATTTGCATTTAAAAAGGTGTGTATTTCTATACATACTTATGCATTTTTTCTGCGTATATTTATTTTGTTGAGTGTTCTTTTTTCTCTTAATTTTATCTTTTTTAGATTCGTTCCAGCAACATGTGTAAAATTTCTTATCCACGACGTCCGCAACAGTTTTTGTACAGGATTTTATTTTTTTTTTTTGTTTTTTCGTCTTCTTTATTCCATTGCATATTAATAATGCCTCACACGACATTTGTGGTTTCTTATGCTTTTCATCATAGTTCTTCTTTTCATATTCAAATTCAAAAAAAAAAATAATAAGAATAAAAGCAACAAAAAAAAGGACCAAATAGAAGCCATACATATGGTATACCTTCAGATATTTTTCATAATTTTAAGTCATCGTAAAGAAATGTTCTTCTGCTTGAGGTCAGCATTGTTGCTTAGTATCTTTTCATAATTTCATATTTTTCAAAAATAAATTCTTCTCTATATTGTGCTCTCAATAGATTGAAAGGGGTTAGTAAAAATTATTTTATAGTCGTGATAAGTTTCATGCATTTCGTTTTTATTATTCTCGATACAAGGATAGAATTATTTGAAACTGTAACAGAAATTGTCAATAAAGTGTAAAATATTCCAGGGAAGGAATAAAATTTTGTTATAATTATTAAGATAAAGAAGTTTACTTTAATCAGATCGAAATATAACGCTTACTTGAAAGATAACAATTTGACCTCTTGATCGCATAACGTCTAGTCAATCTCGGTTCTATGATAGATAAGACATAAACAAGACGTTTGATTTGTATACTTCGAAAATGATTTCATATTCGACATTAATTATACCAAGTAATTAATATTTGTTCCTGGTAGATCGTTGTAATTTAAGGCAACTATTTTTTGGAACCATCATCTGTCTATACGAAAGTACAATATTCAAGCTCTCATCCCATTTTCTTATCTAGTTCTGTGGCATGGTTGTAGATTAGGTTAGGTAAGGTGGCAGATCCCTCTTGAAATAAGAAATCCAATCAAACATTTCCTAGAGAAAATCCACCAGAGTCAAAACTGTATCTTGCTATTCCATACATACATAAATAATTGGTCATTACAACCCTTCAGTCAGGATTACGACCTAGTTTCTCACACCACTTATGTTGTGTGCGTTAATTTTATACATGAGTGGCGCGACCTACAGTTTAAAGTCGACTCCGAACGACAATTTTTTGAGAAGCTTTTCATGGCAATTTTATTTACTCTCAGAGTTTTTGCCAAAAATCTGCTGAGAGGAAGTCGCCGAAGAAATATTTTCATATTTTCATTTTGATGTCTGACCTGGGATTCGAACTCGTGCCTTCAGTCTAATAAGCCAACACACTACCTACTAGACTACGGCGAGTTCTTCTTGCTATTCCAGCAATCTTTTTATTAGAGATCTCGGTCAAGGAAGTCAGAAAGTGAGAGCCCAAAAATATTAGTCTTTTTATGACAAGAGCGCAGCCTGGATGCATGTGAAAGATAGTCTCTTCCTCTTCCTTCTCTGACTCACAAATCCTGCAGAAGTCATGTGAAAAAATATTTCTTCGGCGACTGCCTTTCAGCAGTTTCCTGGCAAAAACTCTGAGAGTAAATAAAATTGTCATGAAAACTTTCTTAAAAATCTCTAGTTCGGAATCGACTTTAAACTGTAGGTACCGTCACTTATGGACAAAATTAACACACACAATATTAGTGGTGTGAGAAGCTAAGTCGTAATTCTGACTAAAGGATTGTAATGAGCAGTTGTGTTCGGTCGTCTTCATATCCATAGGACTCTGTCTAAGCGAATCTTGAAATATTGCAGGTTAATTCCTTTTGTCAAAATTGAGCATTCCTGTAAAACGAGTGGATAATATCCAATTTAACTGAGGCAACCAGATACCTGTGCCCTACAACATGTAGGAAATTGTAAGCTTTTGCACCACCTAGAAATCCTCAGCATACATGGAAAAGGACGGACGATGAAAATATGTTGTTTGGGGGTTTAATCCCAATGTGGCTATTCAAGTAAACCAAGATATTACCTATCGTTGTATATTTGTTCCAAAGAATTTAGCTTTCCGTTGCATTAGTATCTCTACTTAGAATTTGGCTTTCCGTTGCCTGAGTATCTCTACTTAGAATAACGGTGACTAAGCACTTGAATTGTTCAGGGGCCAGTAAATAACACAGCCCTGCATGGATTTTGGAAATAAGATGGCTCCAGTTGTTTCCGAAGGCATTTTGTGCGCTAAACACGAACACGAACACAAAATGGCGGATCCATTATGGCAGTCGAGGTTTATAAAAATTAATCAGATTTACCTCGACCGCCATATTGGATCCGCCATTTTGAATTTTTTAAATCTGAATCGAAGATCTGTAATCAGCGACCCCAAAAAACGCTGAGTAACAATTTTCAAGTAAATCTGATTAATTTTTAAGGACCTCCGTAATGTGTTCCTTTTTCTCATGCACCCCTTGACATAAACCCACCCCCAACTTTAAAGGTGCATGCAAACAATTTGACTTTGGCTTCATTTTAAAGAGCAAAGATCAATTGTCAATTTCTGATAATAGCGATGGTTCTAGCAGGTCAGTGTTTAGCTCTACAATTTTTCAAAAATGGCCAAAAAACACTATTTTTAGGGGTTTCAACCCCCTTTTTCTCGAAAACCTGACGTGATGGAAAGTTTTAGAACCCAGGAGCCATCTTATTTGCACAAAAAAAAGTCCAAATTTGCAGGGCTGTGTAATCAATCGATACCAAGGAAGAAGAGTGAGTTAAGCGTACATGCCACAAGACTTAACATTTACTCCAGTGGAAGCTAGTATTACATCCAACTGTTAGACGGGCGCATCGTAATGCATTACAGATTCAACTACAGTCGTAATCTATTCCGGAAAAACCACATAATATTGCCGGCTGTTTTCTAGGGTATCCTGCAAACATAAGAGTTTAAAATCAAGCTAAATGATATAGAAAACTAAAAAAATATTGCTTTGGTCTCCTTATCACAACTGGAATTGCGTCACAAGAATTGGAAAAGTACCAACCAGTAGCTGGCACAGAGGATATTTGTGAATATACTAAAAAATAACGGAAATTTTTTACTATTTCCGTTACTGGCATAAAACTTTTAAAATAGAATACCAGCGCCTAACAACAGCCATTGATTAGAATCAAAACAGTTTTTTCTTTTTTTTGTTTTGTAATTTTTTTTTTGCTGTTGAAATTACTTTCTGGTAATATTAACGCTTAAAAATATCAGTCAGTAAGCGGTAAATTTTTATTTGTAAAATTTCTTTCACTTAACAGCGTTGCAAATCCAATTGCTTTCGCATATTTTTCTAATTGTTTAAGTTAAGTATTTATGATCATTTAAGAATTACATGTTCAAAACTCGTTAAATACTTTAGTTTTTTTTTTTGTAATTTATTTGACTTCTTGTCTTTCCCGCCATTGCCACTAATTGTGTGACACAAATAACTCTGATGAAACTTCTACTTCTTCTTGTTCTACGTCTACGTTTTGAGATTTCCATCACCATTAACTGCCATTTCAGTCAGTCTCTGGCGTCAATCAGAACTTTCCAAATTTCATAATTGCCACTGCAGCAAGTTGTTGCGTTGCAAACACACGGCCAACAAAATGCGCATCATTGTAAGTGTGGCACTGACAACAACAATGTATTCTTTTCGGTTAAATGTCTTACATTATTTGCATGCCTTTACTAAACTAAGTAAGTATGATTAAAAGTAATTGTAAGCAAATGGATGCATTTATTAGCGTATATTGCATTGTCTGGGCAAAACACCATTTCCATGCAATAACAATGCATTTTTATATACTCACGTTCATTGGTTTCTAATAATTAAAACATTAATTGCGGCAAACGGCATACGGCGCTGTTCAAATATCATCGTATAAAATTTATGGTGTTTTCTTTTCTACCAAAAATGTGCATTTTATGAACGCAAAATGCAATTTTGCGTTTGTTTCTTAAAAATGTTTCGCCCTCAAAAAGGGTGGTATGTTTTATTCTAAATAATACGCACTTGTCAATGGTGGAGTGCATTGCATTTTATGCCCTGTATAAATCGAGAGTGCTGATAATGCCCTGTAAAGCAGATGACTTTTGTTTATTTATAGGGCTACCAGATGAAATTTAAAAAAAGTCGCCTGGTATTGTTATCCAATTTGAAGTTAATTTTTTCATTGTTTTGTGGAGTAATCTTAAGGAAATATTACATTATTAAAGCTACATGGTCAGCAATATAAAAAATTGCATTCAATGTTAGAACAGTGTTAAAATATTTTTTTTTTTTTTTTGATATAAAAAAAGCGTGCAAAAAGTCGAAAAATTAGCGATCTGGCAACACCTTTGAACAAATTGGCATTTCCTCATTCATTATCTTAATAAGTGGTAAACACAGGGCATACCCTTTTTTAATATTTGTGTTAAGTTCTTCTCAAATAAAAAATGACATTACAACAGGGTTGGTCAAAAATTTTTTAATGCACCTTGTAAGAGGGTGACATTTTCTTTGTAGAAAAGAAAACACCATTAATTTGATTGAGAAATGGTAATAAAATTAAATTGAAAAGAAAACTAAAAATAAACAGCTTCAAGTGGAAACTGTGTAGAACATTGCTAGAGAAAATTTCTTAATAAAATCAGTAAAGTAAAGAATAAAAACCTCAAGTAATGTCGTGCTACTTTCTACTTAAGCCACAGCCACAGCCACAGCCACATGGACTTGCAACAATACTTGCGGCAATAATAAGCAACAAAAATATCAATATAAAGGAAACCAAGAAAGACAATGTCAGCGTAATTCATATTTTTTTTTCTTTCTTTCGATTCTACTCTTTGGTTTTTCATTATTTCATGATTAAACAAATAACGATTACCGCCACTTTTTCTGTCAAAAAGATGAAACACAAATATTTGTATCGGGTCCGCCATCTAACGTTTTTTTTTTCTTTCAACTAGTGCTTATTTCGTGAATGGTAACACTTAGCTCATGTCTGATTTGACAGATAATTAGTTTTATCCTTCCGCTGAACCAATTTGGTTGTGTATACGCTTGAACAACTCTGGGAAATATTGCGACATTACTTTGAAAATCATGGTAATGTTGCAGAATGTGTGTGCGAAAATTGCGTACGGATTTTGGAAGAAGAGAAGCACCATCAGCTCCGTATGTTCGTTATCTTGAGAAAAAAGTGAAAGAAACTGGCATCCTCATCGATAAACCAAAGCGTGAAAAGCCAAACAGAATATTGCTGTTGTGGCAGAAAGAGTGCGTGAAGCGCCATCAACATCAATTCACCGTCGTTCTCAACAATTGAACATTTCGGAGACATCATTGAGACGAAGTCGCCGTAGTCTAGTAGGTAGTGTGTTGGCTTATTAGATTGAAGGCCCGAGTTCGAATCCCAGGTCAGACATCAAAACGAAAATATGAAAATATTTCTTCGGCGACTTCCTCACAACAGATTTTTGGCAAAAACTCTGAGAGTAAATAAAATTGCCATGAAAAGCTTCTCAAAAAAACTGTCGTTCGGAGTCGACTTTAAACTGTAGGTCCCACCACTCATGCATAAAATTAACGCACACAACATAAGTGGTGTGAGAAGCTAGGTCGTAATCCTGACTGAAGGGTTGTAATGATCAATTATGTATGTATGTTATGTATGCATTGAGACGAATTTTGCATAAAGACCTTGGTATGACGCCATACAAAATCCAATTGGTTCAGGAGTTGAAGCCTATTGACCATCTAATGCGCTTTCGCTTCGCTAAGTGGGCCTGCGATCGACTTACAGAAGATGACGATTTTGGCAAAAAAAATCATCTTTTCAGATGAAGCTCATTTTGATCTTGGCGGGTATGTAAACAAGCAAAATTGTCGCATTTGGGGCACAGAAAACCCGCACGCATACATTGAAAAGTCGACGCAACCAAAACGAGTCACTGTTTGGTGCGGATTTTGGCCCAAAGGCATAATTGGGCCATTTTTCTTCGAAAATGAGCAAGGAATGGCCGTTACAGTCAATGGCGATCGTTATCGTGCCATGTTGAACGAATTTTTTTGTTCACAAAAATTGAAGGAGGATATTGGCAACATTTGGTTTCAACAGGACGGCGCTACGTGCCACACAGCCGAAGCTACACACGATGTTTTGCGCCCTGTTTTTGAAGATCGCATTATCAGCCGCAGAGCTGATGTCGTTTGGCCACTTCAGAGCTGAGATTTAACACCGTTGGACTATTATTTGTAGGGTGCTGTCAAAGATAAGTGTTACGCCGACAAGCCAGAGACAATTGACGCTTTAAAGGACAATATTCGTGAAGCCATTGGTCGTATATGATACTATATACGGTCTATATTCTATGAATACATAATCTCTAAGGGCAATTATTACAACTTATCGTTAACTACGAGTAAAGGGAGGATTTTAACGGGCAGATAAATTGTTTTTCAATATTATAAGTGGACAATATGGTAGAAGTGAGCGTTAAGCTAAAGGGAGGATCATCCTACCTTTAACTTTTAAAGTTAAGTTTACGTTTGAACTTGCCATACATATGTATATATTATTTTCAATATAGCAACTTCAAATATAAACAAAATGAGCATATACAACAAAAAAACGAAGCCGATCGTTGCCACTGCGTTTAAAAAAACTTGTTTAATTGAGCAGTGTTATTGACATTGCTCGGGCACTGCCATATTTTTGAAAACAATTAACTTTATTTTATCTGTAGGTTGTAATAACGAAAATAAATTAAAGGTAACTTTACAGTTATGGTGTTTTCTTTTCTACAAAGAAAATGTCACCCTCTTACAAGGTGCATTAAAAAAAATTTTGACCAACCCTGTTGTAATGTCATTTTTTATTTGAGAAGAACATAACACAAATATTAAAAAAGGGTATGCCCTGTGTTTACCACTTATTAAGAAAATGAAGGAGGAAATGCCAATTTGTTCAAAGGTGTTGCCAGATCGCAAATTGTTCGACTTCATTTTTTGCACGCTTTTTTTATAACAGAAAAAAAAAATATTTTAACACTGTTCTAACATTGAATGCAATTTTTTATATTGCTGACCATGTAGCTTTAATAATGTAATATTTCCTTAAGATTACTCCACAAAACAATGAAAAAATTAACTTCAAATTGGATAACAATACCAGGCGACTTTTTTTAAATTTCATCTGGTAGCCCTATAAATAAACAAAACTCATCTGCTTTACAGGGCATTATCAGCACTCTCGATTTATACAGGGCATAAAATGCAATGCCCTCCACCATTGACAAGTGCGAATTATTTAGAATAAAACATACCACCCTTTTAGAGGGCGAAACATTTTTAAGAAACAAACGCAAAATTGCATTTTGCATTAATAAAATGCACATTTTTTGGTAGAAAAGAAAACACCATTAGTTCCCTTTAGCTAAAGGTACCTTTAACTAAACCTAAGTTTAAAGGCAAGTTGTAATAATGGCCCTTAACCTTTAACTTAATAGGTCAATTTTTTTTTACAATTAGCAAGAGGTGGTAGTAAAATTTACACCACAATTATTTTTAATATAATTTTTTTTGTTTATATATTTAATGACAATTTTTACCTGGATTATTCTAGATTAAATACTTTTAAACAAATTTCTTGAAAAAAGACGAAAAAAAAATTTTCTATTTAAAAAGAATTGTACTTTATTTCTTCATAGCCATCTTTTACATACTAAATGAAAATTTAAAAGAGAGGATAAGAAATTTACCACCACATATTAAGTTAGGTTAGGTTAGTGTGGTAGCTTTATACCAAAAGCTCACTTGAGCACGCATAGCGGCCCGTTGTGGCACATATTAAGTTAAAGGATAAATATTATAGTTTAGTGTTGTCACAAATTAATTAATCTCTTCAATGATTTAAATCATGATTAATGATTTCAAACAATTTTTTATAAAACTTTTTTTTTAAAGAATTCTTTTATTGAGAAGAGAGAGAGAAGCAGTATTTCTATTTAAATCATCTTCAAAAGCAATAGCCCAATAGCCTTAGAAATAATGGCAAGCAACTGGCGAAAGACATAAAATTGTGTCATCAAATAAATGACACGAACTCTGACAAACGCAAAGAGGATAAATTCTCAAAGCGAAAATTAGAAGAAAAAAAAAAACAAAAAAACGAAAAAATAAAAGACACACACAATTGGAGATTAAATGACAACAACATACTGCAATACATACAACGTACTTTAACGGGAACAACTGACAATAAGTCTCCATGACAGAGTCTTTTATTTTTCTTTATCTACGTACTATAGTGCTGTTTTTGTCATTTTTTTTTCATTATTTTTGTTAGTTTTCGACCATTTTTAATATGGCACTGGATAGTAACAAAGTGGCTGTATGTCAGAGGAAGAAATGTTTGGTTGTTTGGCAGTGAAGAACAGAAGGAGCACATCAATTTTGTCCAGTAGCTTAGAAACTGTCACGTTTTCGTATAACTTATGATTGTTTCATGTTTAAGCTGATGACGGTAACGGCTTGAAATAGTAACATGTGCGTAGTCACACGAGACCTCAATAAAAAGGGGTCACTTACTATTTATACTCATGCCGATAATTAAATATTTCACAAAACTCAATACTTCTCTAGCAATGAGAGCAGTTTAATAGAACCCTTTTAATAAATCTTTAACATATTTTTGTAAATTAAAATGTGAAATGTTTTTAAGGCTAAAACGGACTAAAGAGATCTCATATGCTACTGCTCTCTAATCCGAGTGTTTGTGTAAGCTTGGATTCTTATACACATAAAGGGAATTAACCTTACTTTTTGAAATTTTGTTTGGTTAGAAAGCCAAATAAAATTTAAATAATAATTTAAAATTTGTATTCCTTATTTAATTGAAATTAATGTAATTATTTTATTGTTTCTTAATTAAAGTTATAGAAAAGCATTGAGGATTTCTCTTGTAAATGTTTCAGTGTTCTTCACATTAATCGAATCCGTTCGTACTTGTATCTGTACATCAGAGATCAGCAATGAATCGTATTTTCGCTACACATAGGTACTTATGAAATTTTAAGTATGAGTGAGTCAAGAGTATTAAACTTCAACTACTCTGATTCATTCGTACTCGCTACAATATTGATTTATAAGTATAGGTTGCAATAAGTATGAGTACAGCGTTGACATCAAACTCACAACATTCGATTAATTGTTTGATTCATACGCCTACTCATTCAGATTCATAAATTTAGAAAAATACTTATTATACTTACGAATGATTCGAGTCACTCGAATTATTCATTAAAATTTACAGTAGTAGTTATTGTTGCATTTACAAAAGAAGAGAAAAGAAAAGGCAAAGACAGCAAGCAAAGCACACAAACAACCTTCTAGCGAGTATTGTGGTGTTCGTACTCGAATCATACTTATTTTGTGCTTCGTGTATATGTTGAATCATGGAGAGACGAAATCAACAACATCGTGCGTATTGTTAAGTATGAGTACGATGAGTATTTCTAACTTTGAATATGAGTAGTATGAGTATGATATTAAAATAACTATGAATGTGTATAAGTAGCTGAAATTATAAGTATGACTCGAATCTACTCATCGTTTTGAATACTCGTTGCTGATCTCTGCTGTACATGAAGGCCTTTCGAATTCTTATTGCTATCCGAACATAGAAATATTAGATCATATATACATATATATATATATAACGGGTTATCCATTTCGTGGTTTCAAAAGTAAACGTAAATAAAACACATATAAAATATTTTTTTCATGATATTTCTTTTTTATTGTAAAGTTTGAACGTTGACATTATGTGTGAAACATTACATCTAAATCATCATTTAAATGACCTCCACGCAAAGTGTTGCAAGTATTGATTCTTTTGAGGTAATTTTCGACCACTTTTTGACACATATTGGGCGATATCTCAGCCATAACTTGACGAATGTTGGTTTTTAAGTGGTCAAGAGTTTAAGGTTTATCTGCATAAAAACGGTCTTTCGCGTAGCCCCACAAAAAAAGTCTAATGGTGTCAAATCGGATGATCTTGGTGGCCAGTTAATATCGCCACGGCGAGAAATTACGCGGCCAGGAAATGTCTCTTGCAATAAAGCCATATTCGATCGACTTGTGTGGCATGTGGCACCGTCTTGTTGAAACCACATATTCTACAAGTTGTATTCTTCAATAACAGGCAAAAAAAAGTCGGTTATCATATGACCAACACGCTCCGAATTGACGGTGACGGTCGTTCCATCGTCGTTTTCGAAGAAGTAAGCTCCAATCACACCTTCGGACCAAAGAGCGCACCAAACAGTGACTTTTTCTGGATGTAATGTCCTCTCTTCAATTACTTGAGGATTCTCAGAACCCCAAATACGACAATTTTGTTTATTAACATATCCACCGAGTGTGAAATGTGCTTCATCGCTGAAGAAAATTTTGTTCGATACGTGGCTGTGGCTGAATCACCATTTTTGTAGTAGGTTTTGATAATTTTTATGCGTTGTGTGATAGTTAAGCGATCCATTTTCGTCAATGACAGACTTTTAACTGAAAAGAAAACAATTGGTTTCACAACTTAGTAGTTTGACAGATGTCAAATTCCAGTCCCATACTTTTGAAACCCACGAAATGATCAGTCGAATGTATGATGGAGTCCCTTCACTGTCTATTATGAGCCATTGTTCTGGTACACCATCTAGTACATTAAAAGATTCGTTTATAGTTTACGATCTGTTATATCCTGTAAGATAAGTTTGCGTTTGTCATTAAGGTCTAATCGTATAGGTTGTGCAAAGCAATTTATAATTCAGAAAATTGAATCACATTTATTATTCTTTTCTGCCCATACTCAGGCAAATCCATTATTTCTGAACAAATTACTGAGGTAATGTGCAGGCAGATGAACGTGCGTGGTGGGCAGATGCAGTCAGAACTTCTCTATAGAGTGGAGGCCGTTGTTTAGAAAGATATGCTCAACGAAACGGAAGATAAAGAGAGGCAAATATTCGTCTTAAAGCAAGTGGGTTTGAGGCAATCAAAACTTTATTTTGGGAAATTGCAATAAGAGGAAATCTAAGCTATGCTTTAGACTATCAAGAAATAACCTGATTGGTTGATAACCGGTCTTTTGGCGCTTTATACTCAGAGTGTACATATTCAAAATATGGGCTATCTTATTGATGCATACCAGAAGGAAACATTCGAGTGCATTAGAGCTGCTGAGCAGATAATTCGCTTTGCTAACATCAAGTAGCATCTTAAGATTTGTCAGGGCAATAGGCTTGGAGGAGGGGGACACTCTATAAAGTGTGTGAAGATTACAATGGATCGTATGGTCGTAGTAATAAGATACCTCTTCACCACAATAATAATACTTAGGACAATGGCATGTCCAACACTTATAACATTTTCATTTTAAGTAGTCAACACTCTTAAAACCAGAAATTGGGGACATTGTGCTCCTTCTAAAAGCCACGACATTTTCAATATCGCTCACAGTGAAGAAAAGCAACTGTTGTATTATGGAAAAGTTTAATAGATTTTTTTTCATTCTTTGCTTTCTTTTCGTTTCTTTTTGTCTACTGAACTAAGAAAAATATCCCTAAAGTAGCAATTGTCGCTTGTAAAGACTAATAACACAAGAGCGTGAGAAATTACTTTTCGTTCGTTATATTCGATTTTTTTGTTGTTGTTGTTGTCATTTTGCTACAAAGTTTTTTTTCTATTTCAGGGTGAAAAAAAAGTTCCTTTTACTGGTGGAAAAGAAAAAATCAAACCACAAAAGGAAACAAAACTTGAGTAAATGATAAAAACGAAATAGAAATTTTCACAAGAACAGCAAGAATTGCAATAGAAACAATTTTATTTTTTTTAGCTGCTGTAACAGCAACAGATGTAGACTTAGATCATCGACGAGAGAGAATAAAGTGAAAATGAATTCATTTTCTATAACAAATGGGAAAATAATTAATTTAAGAAATAACTAATGTAACAACAACAAAACAAGGGGAGAAAAACAAGGTAAAAAAGGTTTTTTTTTCCAAACTTTAACGTAAATTTAGTCAATAAAAGAAAAACAGAACGATGGACTAGACGGGCATCCATGTAACTGGATACCAGTGTTGAAAAATTCAGTACTTTAGTACTTTTTTCAGTACTTTTTCATTTTAAAAATACCGCAGTACCCCCGCTACGCTTTCAGTACCTTTTTATTATTACATATTTTATTTATGTCTTGCGCTTTTTAACTATAGTATTAATTGAAGCACGTTAACGCAATGCTAAAAAAGTAGAATTAGGCTTTAGCCCCGGTTAGCAAAACGTCCACGGAACGTACGTTCGTTTTTAGAATACAAAAAGAAAGCAATGAAAACGCTCGCCGAACCGTAATGTAATTTCAGTAAGCATTTTCATTGCTCTTCAAAAGAACGTAAGTTAGATTACGTTCCATCGACGTGACTAAACGGGGCTTTACGCTTTGTTACGTTCCGGATCAGTTGTTTTTGTCCTGCATGTGTATTAAATAAGTAATAAATAGTCTAGTGGGTATGTGCTTGCTGGCTTACTAGACGTGAGCCCACGATTCAAACCCAATTGCGCAGACTCTATCTCAGTGTTGCCAGAAAATGAATTTAAAAATATGCTAAAATGTTCTACGGAAGAAAAAAAAATGCTAAATTTTTTAAATGTAACAAACCTATTGCATATGTGTATATGTTTTGTTTTATTCCGAAAATAAAACTTATTTACATCAGTATATTACATTTGAGTTAACAATCAATGTTCATAAAATTATTGTTCTTTTTTAATCAATTACAATTTATATATTAATTCATAAAAATTTCTGAAAATTAATGGAAAATAAAAAGTTGTAAATTGTTTCAAAAAATATAGTTTGAAAGATTTTTTTTTAATATTCATATATGAATATTACTGTATACATATTGTACATATTACATTTTAATTTTTTTTTTTAAATTTAAATATTTAATTTGTTAAATAAGATTTTCATTTCAATGAATAGGTATAATATAAGAAAATTTTGGCAAAATTTATTCGAAATACATTTTACTAAAATACTGATTATACAAAATGATTAATAGACTCAAATATTGCTGACAAATCTTCATATTTATCATCATCTTTATCTTCATTTTGATATTTTTCAGATGATCTAATTTTGTTAGCAATTTCGTTTGGTATTTTGTAAGTGTAACAGCACGCATTTTCGAATTTTAATTCTTTTCGAATTTGTATTATTGAACATAACAACTCAGGTTTAATTCGATTTCGAATTTTATTTTTAATTAAAGCCATTGAACTTCAGAGCCTTTCAACTTCGACGTTAGAAAATGGTAAAACGAGTAAAGAATACAAAAATGGACAATTCTTTAAATGTATTTTCGCCGACTGAATTTTTAAAATTATATACCTGAATCGAAAAAGACATTGTATCAGACTTTTCATCCCAATGTTGCTTAGTAATTTAAGACCACTGATTTTAAATAATATTTATATCAGATGAATTATACTCAAGCTCTTCTAAAATATATGTAATTGGACTCCTTAAATTACTTTTTTTGGAGTAAAAAAAAAATTTTTTTTATCAAGCAAATTATGCTAAAACGCATTTAGCATAATTTTCAAAAAAATAAATGCATTTTAACAAAACATAATGCTAAATCTAGCACTGAAAGTGCTAAAATGGCAACACTGCTCTATCTCCATCAAAACGAAATATGAAAAAATATTTCTCCGGCGACTTCCTTCTGGAAAAATCTCTGAGAGGAAATAAAATTGCCACGACACAGTTTCTCAAAAATCCGTTGTTCGGAATTGAGTTAAATAAACAGTAGGTCCCGCCACTTATGTATAAAATTAACACACACAAAATAAATAAGTGGTGTGAGAAGTTAGGTCGTAATCCTGATTGAAGGGTTATAATGACCAATTATGTTTGTATGTATGTATCTTTTACAAAAGTACTATTTGAAGCAAAAAAGTACTTTTTCAGTTATAATTCAATACCATTTCAAAATTTCAGTTTTGCAACACTGCTGGATACTAAGGCAATTTGAACTCTTTTTTTTATTTTGTCTTGTATCTTTAGTCTTGTTAAAATTAAAACAACAGCAACAATAGCACATAAAGAGGAAGAAAAAAACAAAACAATAAAGAGAGAGAGAGAGAGAACACCAACCTTTGTATGTGTACTCGTATGGTTAGAAATGGCAACCTTAAAAATCATTTAAACGTACCTTTTATACGTTAATTATAATTTTATTTTTTGCTCTACGCTAGTTGTTATTTTTTATTTTTTTTTTCTTTTGTATTGAATTTATAACAAACCAGCATCAACATCAATGTCCATGAAGAGGTGAATACTAACCAACATTCATGCCAACGATAAAGAAATGTGTTACAACAACCACTTTTAAACACGTATGTAATACGTGTGTATACAGCTATGGACATTAAATTAGCACAAAACTTCATTATAAAAACAATCAGATTTTTTATAGTATTTTAGGTCTATTCATAAAAAAATTTAAACATAGAAACTTAAGATGCATATTCTTCATTAAAAAAAAAAAAAAAAACAAAAATTTTGGCAAAATTGCCAATCGTCTGTCTGCTCATTAAGACCTGCAACATATCAAACGCTAGATTTTAGCTGGACAGTAAAATAGCATAAATTAAAATTTCTGGAATAAAAATAATATATTTTAATAAATAGTAAAAATATTAATGTTTTCAGTTTATTTGATCAATATTTAGTAGAGTGGCCTCTATATTCAAGCACCACGTGGCAGCTAAGGGACAAAGTTCTTTGGAAAAGATTTTTGGGAATCGTGTTCCAAGCGTCCCGTATTCCAATCCACAAATTGTCCAAATTTTTGTACTTTTGTTGAGCAATAGTACATTTCACATCGTTTCAGAGGTTTTATATCGAGTTTAAGTCAGAACTTTGCGCCGGCCAGTCTAAAACGGGAATGTGCACTTTATAAAATCAATCCTTAGCCAGCTTAGATGTGTGTTTGGGGCCACTATCTTGCAAAAATATGAATAAAACTGGCATGTATTAAAAGCTTATGGTTCCATTTTGTTCTCTAGAATGTCCAAATACTGATAACGGTCCATTTTTTCATTAATTTTCACAATGGGACCTACACCGTGCCATGAAAATGCTCCCCACGTCATTGTGCTTTCTCGACCATGCGTTATGATCCTTTGAGTATAGCGTTGATTTAATTCTGGCCGTTAAACAACCACTCTACCATCTGGTCCCATACGATTTAGCATTGTTTCATCACTCGAAAATATTTTTTCCAGAATGGGAGATCTGTACCCTTGTGGGTGCGAGCAAACGTTAAACGTTTGACTATATTTTTCTTTTGGTAGAAGTGGCTTCTTTCGGCAAGAGCGTCCAAAGAGCTTTCCGTGATTAAGACGTCATCGTATGAGCCTGTCCGATAAATTTAACCTAAATTGAGAGTTAATTTCGTACAAAATATCGCGTGACGACATGAAAGGCTCCTTCTTTGACTTTCGGACAATAGCACGGTCCACGACTTTGGTTGTTTCCTTGACACGTGGCTTTCGTTTTTTGTTTTCTGCGACATTATTATGTTTGCTTTGAAGGAAATGATCACGTTATAAATCATTTTTCGCGAGCAATTCGAAATTTCGGCAATTTCAGCCAGGTTTTTCCCATCATTCCACAAATCAACGATAACGAACTTCTCCTCTGGCGAGCAATCTTTTTAACGTCCCATTTTTTAAAAAAATATTACTTTAAATGCCATAAAATTAAAAGAATATACCGTAAGAATAAAAATACTTGAACAAAGCTTGTACCTACATATGCACGTTGTGCTAATTTACTGTCGAATTTAGCTACTGTTACAAATTAGCAGTCGAAACAAAAAATATGTACGATAACGGTAATATTTTTTGTCAAACAACAGCTAGATGTCATCGTGCAACATTCCAGACCAAAACAATTGGCCTAATTAGGATACAAATGAGAAAAAAATTCGCAATCAAACTATATATGAATTTTGTGCTAATTTAATGTCCATGGCTGTATGTGTGTGTGTAAAATGTTTGCAACGTTACGTTTAACTAATGATGGGAAGAATTTAACCTCAAACCATTAACTCATGTACTCCACTCATCAAATATGGAAGGCGAAATGTGTTTTCTTTTTCCTTTTTTTCATTTTTTTTCCAAAGCTCCATCTATAAATCCTTTTATTTTTATGTTGTCCACTATATCTATGTATGTAGTTGTGTTGTATAAGTGTGTATCTGCAAGTGACCCCATCCATATTGAAACGGGCTCAAAAATTCATGTTGTCATCATAAAATATTTATAATCATGCCGACCATAACAACTCAGACGATGGGAATTGGGATGATCTTCATAGTAATTTTGTCATTTTTTTGTTTTGTTTTTTGCGGCTATATTGTTAATTTTTTTTTTTTTTTGGTGTTGATTTTTTTTTTTTTTTTTGTAATAAAACCAGCACTCAGGGGATGGCCCCTACTCATGCAGTGCATTGTGCAGGTTTTTTAGGAAAGGTGGAAAGGGGGAAGATGCGAACGTCAAGGAAACGAGTTGCTGCTAGGTGACTATAAAATGGCCAGTGCTATACCTTCACCATTAGACAGTCTACAGGCAATCGTCCCCAAGAAGCCCGCAGTTTCTCACACCACTTATGTTGTGTGTGTTAATTTTATACATAAGTGGCGGGACCTACAGTTTAAAGTCGATTCCGAACGACAGATTTTTTGAGAAACTGAGAAGAAATCGCCGAAAAAATACTTTTTGTATTTTTTTCTATTTTTTGATGTCTGGCCTGGTACTCGAACCCTGGCTTTTACGTCTTATAAGCCAGCACACTACCTACTAGACCACGGCGACCCCTAATTTGTTCATTGTTCGGCTGGTTTATTTAGAGCAGCGAAAATAAAGGAATGGGTAAAAATTTTTCGGTTTTAATCTGTCTTATGGGCATTCTAATATCCTACACCCCAAATTCTAACAATCTTAGAATAAGGCAATAGTTCTGTTTAAGTATATGCTGCTCAGCAATACATAATGTCGTGGGCTTAAAGCACAAATTACACTATGCAACAAAATACAAAAAATTAAATACACTAAATCCTAGTCAAAGTTGTTCAGTTAGTTGAGTAGAATTCAAAAATACTTTTGTTTATTTTTCTCGAACCCTTCAAACTTGTTTTATTTGAAAAAAAAAACTGTTTTTTTTTTTTTTGGACTTTACGCACAAATTTATTGATTACACAAACACTTCTCAACCGATGTCCATAATTTAAACCTTATTAGAAAGAAGAGGGATGGGCCTTTAAAACAGTGTACATATAAATATTATTTAACTTAATACGATATGATGTTTGATGAGGTAAACTTGACAAATGCGAATTCAAATTCATATATTATCTAGTTTGTCCGTTCATAATAGCTAAACTTTAATTAAAAAATATGAAATAAGTGATAACATTCTGAAAATACATTATCTTGTGAAGAGATTGACACTTCGCTTGATCAAATAGAACAAAAATTACCATAGTTATTATTTAAATAGTATAACAGTCGTGTTATATTTTTTATATATGTATGTCATCTTATCAAATGAACTTTTAGTTCAAAAATTTCCAAAATATTTGATGGATCTTGATTGTTTATCTAAAAATGTATCAATTTCTGGTTTGAGCGACCACCAGAAGTTGGCCAATGTTTGCGCAAAGAGAAATAATAATATTTGCAAAAAACACAAATATTAGCCGACTTCTGGTTGTCGTGCAAACGTGAAATTGACACTTTTTGTGATAAACACTCAAGATTCATCAAAACTTTTGACAATTTTTTAACTGAAAGTTCATTTGATAAGATGACATATATAAAAAATATAACACGTCTGTTATACCGGGTTATCCATTTCGTGGTTTCAAAAGTAAACGTAAATAAAACACATATAAAATATTTTTTTCATGATATTTCTTTTTTATTGTAAAGTTTAAACGTTGACATTATGTGTGAAACACTACATCATTTAAATGACCTTCACGCGAAGTGTTGCAAGCATTGATTCTTTTGAGGTAATTTTCGACCACTTTTTGACACATATTGGGCGGTATCTCAGCCATAACTTGACTAATGTTGGTTTTTAAGTGCTCAAGAGTTGAAGGTTTATCTGCATAAACAAGGTCTTTCGCGTAGATCCACAAAAAAATTATAAGGGTGTCAAATCACATGATCTTGGTGGCCAGTTGATATCGCCACGACGAGTAATTACGCGGCCAGGAAATGTCTCTTGCAATAAAGCCATATTCGCTCGAGTTGTGTGGCATGTGGCACCGTCTTGTTGAAATCACATATTCTCCAAGTCGTATTCTTCAATAGCAGGCAAAAAAAAGTCGGTTATCATATGATCATAACGCTCCGAATTGACGGTGACAGTCGTTCCATCGTCGTTTTCGAAGAAGTAAGGTCCAATCATACCTTCGGACCAAAGAGCGCACCAAACAGTGACTTTTTCTGGATGTAATGGCCTCTCTTCAATTACTTGAAGATTCTCAGAACCCCAAATACGACAATTTTGTTTATTAACATACCCACCGAGTGTGAAATAATGTGCTTCATCGCTGAAGAAAATTTTGTTCGATACGTGGCTGTGGCAGAATCACCATTTTTGTAGTAGGTTTTGATCATTTTTATGCGTTGTGTGATAGTTAAGCGATCCATTTTCGTCAATGTCAGACTTTCAACTGAAAAGAAAACAATTGGTTTCACAACTTAATTAGTTTGACAGATTTCAAATTCCAGTCCCATACTTTTGAAACTACGAAATGGATAGC
The DNA here is from genome assembly GCA_927399465.1 of Sarcophaga caerulescens. Taxonomy (NCBI): domain Eukaryota; kingdom Metazoa; phylum Arthropoda; class Insecta; order Diptera; family Sarcophagidae; genus Sarcophaga; species Sarcophaga caerulescens. The sequence continues at coordinate 18,703,129 of OV656868.1, read as the reverse complement.
CCTTTACTATTTAAATTATAACGATGGTAATTTTTGTCTGATTTGATCAAACGAAGTGTTAATGTCTTCACAAGACAATGTATTTTTAGAAAGTCATCATCAGAAAGTCATATTTTTTAATTAGATTTTGCAACTAAGAATAGTTAAACTTAAAAAAATAAGAAAAAAATTATATTTTCCAAGTTTACCACATCAAAACTCATAACTTATAAGTTTGAACAAAATGTTTATGTATACCGTTTTAAAGGCTAATCTCTTCCCTTTTCTCTTAGAAAAAAATATATTATAAATATATTAAAATAGGTTGAAACATGATATAAGAAATATAGAAGGTAGTTTCATTCTCTCTTTATTTTTTAAAATAAGGTTTTTTGAAGTTTTATTTTCTCACAAACTATATATATAGCGTTGCCACATTTATAATTTTGTTGTATATTCCCAATAAATTATTTCTAACAAATGTGTAATTTGGGCTAGTATTTAAAGAATTTCAATTAATTTTTAAAAAAATTGAGTTTAAATGTTCCAAAAGTTTCAAAAAATCGGTATTAGGCTTATGTAATCAAAATATTTTTCAATTGAATTGAATTTATTATTTTCATGTGACTTCAAAGAAAATGTGGGAAATTTAAAATTAATATGGTAGCATTATTTTAACGAAAACGTCATAATCCTTAAGCATGTCAGATAGTGAATTTTAAAAAATAAAGAGAGAATGAAACTACCTTCTATATTTCTTATACCATGGGTTGAAACATATTTGTGTAATCAATAATTTTGTGTGAAGAGATCAAAAAAAAAAACAGTTTTTGTCAAATAAAACAAGTTTGGAGGGTTCAAGAAAAATGAAAAAGGTGTTTTTGAGTTCTACTCGACATTGTGAATAACTTAGACTATGTAGTTACTCGGGTGTATTTTCACTGTCGCACCGTAACGGCTATTAAACAGTTCTATACTAGCCCAACAATCACCTCGTATTATGATTTTTACTTAGAACCTAAATTCATGCGAATAAATTTTTTTTTTTTTTTTCATATTCTTTATTTACAATCTATCCCATTGGGGATAATAAGCAAATTTGCTACAGTAATGTACAAGTAAATGTTGCACTCCATTGAGAACAACATCATTTTAACAATAAATTTTTATAGTATTATAATTATTTTTTAAAGCTATCTTACATATAATTAAATGTATATATGTACATATTTATAAAAACAATAACAATTATCGAAATGGTAAATCAAGTATATGATAACGTTTAAGTCTTCTCACTTCTTCAGTTTCGTCTAGTAGAGATATCGCTAGTGGGTTGCAGTGGTTGCTTAATCTGTTAAGATAGTTTTCGCTATATTTCTTTATTTCGTCTTTAATTGTTGGCATGTGTAAGTCATTATGAATAGTTTTATTTGAAACAAATTTAGGAGCATTAACAATTAGCCTCAATGTCTTATTTTGATACCGTTGAAGAATTTCTACATTGGAGATACTGGCAGTTCCCCACAATTGTATGCCATAAGTCCACACCGGTTTAAGTATTGTTTTATAAATTATTAATTTTTTTCCAATGCTTACTTCAGATTTAGGCTGAAGAAGCCAATAAAGACGTCTGGTTTTTATATTAAGATGTTCTTTTTTTGCCTTAATGTGAGCCTTCCATGTAAGCCTTTTGTCAATATGAAGACCAAGATATTTCACACTGTCTCTTTTGGGAATTGTGTTGCCATTAAGGAATAATTGTGGGCAATTTCCTTTTCGTAACGTAAACGCAACATGTGCAGATTTTTCGGTATTCACTTTGATATTCCATTGAGATAACCAAAGCTCAATTCGGTTTAGTTCATTTTGAATTAGATTTGATGCATTTGTTGGACAAGAACTCGATGCTAAAATTGCAGTGTCATCGGCATAAGTTGCAAGTAAAACGTTATCTGTTAAAGGTATATCTGAAGTAAATATCGTATAGAGGGTTGGTCCCAGAACACTGCCTTGCGGAACACCTGCTTTTATATCGTATATGTTGGAAAAATCATCGTTCACTTTAACGTAAAAACTTCGATCGGCTAAATATGATCTAAGCAGTAAATAATAGGGTGTTGGTAGTAACTTTTTGAGTTTAAAGAGCAAACCAATATGCCAGACTTTGTCGAATGCTTGCTGAACATCCAAAAAGACACCAGAACAATATTCTTTCCTTTCCAAAGTATTTCTGATAAAAGCCAGAATACGATGGCATTGTTCTGGAGTGCCATGTTTATGCGCGAATAAATTTGAATAACTTTTTGGTTTAGTCGTTTAACTTCCATCCTCCGATTAAGAACAAACCGATTTTAATTTGTGTCATATTAATAATCACATAAGAGGATTACATGTACATAGTATGTATACATAGAATGTATACATACGTAAGTGTATTACAAGAGGAAGAAACAATCTAAGAGATGGATAGAAAATATCTGATACAGAACCCCGGAGCAAATGTTTTCATTACTTAGTGGTATGGCTTAAATGCCCAACTATTATCTGTACAGGCTAAAGCATTTTATTCCGATTTATTATTTTATTAAAGCCGCAACTGAGTGACACCAAAGCCATATAGAGTAACATTAGATTGACCTTTGCTTAGAATAGTATTCAGCCCAGTGTTTCGATGGACATCTTTTTTTCTTTTTTTTTTTTTTTTTTTGATAAAGTTTCTTACACTACAATATTTACGATTATTGCGATTATTTGTAGCAACATAAAGATATAAAAGTATTGTAGAAAAGAAAACACATAAAATGACTTTTATTTGCCATCATTTGCCTTGTGACCATAATAAATCGAATGAACGTGATGTTTCAAGTACAATTTTTTTTTTTGTTTTTTTTTTTTTCTTAAAGAAAAATATTGTATGGTACACGAGTATATTCTCTAAAGGATGATGTTATTTTATGATGGTGATGATGATGATGATGATGGTGCAGTTGCTCGAGCTGAAGAGTATCTCTCTTGGATGAGTTACAAAACATGAAGACATGCATTTCAAACGCAGCAAAAAGATCTCCACACGAATATTTTACAAAAGGTTTCTTCAAAGCATTTTTATGATGTTTGTTTCTTTTTTTCTTATTTTATTTTAAGGTTAAGATTGGCACATAGTTTATGACTTTATTACTTTAAATTAATGCCATCGACATATCCATCCATCAATAGAACTTTTTTCTATTTTATCGTGTTTTACCTTCTAAATGTTTCACATTTTTTACGATTCCTTTAAAGTTGTTGTTTGGTTTTTTTTTTTTCTTGTTTTTAATTAAATTTTATTTTCTTAGCAATAATTTCATAAATAGTTATGAATGATGAATAATTTTTTTTTTTAATAATAATTTAATTTTAAATTTCATCAGAAATTTACCCCTCATAACTCTTAAAGCTCTTTTTAGAGAAGAAGAGGTTTGCCAACGAGTTATTAAGAAATTATTCAGATTTCTGGTTCTAAACTGGGAGTTCAATTAGAGTTCTAAACATCTTTTGGTGATATAGCACTGCGCTAAAGACCTTCTTATTAAAATAATTCGTTAGTCGTTTTTCCTTCAAAATTATTACGTCAGAACATATTCGGTTCTTGTCAACAGTTTCCTATTTCTTCTCTTAATGATGAGTGCTTAGTTTATCTTCCATTTAATTTGAGTAATAAAGGTTCCGCCAAATAACTTTTTTTTTTTTGAAAATGCTTTAAAAAAAAACTAATGAATATTTTCTAAAATTTCTTTTTTTATTTGAAAGTACAATTCTTCCGGTTAATAATGGAAAATAATTTCATTCAAATGACTGCCTCGGCTGGCCATGCAGTAGCCTACACGATCGGTCCAATTTTTAAGCACATTATCGATTGTGTGCAGCTGTATTTCACCAATGGCTTCACGAATATTGTCCTTTAAAGCGTCAATTGTCTCTGGCTTGTCGGCGTAACACTTATCTTTGACGGCACCCCACAAATAATAGTCCAACGGTGTCAAATCGCAGCACCGAGGTGGCTAAACGACATCAGCTCTACGGCTGATAATGCGATCTTCAAAAACAGGGCCCACTTAGCCAAGCGAAAACGCATTGGATGAATGGTCAATTGGTTTCAACTCCTGAACCAATTGGACTTTGTATGGCATCATACCAAGGTCTTTATGCAAAATTCGTCTCAATGATGTCTCCGAAATGTTCAATTGTTGAGAACGACGGTGAATTGATGTTGATGGCGCTTCACGCACACTTTCTGCCACAGCAGCAATATTCTCGGGTGTACGCACTGTTTTTGGCTTTTCACGCTTTGGTTTATCGATGAGGATGCCAGTTTCTTTCACTTTTTTCACAAGATAACGAACATACGGAGCTGACGGTGCTTCTCTTCTTCCAAAATCCGTACGCAATTTTCGTACACATTCTGCAACATTACCATGATTTTCAAAGTAATGTCGCAATATTTCCCAGCATTTGTTCAAGCGTATACACAACCATATTCGTTCAGCGGATGGATAAAACTAATTATCTGTCAAATCACACATGAGCTAAGTGTTACCATTCACGAAATAAGCACTAGTTGAAAGAAAAAAAAACGTTAGATGGCGGACCCGATATATGGTACATTGTATTTAATATTTTGTAAAAATTAGTATTTTATACAATACGAGTATATTGTTAGTGACCTCTCTAACTGTTATTCTTTGAAAAATTAAATCAGCCGATCCATTACAAGTAGACGTCGGCACAAATGTCTCGCAGGAGTAGATCATCTTCGGCCTTTTACACACATAGGACACGAACATCAACAATGTTCGTTAAAAGGAGCGTAAAAATGCATTCAGTTTTTTGTCAGCTTTCAGTGAAGCAGGTTTTCGTCGCTTCTTTTGGAAATTTTTTTGTATATCAATTATACACCCAAAGAAAAATTACAGTAGGATTCACTATTTTCTAATGAGATTCACTAATAACAATGAGAAATGATCTCCATTTTTGGATGAATATTTGTCAAGATAAATACGCAGTCTTTAGAGATTTGGTGCAGTACATTTTCAATTTTCAACTACATAAACATATTATTAGGTTATACTTGAAAATATTACTAACAATTTTCCTCTGGGTTATACACATGCCTCTCACAAATACACTCACATTTTTATCATGTTCTCTTTGTGCCGACGTCTGATCATAACCTATGATAACCGTGGATATTCTAGTTAAATCAGGGATGCCCAAAGCTAAAACTGTAGTAGTATTGGTGAGCGAGAGAGAACTGCACTGAAAGAAAAGTTGTGTAAACTGAAATCAAATGTACGGAAAAAATCCAAAAAGCGGAATTTACAATAAAATTTGGAATAGAAATTTTTCTACAATGGCGGCTTCTAAAGATGCCCCCAATTGATCAGTGCGACGAATAACACTACTGCGTGACAATGGAAGGTTTTCGATAAGCTTAAAATTAAGTTTTTGAAAACATTTATTGAAAATTTTTTTAATGAACTGCCCCATCAGAAAATGGTCTACCATGACTAACAATATCCAAGCTTATTAAGCTTGATAACTCCATTTTTAACATTTTATTTTCTGAGGTTTTTTCATTGTTTTCTTCTTCAAGTAACCACTCATTCAATTTTTCCAAATAAATTTTTTTATTTTTACAAAATAAATCATTAAAATCATCCATCATCACTAATGGTGTTTTCTTTTCTACAAAGAAAATGTCACCCTCTTACAAGGTGCATTAAAAAAAATTTTGACCAACCCTGTTGTAATGTCATTTTTTATTTGAGAAGAACATAACACAAATATTAAAAAAGGGTATGCCCTGTGTTTACCACTTATTAAGAAAATGAATGAGGAAATGCCAATTTGTTCAAAGGTGTTGCCAGATCGCAAATTTTTCGACTTCATTTTTTGCACGCTTTTTTTATAACAGAAAAAAAAAATATTTTAACACTGTTCTAACATTGAATGCAATTTTTTATATTGCTGACCATGTAGCTTTAATAATGTAATATTTCCTTAAGATTACTCCACAAAACAATGAAAAAATTAACTTCAAATTGTATAACAATACCAGACGACTTTCATTTAAATTTCATCTGGTAGCCCTATAAATAAACAAAACTCATCTGCTTTACAGGGCATTATCAGCACTCTCGATTTATACAGGGCATAAAATGCAATGCCCTCCACCATTGACAAGTGCGAATTATTTAGAATAAAACATACCACCCTTTTAGAGGGCGAAACATTTTTAAGAAACAAACGCAAAATTGCATTTTGCATTAATAAAATGCACATTTTTTTGGTAGAAAAGAAAACACCATATGATAAGAACAATAGTGCCTTCTAAAAGCATATTCTCTACATTCCTTCAATATTTTATAAAATAAAATGAATTGAGCATCGCAAAACGCATTTTTTTTTATCATAAAATGTTTCGTAAGTCATAGTAAATTTTTTTCAGTGCTTTAAGCAAAAAAATATTACAAAAAAAATCGTACACCCGCTACGCATGTGCATTCGTCGCTGTCTGAGTGACGACTAACCAAAGAGCTATGAAATGGCAAAGCACTATGAAATGGGCATCTATGATTTAAATTCTTAACATAACATTCTTCAACAATTTGAATACTCTTCATTGATAGCAATCCATCCAAATGATTTTCTGCATTTGAGTTCTACTGAACACCACCACCACCACACCAATTCATTTTAACCTAACTTTTTATTGCCTCGACTAGAACAGTTAATTTAAATTCAATATCAGATCAATAAACAATCCGAATCGATAGATGATGTAACATACTTATGGCGTTTTTGAAATCTATAAATTATCATCCGATTATTTAAAAACATCAAATCAATTCTCTACGAATGTAAATTGAAATTCTATTCAGCAGGTGTAAATGTAAATGATGTAAAAAAAAATATCAAAAAAGAACAAAAACAACTCTATTATAAAATGACTTATACGACGCATTAAAATTACTATTAAAACAAATGTAAAATATATAATAAAATAAAATGAATGAAAATAAATGAAAATACTTCTTAATAGAAAGAAAGAAACTTATAATGAATGATTCACCGTAGAAATAAATTTATTGAAATCGTAACTGCAATACAATCAGAAATTCAAATTCAAATTCAATTGAAATACCATACGGAGATAAATGTATGAAATTCATTAAATTCAAATCTCCATTTAACATTGAGGTTAAATAATATTTTACAGTGACGTTTAAATTCAATTTAATTTCTCCAAATTAAGAATATTTGAATCGAGTGCTGAGTCACTTGGGAAATCCACATACATTTAAAAAAAGACAACTTTTTATATACGGAAATAATGAAAAGAATTTATTTCTCTTTAAATGAAGACTTAAAAAATATTTCCATAGAATATAAGCCATAAACAGAATAAAAACTGCTAACGACTAAATACAATACAATATCAATACTTAGTTAATGAATTTTTCTCTTCTTTTTTTTTCCAGGATAATTTGTTACGAATCTTGCATTTGTGGAAATTTTATCCCAAAATATATACAAAAAAGAAACAAACAAAGTGTAAGAAGAAAAAAAATTGACATTCAAACCGAATGCAGTATTTCAATTACGCCCTGCAAACTTCCTCTCGTTTCCTAACCTCTACTACTACTAGTACAGAAAAACTTCCAGCAACAGCATCACCTTTGTCATCATCAACGAAAACCGTAAAGCCCATAAAATCCCAACAATTGATACAAGAATCGCACAATTTGGCCTCTACCTCTAAACAAAGCGTTCTTCAAAGTGCAAACAACACCAATCAAGAGGATATTTTAAACGCCAATATTGAATTGTCAAAACAGGCTAGCCCAAGTGATTTGGATCCTACGCCCACGCCTAGTCCATGAAATTTACTTGCATTTAATGTTAACTTTGCACGAAACAAACTGTTATCGTTCTTTAATCGCGACATGGCCGCTACTGATGGCCAAATAATACTGGCCGCATCCCGTTTTGGGGACACGACATCATTGCCACCAGTTTATTTGCGTGACTTTTCCAAACAGAAACTACCGGCTGTTGCCAAAATTGTCAAGGGTCAACATCACAATCTTGGCGTGCCTACGCTGTCGGCTCCGTCACTCCAGAGTACTGCGCTCTTCCTTAGTTCGGGTAAGAAATATCAGATTCTCGCCCAGCCCATTAAATTGAAAGAGGGTCGTAAGCCTACAAATGTCGGTGCTAAAGTCCTCATACCCGAAACCTATCCCGGCTATTTTGAGTTGCTAAGCGAAGATGGTCGTTCGACACGCTGTATTGAATCCGTTTTGGAGCTGTCGAAACGTCGTAACTGTCGTGTTTTGGTGCGTGAAACTTTCCGCTGTCCACAGATGAGTCGCACCATTCATGCGGGTGAATTGCTAACAACCATGAATGACAACGGCAAAGTATTGCAATGTAAAAATATTAAAGATGAAATTATTAATTTGCCGCTCGATACCAAAGCGAAATTTTCACCGATAGCTAAGGAGGATAGTATAAGCGGAGTTCATACTGTAAAGAATCTGTTGTTAAAACGAATGCCAGTTGTTGTGAGGTAAGTATCTGCTAATTTCGTACATCCATTTTTTACGATTTATTCTCGATAATCGTTTTGTAGAACAGTACTAAGACTCAATTCGCTTCTTTAATTACAGATTAGTTCACGGCAGTGTGCCGAAGGGCCTTAAACAACCCTTTGTGGCGGAGATGCGTCTTTTAGGCTGTGTTGAAATTGATCGTATTTTTGCGTTGCCATTGCAAAAAGATAATGACCTGGTGCCAGTACCCCTAAATGCTAAAATAAAATTGCAACGCGCCAAAAATATGGATCAGTTGGAACATTTTATCGAATATACTCGCTTTCTCGAGAAAGCTCAACGTCTGCTAAGCGATGCACGAGATCGTTTGCAAATAGTAGATATTAAGCTGTCGGAGAAAGAGAAAAAGGACTCGAAATTCAGTAGTCGTAATAAGTTACCCGTGGTTATGTTGCCATCAGCAGCTGGTGTTGCGTATGTGGCCAATGGCCTATTGGAGAATGGTTACATTTTAAAGCGTAGTGCCAGCTGTGATTCGTATAATAAAAATAATCAACCTCCCGCCGAAATATCGGAGGACTATAAAGATATCGATCACATATACGATTATGTCAGGGGCCTAACTCCGTTGTCGAAAGCTTTATCACGTTTTGAGCCTATCAGTGAAACGCCCACAATTAAGTCACAATATACGGATAGTAGTGGTAACTATTGTAGTCTAATACGCGTTAATCAGAATTCAAGCAGCCATAATAATAATAATAACAGTAATAGCAACAACAATAATAATAACAATATAACAAGTAACAATAATAATAGTTTAAACAATAGTGGCAACGGTGGCAGTGGCAATGGCAATGGCAATGGCAACAATTACAGCAGTCTCGAATCGAATAAATATACGAACACTAATAGCAGCCACAATAGCAGTAGTAATCAGAGTCATCATCATCAGCATCATCCACACAATTCACATCATCACCATCATCATTTGCCACCAGCTGTTGGTACACAAATGCCACATCACAGCCACCACAGCCATCATCATCAGAATCATTCGCATAATCATCCCACATCTAGCGCTGGAGGCGGTATAGTCAACCACTATCAACACTCGCATGTCCAGGAGGATATTAAGCCAGTACCACCACCAATTGAAACAATTCCGGGTAAAAAATTGCCAGAAAAACGTCAACGTCCCACACTACCAAAGCTTTATTTAAAAAATTCACATAGTGCTGGCAGCAGTAGTGGTGGTGGAGGAAGCGGTGGCGGTGTTGGTAACGTTGGCAACAACACCAACACCACAAACACTAGCAGTTCAAATGGTAGTCATCATCAACAGCAACAACAACACAGCCATCATCAAACACATCACCCCAGTCTCCATAACCATCAAGCGTCGGCCGTTAATGTCACATCAATTGCAGCTGCGGCTACAGCTCATCATCATGCGCATCACCATCATCATCATCATCATGGTAGCAGTGGGTCAAACGGCAGAGTTCTGACACCCAGTAATCATCATCATACTCCTATCAATGGAAATGTAGCACCTTTAAGTGCCGGTATTTTAACGAAAGATTGTGGCATAGAACCTCAATCACCACTATTTCATATCAGGTGAGTTTGATTTAATATTAACTACCGTAGCATCTATTTAATTACAGACCGTAGTTGAATACGTAATAGGTTCCTGGGCTATGCGACACAACAATTCCAAAGATTGGAATTTACTGACACATTCGCATCAGTTTTCTAAAAGTCTTACGGCATTAGAATTTATTAAGCTTAATACTATGTTCAGACATGCACTTATATTGAGTAAATCGCAATAAACGGCATTATTGATCTCAATATTTCATATAAAATGTCTTTTTTTTTTTTTTTTTTTTTTTTGTCGAACGTCCACGGCCTCACACTGACCCACCCTCACCCGACCGCGGAGGGCTCGTCCCCATTACGTAGGGACACGTACACACTACAGTCCGGACTATAGCGGGTTAGGGAAAAGTAAAGGCAACGACAACATAAATCAGCTACAGAACTTAATCACAAGCTGAATAAAGCAACAATAAACCATAGCTACTTAAGACAAGAACGAGAATATATTTTTCTATAATAATTTACAAATTAATGGCAGAATATAAGCTACGTTTAATATTATAAACAGTACAATTAAAATCAATAAAATCATAATACATATTAAAATCATTACATAATCTACGAAAAGGAAAATTACAACCATAGTTTGTTCCATAAAAATCTAGGGAAAAAGGACGATAGTGCCGTGAAAATCTTGCTGGAATACTGAAATTTAGGTTAGAAAGCAAAAACTCGGAATCGATATCACCCTTAACCAGATTATAGACAAAACAAACGCCTAACACAGCCCTTCTACGTTCCAAAGTTGAAAGTTTTATCAGACCTAATCTAGCCTCATAAGATGGAAACCCATTGGCATAATCCCATCCTAAGCCACGTAAACAGAATAATAAAAACTGCTTCTGCACAGACTCTATTGAATCACTATGACAACGATAGTATGGATTCCAAATACCAGACGCGTATTCCAAAATAGGCCTAACAAGTGAAATGTATAGCACTTTTGTTATATAAGGATCAGTGAATTCCATAGCCCATCTTTTCACAAAACCGAGAACAGCCCGAGCCTTGCCAATCGCCATACTAATATGATCAATAAAAGACAGTTTAATATCCAATAATACTCCCAAATCAAGAAATGAAGTAACAGTTTCCAAAGGGCAAGAATTAATCACATAAGTGGACGAAACTACGCCCCCGCGAGAGAAAACCATGCATTTACACTTTCTCAAGTTAAGATCCATCAAATTAGTCCCGCACCAAGTTACAAAGGAATCAATATTTCGCTGAAGAACAGCCTGACCATGGTCATCATCAAAAGTATAAAATAATTTAACGTCGTCAGCATACATCAGAATATTACAATCAGAAATAGCACAAGGAAGATGATTAAGAAACAATAAAAACAGTAAAGGACCCAAATGGCTACCCTGCGGAACACCAGAAGTAACATAAACAGTCTTAGATAATACATTCCTAAACAATACCCTCTGAGTCCTAAGGGAAAGATAGGAGCCCAGCCAACGATGAATAGTATCAGGAATACCGATCAATGACAGTTTATGAAGCAAAATTCCATGATCAACCCTATCAAAAGCCTTACTGAAATCAGTATAAATCACATCAGTCCGAGCCCTGGCAAGAAAACCCCTGAAAACATGCGTAGTAAATTCAAGAAGATTAGTGACAGTCGACCTACCTTTCAAAAAACCATGCTGGAAAGGGGATATTAAAGATCTCGTATTAAAAAAGAGGTAATCAGTCACCAGTTTCTCCATTAACTTGGGAATAGCACTGAGTTTGGCAATACCCCTGTAATTGGAAATATTGGATCTATTACCCGACTAATGCAAAGGAATTATAAACGAACTCTTCCAAATAGATGGAAAATGACCAGCCCTCAGAAGCCCATTAAATATAAAGGTCAAAGGACCACTCAATAATTATTGCTCAATAAATTCATAAATTGTTATAATATTGATTAAAAATTGAAATACAGCACTGTCATAAGTACGTTCAGAGAGCATATAACAATTTTCCGAACACAACACTTGTTGATATTTGACAACTCAAATATCAACAACGACAAACAAAAAAACAACGAACAAAACAAAAACAATGTTGTTGAACCAACCAGCTGTTTTGTTTACCAGATGTCAAATGAATATTGAACAAGCAGCTGAACTGCGTATGTATATTGTTATGTCTAAACACTTAAAATATTGTAATCAATAAACCGAATATTGACTCAATAAAAGTGCATGTCTGAACATAGTATAACATAGACGTTTATTTCTAATCACATTATCATCTACATTTACTTATTGGATATTCATTTGCATGTATTTCTTTTTTTTTTTTTCTTTGGTTTGGTTTTTAGATATAAAAGTCTCAGTAGTCTACAATTGACACCAGATAGCAATTCAATTACACCGCCGATCTCAGCAAATCCCAAAGGTCAACCAATCGTTGTGGTACCACCCGATCTAGTACTTAAATGTAGTAACAGTAATACTAACAACAACAATAACAATCATAATCCCGTACCGTTGCCGTTAAGCAAAAGTTCTAGCATTACTGGTGGCTTAACCGGCATGCTACACTCTACAGCACACAATAGTCACAATCATAATCCCCGTGAGGGTACATTGGATTCATCACGTAGTGGCGGCCGTACATCGGGCGATTCAAATAAATTACCCGAAAAGAAAACACGACGTCTATCACGACCACGTAGTCTATCGAATTTAGTCTGGGATTTAAGGCCATCCAAAGAGAAATCCAAAAAGAAATTGTACATTCATCATTTCGATCATCGTCAACAGGCAACATTGTATTTGTAGTCAAGTCAATTGGCAACCATCGAATGGAATGAAAATAAATTAATCTCTGAAAGACACTGTAATTGATTTCTTTCCCTATACACCTTCATTTTTAGATGAACCAAAATTACATGTAGTCGTGGTCGTCATTGTACATTGAAAGTAGCAGAATAACAATTTTCTTAAATTTTTTCCCATTTTCTTTATTAAAAATCATCAATTGTTGCCATCTTTAACAAAATAAATAAATAAATAACAACAACAACAACAACAGAACAACAACATAAATACAAGAAACATAACCTAAAAATAAAATCGATTAAAAGTTTTTCCAATTTTTTTAAAAATGCATTTTGTGTTCCATGAAAGTGTTCGCAAACTAGAAGACGAGGATCTTCAGAAGACATTATAATGAGGTGAGTAAATATAATACAAATAAATATATATATATAAATATACATATACATAAATTCTATCACATATTAAGTGTACGATTTAATTAATATGTTTCAAGGCTTTTGACACAGTCACTCACGAAGTTCTATTAAAAAAGCTCCGGAAACTGTTTTATTTCTCAAATTCTGCCTGTAATCTTATTTATTCTTATTTGCTGAATAGATCTCAAAAAGTTCATCTTAATGGTAATATCTCAGATCCACTTAATATTAGTAAAGGTGTTCACCAGGGGTCAATACTTGGGCCTCTGCTGTTTTGTATGTACATGTATATAAATGATCTACCGGATGTCTTGTTTCACTGTAATGTTCATATGTATGCTGATGATGTGCAGCTTTATACTAGTGCTCCTAGGGAGGATATTGATTCTTGTTTGGATTACATCAATAGTTAGGATTGACAACTGGGCCTCGGCCAATGGACTTTGCATCAATCCCTCCAAGTCTAAATGTATTATACTATCGAGGACCGATAGATCATTTGTCATACCTGAATTGTGCATCAGGGGAAATAAGATTGATTTTGTCAAATCTGCGAAGAATCTGGGTATTGTCTTTAATGGCAGTTTATCGTGGTCTAATCATATAGGTGTCGTTGTTGGTAGAATTTATAGTAGGCTTAGGAACTTGTGAACTGTTATTGATTCGACTCCTTTTGTCATTCGTATGCAACTTGCTAGAACGTACTTAATTCCGGTACTTTTGTATGGGTGTGAAACTACCTATTAGACTATGGCGACTTTCTCGATACGTCCTCATTAGATATAATTTTCGATCGCCATATTTAGGGAATGTTTCGAAAGCAAAGGTTTGCAAATGCAGGTTTGTACAGATTTTACAAAGGCATTGAAAAATCGGCCTTTAGCTCCATTAGGCATTCAGTTAGCATGCAAAGAAGGTATTCCTGTCTTACCAAAGATGTGGATTCAATTCGTTTCCTAAGTTTACCGCTGTGCATTAGCGTACATTTAATTGCCAGAAGTTGAATATAATTTTCAAAAATTTTTACAATTCCTTTACTACCAATTAGATACCAATTGCTGGTAAAAATAATAATTTTTTAAGTTTTTTTTTTTTTTTTTTTGAGCGACAATTCCATTCCATTAGCCATTAGCTTTTCTTTTACAATACAAATAAATTTGTTTAATAAACTTTCCATAATTTTTTTTCTTTTTTAATTTTGTTTGTTTAATTTCGAGTCTTTCACGCAAATTGCTTTCCAAACTAATGAAGAACGACAAAACTGAAAATAAAATTTCTCGTTTCCATCCATAAATTATTTCCAGCACATCCAACATAGAATATTGAATTGTTTTTATTTTTTTTTTTTTTTTTGGATTACCACCAACCAATTGTCCCCTTTACTTCATCGCACTTCTTCCTTTTCGTAAACTTTTAGAGGTTTTTTGTTTAAATTGAATCGTGCCATAGTGTCCCGATTTTTATATCATTTCGTTTGTATAAAAGTCAAGCATAAACGAGTTAAAATGTTAAATTTTCTTCTCTAAGATTTTGTTTTTTTTTTTCTCATACTCTTCTTATTGTTGTTGTTCAGTTTAAATGTTTCTAAAAAAAAAAAACAATGCAGAGATAAAGAAGACAATTTTGGAGTCGATGATGATGGTGTTGCTGTTGCAGTTGCAGTTGGGAATAACAAGAAAAAATTCCTATGCATAGGCCCCAAAGATTAATGTTGAAAGTTGTTAACATATTAACGTTGTTGTTAACTTTAAATTTAAATTAATTTTCAAAGCATAGACTAAAAGAAACAAACTGACAAACAGACAAACATTAATGTAAATTACAAGACATACAAAATATAGTTTTCTGCAGAAATTTAACACTCTGAAAGTGTTCATGCCGTTACATGAGTTTAATGATGCGTTCGTTACTCTTTCTAGCATCTAGTGTGGGTGTTAAAAGCATCGAACACATTCATTATGACAGCCATAAAATATATTTTTTAATCTAAAATGAGTTTAAAACTTTTGACCGACGAGTAAACTTGTTAATTAATTTAATGATCACCACCATGCGGATAAAGTAACAACTATGCGTATTACTTAAAGACTAAGTAGCGTTCTAAGTTTATTATTAAAAAAAAAAAACAAATTTTTATTCATAACACTATGCGACAAAATGAAGAAAATTAAATACACCTGGCTAATGGCTTAGTGTAGATTGTGAGTTTTGTTGAGTAGATCTCAAAACTATTTTTTTTATATTTCTCGAACCCTCCAAACTTTTTTTATTTGACAAAAACTGTTTTTTTAGACTTTACGCGCAAATTTCTGTATTACTCAAACATTTCTGACCCGATCTCCAAAATTTAAATCTCGTTGGAAAGGGGAGAGATGGACCTTTAAAACAGTATACATATATCTATTATTTGACTTAATATGCTATGAGTTTTGATGAGGTAAACTTGAAAAATGCGAATTTTTTTCATATTTTTTCAAGTTTGTCCGTTCATAGTAGCAAACTTTACTTAAAAAATATGAAATAAGTTATGACATCCTGAAAGTGTATTATCTTGTGAAGAGATTGGCATTTCGTTTGATCAAATCGGACAAAATTTACCGGAGTTATTATATAAATAGTATAACAGTCGAGTGATATTTTTTATATATGTCATCTCATCAAATGAACTTTTAGTTCAAAAATTTTCAGAATTTTTGGTGGATATTGATTGCTTATCACAAAATATGTCACTTTCACGTTTGAGCGACCACCAGAAGTTGGCCAATGTTTGCGCAAAGAGAAATAATAACATTTGCAAAAAACACAAATATTAGCCGACTTCTGGAAGTCGCGCAAACGTGAAATTGACATATTTTCCGATAAACGATTAAGATCCATCAAAAATTCTGAAAATTTTTGAACTAAAAGTTCATTTGATGAGATGACATATATAAAAAATATCACTCGACTGTTAGACTCTTTAAATAATAACTACGGTAATTTTTGTCCGATTTGATCAAATGATAACTCAATCTCTTCACAAGAGAACAGACTTTAAGAATATTATTACTTATCCCATATTTTTTTATTAAAGTTTGCTACTATGAATGGACAAACTTGAAAAAATATGGAAAAAGTTCGAATTTTCCAAGTTTACCTCATCAAAACTCATAGCATATTAATAATAATATGTATATATGTATACCGTTTTAAAGGTCCATCTCTCCCCTTTCTAACAAGATTTAAATTTTGGAAATCGGGTCAGAAATGTTTGAGTAATACAGAAATTTGCGCGTATAGTCTAAAAAACAGTTTTTGTCAAACAAAAAAAGTTTGGAGGGTTCGAGAAATATAAAAAAGGTATTTTTGAGTTCTACTCAGCTAACTGAACAACATACACTGTCGCACCGTGTAATTTGACGAATGTATGTATCTAGGCTATGTGATAAACACGCTTAAAAGATTATTTATTTTCAGTAAAAACTCTACAATGCTACACTAAATCCATTTGAATGATTTGAGACTAAAAGCTGTGACCGTAATTTAAAAGAAATTTGCCATTGTTTGCAGATTTTTTTTTTGAAGTCGCCGTAGTCTAGTAGGTAGTGCGTTGGCTTATTAGACGTAAAGCCCGGGTTCCTATCACAGGTCAGGCATCAAAACTCTACAATGCTACACTAAATCAATTTGAATGATTTGAGACTAAAAGCTGTGACCGTAATTTAAAAGACATTTGCCGTTGTTTGCAGATTTTTTTTTTTTTTAAGTCGCCGTAGTCTAGTAGGTAGTGTGTTGGCTTATTAGACGTAAAGTCCGGGTTCCTATCGTCAGGCATCAAAACGAAAATATGAAAAAAAAATATTTCTTCGGCGATTTCCTCTCAGCAGATTTCTGGCAAAAACTCTGAGAGTAAATAAAATTTGCCATGAAAAAGTTTCACAAAAAAAAAATCTGTCGTTCGGAGTCGTCGACGTTAAATTGTGTAACGCACACAACATGAGTGGTGTGAGAAGCTAGGACGTTGTACAATGGGTCAATTCGATCTCCGGGTACAGTATTCCCTCGATTTACGTCGTAGAATGTTCCGGAAAAAGGCGACGTAAATCGAAACGACGTAAATCGAATTTCATATTGCTCATACTACAAAGTAGTATGTTTTTAACAAGGAACTTAAAAAACTGACAGTAATCTTTCGATTTATGACACAGTTGGTTCCAAAAAAAGGCGACGAAATTCGAATGACAACACAAATCGAAGTTGAAGGGAACAAAATTTTTGACGACGTTAATCGAAACAACGTAAATCGAGACGACGTAAATCGAGGGAATACTGTACTGTACTTGTCACAGTTGACAAGTACACGTCTTCTAACCTAACCTAACCTAAGGGCCTGTTCGTAAATGCATTACTGCGCTGCGTATTATACGCATTATGTTCATAAATGCAAACCTTGGCAGCACTGCAGCTGTCATATGTTCGTAAATGCAACATTAAATCATATTATGCGCAAATAAACACAAAACACTTATCATAAAAATGGCTGATGCATTGAATGAGTGAGAGAGAGAGAGAGAGAGAGAATGAGAGTTTTAACAGAAAGTTTCTTTATTTCTTCCTTAAATGTCTTCTTTTTTGTGCATTTAACAACATTTTGTCATTTGTTTTATCGTCCAGTTCAAAAATCAAATTTATTAATAACTAGCTGACCCGGCCCGCGTTGCTGCGCCACCAACTAAAATAAATTTGAAGGAAAGACATTGCACGAATGTCCAATTAATTTTGAATCATTTTATTGATTTTGTTTCCCGTTGTCCTTATGATTCAGATGAACGGGCTTGAGTAGTATGCATTCGGTCAGTTTCTAATCTCACTTTTCGTTGTCCAAGTGGTTCAAGCGAACGGGTCTCAGCGGCATATATTAGAAGATTTTCCAGTCTCAATGCTCGTCTGATTCTGAGGCTCGTAATGCGCTTTTCTTTCGTGCTTGAGGTGTAGAGCGACCAATTGCTTGTCATTCATTTTGAATAATTTTCAGTGACGCCATCCATTGGAAATTAATCGCACCAACCTCCGTCGACTCATACGCAACAACTTTGTTAAAGAATGCACAGTTTACGATTTAATTCATTTTGAGTAATTTTCAGAGGCGCCACCTATCGGATATTGGTCATACCAAATTAGAAACCTTCTTCGGCTCATGCCCAACAACTTTGCTAAAGATCATAACATGATCAAATGCACAGTTTACGATTTAATTGATTTTAAGTAATTTTCAATGGTGCCACCAGTCGGAAATTGGTCATATTCACTTAGAAACCTTCTTCGGCTCATGCGCAACAACTTTGCTAAAGATCATAACATGATCAAATGCACAGTTTACGGTATAATTCATTTTAAGTATATTTCAGTGGCGCCACCTATCGGATATTGGTTATACCAACTTAGAAGCCTTCTTCGGCTCATGCGCAATAACTTTGCTAAAGATCATAACATGATCAAATGCACAGTTTACGATTTAATTGTTTTTAAGTAATTTTCAGTGGCGCCCCCTGCCGGAAATTAGTCATACCAACTTAGAAACCTTCCCCGGCTCATGCGCAACAACTTTGCTAAAGATCATAACATGATCAAATGCATAGTTTACGATTCTATAAGGTACATACAAACAAACAAATTGGATTTTGCCACGCCCCTCCGCCCACAGACCGGAAATAAAAAATCAGACTTCACAGTGTTACCTGCCAGAATATTCTGAAGATTCCCTGAAAATTTTATCAAAATCGGCCCAGACGTTTTGGAGTCCATACGTTACATACATACACACATCCACTTTTATATATATAGATAGATTTTTCCATTTCTGCGGTGTTTGTTCGTTCGTAAATGCAAACATGTGATTAGCAGTGTGAGCGCAAAATAATCATATTATGCATCACAGTAATGCATTTACGAACAGGCCCTAACCTTGCAGTTTTTTAAAAAAAAATTTGTTGGTTGAGGGCTCGTCATTGGAAAGTATAATTTATTAAGTGCCTACAAAGTTTTAAGGATGTCGCTATTTAACTTCACTCTACACAGATAGAGACGGTATGCTGCATCTACGAGTATTTTGATGAACTTAATCTTCGTTGCGTAGAGTGGATTAAGCTATTGATACCAGTACAATAGTGGCGACAGGTTTAAGTTAAGATTGGTTATTATTTTCTTCTTTGGTTCCATAGTCTTTCTGAAACCTTTGCAATTTCCTGTTCGTGTTAATGGTGTTTCTTTATATTTCTTGTCTATCACTTGATGACAAATTTTTTTGATGCTGAATGATAGTATTGCTTCCATTCTTTCTGCCTAAGGATTTAATAACACTTTAATTTATTTTCGGTTTTGTACATACATACTCGTACATACATAATAGGCCATTACAACTCTTCAAGATCAGTCAGGATTTCGAACTTGTTTCTCACACCATTAATGTTGTGTGTGTTAATTTTATTTAATTTCAAGTCGACTCCCAACTCTTTTTTTTTTTTGAAGAATTTTTTTTGAGATACTTTTCAGTGCAATTTTAGTTACTCTCATGGTGTTTTCTTTTCTACCAAAAAATGTGCATTTTATTAACGCAAAATGCAATTTTGCGTTTGTTTCTTAAAAATGTTTCGCCCTCTAAAAGGGTTGTATGTTTTATTCTAAATAATTCGCACTTGCCAATGGTGGAGTGCATTGCATTTTATGCCCTGTATAAATCGAGAGTGCTGATAATGCCCTGTAAAGCAGATGACTTTTGTTTATTTATAGGGCTACCAGATGAAATTTAGAAAAAGTCGCCTGTTATTGTTATCCAATTTGAAGTTAATTTTTTCATTGTTTTGTGGAGTAATCTTAAGGATACATTACATTATTAAAGCTACATGGTCAGCAATATAAAAAATTGCATTCAATGTTAGAACAGTGTTAAAATATTTTTTTTTTGTTATAAAAAAAGCGTGCAAAAAATGAAGTCGAAATATTAGCGATCTGGCAACACCTTTGAACAAATTGGCATTTCCTCATTCATTTTCTTAATATATAAGTGGTAAATACAGTGCATACCCTTTTTTAATATTTGTGTTATGTTCTCCTTAAATAAAAAATGACATTACAACAGGGTTGGTCAAAAATTTTTTTAATGCACCTTGTAAGAGGGTGACATTTTCTTTGTAGAAAAGAAAACACCATCAGAGTTTTTGCCAAAAATCTGTTGAGGGTAAGACGCCGAAGAAATATGATTTTATATTTCACTTTGTTCGAGATGTCTAGGCTGGTGATTAAGCCTCACATCCAATAAGCCAACAACCATAGTCTAGCAGGTAAGACTATGGCTACTTTCGTTTTGTATTTCTCTTAAGTCTGGAAGCACTTTTATCCACTATAAGAACAGTCGCGTCTGAATTTATTTTCCTGTGTTCGCAGTGGTGTTGTCGAGCCGGAACGCTCCGGAACGTCGTTACGGTACTTCCTTTTTGGACAGGAACGCGTTCCGGAACTAAAGATGATTTCTGATAACGAGAATTGGCTGACAATTTGAAAAAAAAAAAAAAATTAAAAAGAATTGCTGATTTTTTTTACGAATTTTTATATGTATTTTTATAAACAAGAGTTTGAACCGAACCAGAACCGGAATGAACCGGCTTGTTTTTCGTCCCTGTCTATATAATTATCTATACGCGTTCCGGTAAAAAAAAAAATTAGCACAAAATCACTGAGTGTTCGCCGTGTCATGAGAATAGTGGTGCCTGAATATTCGTTTGTTCCTGCTGGGTTATTATTATTATTATTATTATTATTATTATTGTTATTATTATTACTATTATTATTGCTATTATTCTTATTTGCCGTGATTTAATTAACATAATTTCTATTTTTTGGTTTTTCTTTGCAGATTTCTTTTTTTTTTTAATAACATATCTGGACATTCTACCAAACTGCCAGAGATATTAACTATTTTAGTAAGAAAATATAAAATAAAAAGTATGAAATGAATCAAATGCAATAATAGCATTGTTTTCGAAATTGTGTTCAAAATTGTTTGTTTTTAAAATACAAAAAAAAAAAAAAAAAAAAAACAATAAGAAAAAAAAGAGAAAAAATATAGCTTTAATTGTTTTATTAAAAAAAAAAAAAAAATAAATAAAAATGAAAATGTGCCTTTTTTTAATTTATATTATCGTAAATTATAAAATTCATTTCTGCGCGAAATTCCACTCTAGGCCGCCCCAGGCAAATGGCTTGAAAACGACACAAAACAAATCCATTTAAATATTTCATTGTTAAGGAAAATATTTCATATTGGAGTCAAGTCAAGTCATTTTGTAAATCTAATTTGTTTAAAGAAAGAAAGAAAGAAAAAAAAAACCATGTGATTAGTATGAGAAACTTCAATTTAAATCTGTTTTCAAAGACAAATAAAGACAGAATCTTAAAGGAGAAGTTTCGTTATTGTTGGCTCTGGTTACAAAACGAAATGAAAGCAAAATTTTATTTGAAATTTTATCAAGTCTTTATAATTGTGATTTTAATTTAGTTTCTTTTTTAATGCAAAGAATATATATTTTTTTTTTTTTAATATTTTATAGTTTTTAACGGATTTTGCTTAAGAATGAAAAAAAAAAATTCAAATAAAAACTAGTTCTTATAAAATAGTTATTAAATCTAAAAAAAATGAAACAAAAACAAAAAACAAAAAAAGCATTTTCAAAGTCACATTAAATACGATATAAAAAAAAAAACAAAATTAATTTATTCATAATATTTTGCATTAAAAGAAAATCTTTAAATAATAAAAAAAAAAAAAATATTTAAAGTAATGCTGCTGCTATTTAAAAAAAAAAAAAAAAATAATAGTAAAAATCTTAAGCAATAAAATTATTCAATTTGCAATATACTTATACATCCTAATTATAAAATAAAATAAAAGAAATAAATGTCTGCATATACTATGTATCTCAATATTTTATTATTACACACAATCGATTAATAACTTTTCTCAAAACAAAGAAAAAATTTATAAAAAAAACAAAAACAAAAACAAACATCATAATATAGGAAAAACATTTTACATACATACAACCAACTCAACTCGTCATTATGTAGTTTTATTTATTTTTAATAATTTTTATTTTTTCATTTAAAATCTTTAAAAAAAAAAACTTGCAATTAAATTATCAATTAAAAAAATATAATTTAAACAAAAAAAAAAAATTATTATAATTAATTATAAAGTTTCATGTCCATATTAAATGTATTTTAATTTTATATAAAAAAAATAATATACATATTTTTTTTCTTTCTTTTTATTATTATTATTCTTTTAATTATACAAAAATAAAATAAAATAAAATAAAACTTTAGTTTATTTAAGTCAAGTGTCTTTAATTGTAAACCGAATTATAAGAACAACAAAAAAAAAAGGATAGCAAAGGAAAGAAATCCACTACTGCCTAGTATTTGTTTGCATACACAGTGTGTGTGTGTGTGTGCGAATATTTTCATAATTGTATTCATATTTTATGGTCATTTATTTTTTTTTAATTTTTGAAAATTTTTAGCTTTTAATGAACAACAAGAGTAGAAAAATAATTTAAAACAAAACAAAGGAAAAATTTAAATCAATGCATATACATACATACTCGTTTACCCCTAAGCATTACATTGATATACATACATACATACATATAAAACTTAGAACGTACATTTCATGTCTATTAGAAATAAAATAAACAGTAACAAAACAAAATATTATTAAATATGAAATTAAAAAAAAAAATTAAATAAAATAAAATAAATCTTTTAAATTATGGTTTGAAATTAATTCAGTAGAAGGCTGTTTGTAAGTATTGTTACGAAAATGGAAACGGTGTAACATCGTTTAACATTAAAATGATAAACAAAAGCTACACTCAAAAAAAAAAATCAAGCCATCCGGGCTTGAATCAATCCATATCGGTCACAATAGTACGGTAAGTACGGTTTGGCTTGAATCAAGTACAAAAGAGTTGAATCAAGCCCGAATCAGCCAAGTACAAAAGTGTTGATTTTAGCGCGATTTAAGCCTTTTTGGGATCAAAGTGATCTCATCATGTATTTGGTTTAAGCATATTTTTTCTTGATTTAAGATCGAATTCGTACTTGATTCAAGAGAATCAGAAGTTGAAGTAATCCTTAAGGCCGTGTCACATAGAACTTTTGCTTCGCGTTGCGTTACAAATTCGCTGTGACATTTAAGATAAATGTACATGTTTATATGGCACTTGTCACATAAACAGCTTTTAACGCAACGCAAAGCGAAAAGTTGGGCATCTCTCATCTTTTTGCGCGCTTTGACAATCAGCTGTTGATTATTCTGTAAATATTTTTGGCAAATTTGCACGCAAATTTTATTTTTTTAATATTTGTCCTTAAATTTTATGTTTTTTAGTTTTTTTTAGCAGTACAATTATAAGTATGTCCAATAAATCCTCCAAATCCATTTTTAGTCCTTATTTAAGCACAAAATATTAAAAGCAAAACTTACGCGCCAACCACTTTTAAAAGATAAACAAACAACGCGAGTGTTGTCAAAGTTTTTGTTGTGGCATACACCTTTTGCTTTACGCTTTTCTGTCAAAGTTATAAACGTCACGCAAAGCAACAAAGTTTTATCTGACACGGCCTTTAAGCGCACTTGTTTCAAGAATTATAAAGTTGATTTAAGCTAGATTTCGTACTTGAATTAACTTATAAATGGGATCGAATTGAGGCAAATCGTACTTTATTCGAGCACAATGAACTTAATTTAAGCCCTAAATTGTACTTGATTTAAACCTAAATTTATCCAAAAACGAGCTTGTTTCAAGAATTTTTAACTTGATTTAAGCTCGAACTCTTACTTGATTTAATCCTAAAATCGATTGATTTGAAAAAAATGCAAGTCATCTACACAAAAAAATGCAAGTCATCGACCGGAATAATCCAAGTCATCTACCAAAGCAATGCAACTTGCGAAAAGTACGACATTTTGTTGGATATATATTGTATAAAACACATGAACTAAATGAGAATTATTAAAATGTTTACTTTTGAACTTAAAACCCACAATTCCATAACTCAAATAACAAATAAGTCAAAATTACACTTTTTTAGATAGATTTGAGCTTTTTAGTGTTGATTTTAGTAATATAAGGCTTAGTTTTTCACATCAATCCCGTTTTTTGGTTGTTTTAAGCAAACAATAGCCAAAACGGGCTTAATTTCTCAAGCACGTTTTTTGGCTAAAATTGAGAATAGAAAAGTTGATTTTAGCACGCCGTTTTTCTTTCTGTGTACAAAAAGAAAAACCATGAGTATGAAAGAAAGAGGGATAGACAAGTAAGCGAGAACGCAACAACAAAAAATTTAAATAAAATACACAAACAACAATGAAACCACGAGAGTTCTCGAGAAGGCGAAGCCACGAACATTAGACTTCAAGAACATTCATCAGACTGTTTACGTGAGCATATAAAACGGCAAGACAAAGCAGGCAACGAGCACGAGTACTAGTAAGTATTCAGTCAGTCTTGTGTGAAGACGTGTTGCATGTGAAGAGAACAGTCGTGGTTTGAAGATCTCCGCTATACAGATCTAACGAACAAGTGTTAGTACTAGTAAGAATTCAGTCAGTCTTGTGTGAAGACGCGTTGCATGTGAAGAGAACAGTCGTGGTTTGAAGATCTCCGCTATACAGATCTAACGAACAAGTGTTGTTGTTTACGCAAAGGGTGAAAGCGAAGAAGAATAATGAAAAAGTAAATTATTGTTGTATATTATATATACGGTGACCATTATTTCCATGAGAAAAAAGCGGACAAATATGTATATAAAATTGAAGAACAAAAAATTTATTTATTATAATTCACAGTTTATATAAAAACTTTTAAAATACAGACTTAAATAGGTACAAATAATATACATAAACTTAAATTTATACATATACATATATATTATATATAGTATTATACATATATAGTATTTAATTAAATCGACTAAAGATTAAAATATGTTAATTTGGCATTATTATTACAAACAACCCCGATCAAAAATTCAAAAACCGTTTTTTTCACAGAATATCCTTAAAAAATGACATGGATGATCGTCCTTGTATATACAGTTGGACGCGCTTTAAAAAACCTTTCTTATGATATACATATTGTATATGTTGGTAAGGCAAAAGATCCTTAAATTAACAAAACATCCAAAAATAGACCCTTTTTCGAAATGGTCCAGCTCACGAGAGGTCAAAGCTGGAGCCGAAATATTTTAAATGTCATCTTAAAAAAGTCCAAGGTTCATTTTTATTGGGGTACATCGAGCACGAATTTCGCTTCCATACAACTTGAGTCTCTCTAATGTACATATGGAAATACTTATGTGTATAAATTTACTTCTGATATTTCTCTACAGAATGTATTTTTTTAAAGTATTGGGCCTTTTAGATAAAAATTTTTTAAATTTCGAACAGTGCATTTCAAAATTGCATTTTATGGTCAAAAGAGATACTAAAGTTTCTAGTCCCATTTGGAATTTTTCGGAAGACCAAATATTGTTAGATATAGAAAAAACTCTTTCTGTTGGGGCATTAGGCGCTGGCGTTACTCTGGACTACCATTTGCATATAGTCTGTATGGTGTACTATTTCTTATATGTTCGAAAATGGCCACCGAACTTTTAGAGAATTTTCATATATTTTTCGGCCAAAAATCGAATTTTTTAAATTTGAAAATCTCGACTCACAAAATTAGTTCAGCGCCCTCTGGACTACCATTTGCATATAGTCTGTATGGTGTACTATTTCTTATATGTATGTATGTTCGAAAATGGCCACCGAATTTCTAGAGAATTTTCATATTTTTCGGCCAAAAATCGTTTTTTTTTTTAAATTTGTTCAGCTATCCCAATACGTTGTACGTTAAGTCGTAAAAATATTTCATTGTGACGTTCTATTAACTCTGATTTAAATACTTTTAATATTATATCCGCTTCAGGCATTGAAATATGTTGACTTCCTAAACGCAGTACACGAGTATATTTATGGAAAACACTAGCTTGACTTAAGTAATAATCAAGACATAGCAAAAGGGCCATTAAAAGAATTAAACAATATTGTTGGGCATTTTTCTCGTTTAAGAAAGTACTCTATCGTTTTTACCGAATTAGTGAAAAAAGTGGACAAAAGCGGACATTTTGAAAAATAAATACTTTTTAGGAGTTACGTGTGGTAAAATAGTGGACAAATAGCTGACGCAAAAAAAATAGCGGACAGCAGATTAAAATAGCGGACTGTCCGCTATAATAGTGGACGGATGGTCACCGTAATTATATACATCAAGTTGGACACAGTGGCACACAAAAATTGTGCGAACAATAAAGAATTTAATTGAAACTAAGCACCAATTTATTTTTATTTTTATTTTGTTTGCAATCAACGAACTCATAATTTAAACGTTTTTAAAAAGGTAAAAACGTAACAGTATTAAATCTTTTTAAATTTTTTATACAATTCGTTTGAAGGCTTACTTAAAAGGTTCTTTCGAATCTCAACATAAACAATTCTTATGCGCTGGAAAGTAATCCAGTATTTTTTTTAAAGCAGTGCGCCTAGATGATCGCTCAGGCATTAACTAATCAAGTTTAAGTGTCTCATATTGTGCCGATATTTTTCTATCTCTCTCGAAGCATGCTTATGTAACAACAATTCCTAAAAGATATGAAACTGACAACCAAGAAAACTATCGCCCAATACAAATATGTTCTACACTTTCCAAGGTAAATATTATTATTAAATTAAATATCTTGAGTCTAACAACCTGATCACCACACAGAGAAGTGATATCAGCCCATTCAACGATTTGGTAAAAGTAAGGTTGTGGTTCCATTCATCTCGAAGCAGTTTGATAGAGAGTCGCGTGTCAGTGTCACTTTTATTAAAAGTGTTTGCTTTGGGTGTAGATAGACGCTTTTCTCGATCACACTAAATGGACTGTCATAAGTGGGATTCAATCAGATTCGTTCTAATAAGGTTCTGTTGTCCATCTTATAAGTACTTCCCATCTTTAAAAAAAACAAAGTGTATCTGAAATATCTTAAATTTTTTTTTTATTCGTTTGAAAAAGCTATTGATGCCATTATATGTGTAGTAGAACAATTTTCCATTACGGCTTCCCTAGGTGGAGCACATTCAAAGCGTCCAATTATCCATGACTGTTTGAATTTGATCAATAACATGGGTTATGTTGGCTTTGAGAAGTGCTGTAGCTTGTGACTTATTCGCATACACATCCGACTTAAGAAAAGCCAACAAGAAAAAATCTAACGTAGTCAAATCGCACAATCTCGATGGCCAGTTCACGTCATGACGGAATCGACTTGAAATCGTTCGTGCAAGATATCATGCACGTAGCGCCATCCTGTTGAAACATGACATGACGTTGAGGTCCAAATCAGAGATCAGCAATGAATCGTTTTTTCGCTACTCATAAGTACTCATGAAATTTTAAGTATGAATGAGTCAAGAGTATTGAAACAACATTGATTTAAGGACAGGTTGCAATGAGTATGAGTACAACGTTGACATCAAACCCATAACATTCGAAATATGTTTGATTCATACGCCTACTCATTCAGATTCATAAATTTAGAAAAATACTTATAATACTCATGAATGATTCGAGTGATTCGAAGAAAAGCTATATTTTTTTGTGCACTTTAAATAAACTTTCAAATTCACATCAGTGTCTAAAATAAGTCAGCATTTTTGAAAGATTGATCTGATGAAATGTCTTATGACTGTCTTTCATTTAGATTTGATGAGCTACGAGGTTCAAATCCCAGGTCAGATATCTCGAACTAAAGAAAGGTAAAAAATATACCTTTATCGATTTCTTCTCAGCAAATTACTGGCAAAAACTGTGAGAATCGACTTTAAAAAGTTAACAAACACAAGTGTTGATATATATAAATATTAAATTGAATTTTTTTTGTTTGCTCACACGTTTTTATTTTATTTTTTATTTTAATAATTTATTTACTGCCAACAGTGTTGTCATTTCTAGAACCGTTTAGATTCTGAAATACGCTCCAATACCCTAAACGGGTTCAGCTCCCTCAATGGCACTATCGTCTTGGTTTGGTTGTTGTTCAGGCTGTGGTTCTGGTCTTGGTTCCTGTGGATGGTGGGGATGTGAATGACTATGTGGGCGAGGATTTCTTCCAGAAGATCCACGTGGAGGAGCTGGTTGTTGTTGGCCTGGATGACGGAAATGTGGTCTGCCATGTGGTTTCTCTTGTGGCAATTCAGGAATTTGATTTTCATTCTCCTCTTGATTTGATTCCTGCTCAGATTCAGATGGAACTTCAATTGCTTCTTCCTGATTGTCATTTTCGGCTTCCTGTGGCCGAGCCTGAACTATTGCCAAAACGGCCAAAACACCCGCAATTACTAAAATGAACTTCATGTTGTTTACTGTTACTTTGATAAATTCTACACTCGTCGTCAGTTTTTATAGAAAATTTCAAGTCGTTTAAAAAAATATTTTCATCTTTTCATTCAAAGAGGCAACAAATGAGCAAATATTTATAAATAATTTCAATAATATTAATTGCACCTGATTACAGCAAATGTATCTGCAATTAAATAAATAAACTAAATAGTGATGGAGATTATTTCTCAATTATATATCAGAATGTTCGTGGTTTGAATTCGAAACTATCTTCATTAAATAATCAAAGTTTTGCCTTTAATCATGATGTCATTGTTTTTACCGAAACTTGGCTAACTGATAATGTCTTAAATTCTGAAATTTTATGTGCAAATTACCAAGTACATATGTAGACGTGATCGTGGTCGTAATGTTAGAGGCGGTGGTGTATTAATTGCCGTTTCTAGTCATCTTTCGTCTGAAGCTTTAATTACAGATGCCTCTTTGGACATTGAATTTATTGGCGTAGTTGTAAAATTGAAACGGAAAAGAATTTTTATATCTTCATCATATATTCCTCCAAATTCACCCGTTACTGTTTATCAACAACATTCTGAATCCATTAAAAATATTGTTAGTGCAGCGCATTTTGGTGATTCTATTTTTGTTATTGGTGACTTTAATCTTCCATTAATTTCATGGAATTTTCCGCCTGATGTTGGTTATTTCATTCCGATAATGTCAAAGACAGATACATTTCATATGGATTTCATAAACAATTTGCTGGACCTTAATCTTTATCAGTTGAATGGTATTTGTAATGTTAATTCGAGATTACTTGACCTGGTTTTTGTCAATGAGTGTGTTGATATTTCTGTTAATCGTTTTGATCCTGTTACTGTTCCAGAGGATTCTCATCACCCAACTATTGAAGTCTGCTTATCCCTTCCTAAATACATTTCTACAAAACCAGTTTTAAGTATGAAGAATAAGATTTTTGCCTTCAGAAAAACAAATTTCAATACCC
The DNA here is from genome assembly GCA_927399465.1 of Sarcophaga caerulescens. NCBI lineage: Eukaryota > Metazoa > Arthropoda > Insecta > Diptera > Sarcophagidae > Sarcophaga > Sarcophaga caerulescens. Next base: position 18,673,222 of record OV656868.1, on the reverse strand, counting down.
TTTTTGAATTACTAAAAACTACAGATTGGGACAATTTACTTTTCTGTTCGAGCCTTATATGTAATCCTGCAAATATTGATAGTATTATTTGAAAATTTTATAACCAAATTTTCATGTGTATGAATGAATGTATACCTAAAACGTATGACTTTAAAAGTTCTGGCCCTCCGTTGAACTCAAAGTACCTCTCCATAGTTAAAAAAAAAATTCAATTCACTTTAAAACTATTTTCCATATTTGTTGAACGCATTTCTTTGTAAAAAATTTTTCACAGTTGTTTCATTATTGCTTGGATTTTGTTTGGAATTGAATTTGAAGGAACTTGATGGAAATCTTTAAAAATGTCTGCATTGCTTGGATTCCATTATAATCAGATCATCCAGTTTTTTGTACAGAAAGCATATGTACATAATATTCTGGTTTTCTCGAAACTCAATAGTTAGTAGTAGTGCGGAAGCAGTAGCAAGAGATGTCAAATCGGCCGTTGAAATTCTGTAATTATTGCAACTTAACATACCAGAATAAATAATCGTATCGTATCAAAGCATAACAAATATCATGCAAAAGCTGTCATTTGTTGAAATTCTAGTAGCTCTCTGAACTATTTTGTGCATTCCCTATGATTTATTTTTTGCTCTCCTTTGCGAGTTCTCCTCTTTTCAAATACCAGTCCTTCCACGTCTATATAAAATTCTCTATTATATGCCGTGTCCCGTTGGTTGGAAGACAACATAAGGGCAACCTACCCGAGTTCTTTATCTGATTGTAATTTCCACATCAAAGCAGAATATTCATAATAAGACTCAAATGACATAAAAACTAAACATCTTTGAATTTCAAATTCTTGATTTTTTTTTTTTTTTTTTTTTTTTTTTTTATGAAACCAGCACTCAGGGGATGGCCCCTACTCATGCAGTGCATTGTGCAGGTTTTTTAGGAAAGGTGGAAAGGGGGAAGATGCGAACGACAAGGAAACGAGTTGCTGCTAGGTGACTATAAAATGGCCAGTGCTATACCTTCACCATTAGACAGTCTACAGGCAATCGTCCCCAAGAAGCCCGCAGTTTCTCACAACACTTATGTTGTGTGTGTTAATTTTATAAATTCTTGATTATGAACTTTGAAGGGCTGTGGATGTATTGATTATCTCTATGCAGGGAATTGAACTGCTTTTAGACAGTAGCAGGTTTAGTATTAACAGGCTGTAAACATTTTTGTTCCAGCTTCTATAAAGGACAATAGCTTCCATAGACTGACAATATCGCCAATTCCACTTCACATAAAAATTTCGCTGAAAAAAAGGAAGGAATATAATACCGTTCAAATGTGCACCGCGGCTTTTTTGTGTGGTTGCATTCTTGGAGAGCATTGGAATTTTTCTATTTTCTTTTACTCTGGCGTTTAAATAAGCCCGAATTTGACTGATAGCATGAATTATTTTGGCTTTGAGGACCGCAGTGGTTTGTGGCTTAACCGCATACAGCTGCTACTTAGGAAATTCTACAAAAAATTTAATTTTGTCAAATCGCATCATTTTCACGGACAGTACAGAATATTCAATGGTGCACAACACTTTCCAGTTAAAATCAGATGTCGTTTGAGTCCATATCATCAAATTCAGGCAAAATATAAGTTGGTAGTCATCGACCTATAATGCTTTCAGTTGATGAGGCATCTTTCTATTAAAGTTTCTTCTTTGACGCCAACTATTTAAAAATATTTCCACTCCAAATTAAAGCCAATTTAAAACGTATAACACTTAGGGCCATTATTACAATTTGCCGTTAACTAAAGGTAGGATTTTAACGGGCAGATAAATTGTTTTTCATTATTATGAGTACCCAATAAGATAGATGTGATCGTTAAGCTAAAGGGAAGATTATCCTATTTAAAGGTCACTTTATGTTTGAACTTGCCATATCATATACTATTTTCGATATGGCAACTTCAAATTTAAACAAAATGAGCATATACAACAAAAAAAAAACGAAGTCCGCTGTTGCCACTGCGTTAAAAAAAACGTGTTTAATTGCTCCGGCACTGCCATATTTTAATTTTATTTTATCTGTAAGTTGTAATAACGAAAATCAGTTAAAGGTACCTTTAGCTAAAGGGAACTGTAAAGTTACCTTTAACTAAACCCAAGTTTAACGGCAAGTTGTAATAATGGCCCTTAATTGTTCAATTTTGTAAAAAGTTTCTGTTCCCAATTTTCAATGATCGTTCGGCCATCGTTAACCGATACTCCATTAATGATGCCTGATTTTGTGATGGTATTATTATTACATATATCGATCACCTTGAGAATGTACTCCTTATACGAAATGTGCAAGAAAAACAATTTTTCTTGTGACGTTGCCACCTGGAGATTATGTTGAACTATGTTAAATAATTTTTTTTTTCAGAATGCCAGAGCTGAGTTTAAACTTGGAGTTCTCGTTTAGTCTCACGCACTACCTCGTACACAGCGTTGCCAGATTTAAAAAAAAAACTTTATTTCTGGAAAAAAAAAACTTTTTTTATAAAAAAAAAAACTTGTTTTCTACAAAAGTACCAACATTTTTAAAGGAAATTCCGGAGCCCGGTACCCTCTGTTGGTGTTTTTTTTGCGTTTTTTGTCCGGGACTAATAAAATACACAATATTTTATTTGAAAATGTAAATATTTCCTGTTTTAATACTGAATTTATTAAAAAAAAAATTTTAATTTAATTTTGTCGAAAAAACTTGTTTTGTTAGAAAACAAATTTAATGAAAACTTTTTCGCATATCCAAAAACTTGAAAAAAAAAAGGGAAAACTTGGCAAATGGCAACGCTGCTAGTACACCACGGCGGCGATTGCTTCAACTATATTTGAGCTAATTTTGTCTTTAGTGCACGATGGAATTAAACGCTGTGAAGTCCATCAGCAAAGAAGTGTAGCACTGGCTCAACGTCATCGAACAAAATTTATATTGTTACGAAAATGGAAATGGTGTTGTTAAAATAATAAGCAAAAGCTCCAAAAACAACACAATGGACTAGATCACGCATAAAAATAAAAGCTCCAAAAACAAAACAATGCAGTTGTTCACGTGATCAACGAATGAGTAAGCTTATAGCAACAAAAACAACAGTGCTTGTTTACAAGATCGATGAATAAACAAATATAGCAACAACGACTGCGTATAAAAGAAATATAGCAGAAAGACAAACAAACAAAACAACAACAACTCTGCCTGGACGAAAGTAAATAAGATAAACGAACAACAAAAATGGAAACGAGTTGTTTACATTTTTGGATTGTTCCCGAAGGTCGTCATCATCCTTCAAGGGCATTCATCACACTGTTGATCGAGTGATATAAAAGGCAAGATAAAGCGAGCAACGATGATTCAGTTAGAATTCAGTCAGCCGTGTATGAAGACACGTTATTCTCGGAGTTCGAGTGAAGTTAGTCGTGTGACGACGTCGCGTTGAAATGAGTGAGAATTCAACCAGTGGGTGCGAAGTGACGAGATCGAGTTATAATCCAGTCAGACTTGTGTGCAGACAAGTTGCGTGAAGAAAACAGTTGTTAGTGTGGTGCTTACAAAAAAGGTTGTGAGCAAAGAAGAATAACTAACAAGTGTTGTTGTTGCTTATAAAAAAGGTTATAAGCAGAGAAATATCGCGAACAAGCACATATTGTGGAAATTATCATTGTATGCGTAGAATAAGTTCGAACAGTGGCACGAAAGTTGTGCAGAAAATAAAGAATTGACTTAAAATTAAACACAGATTTATTTTTATTTTATTTGCAATCTACGAGCTCATATTTTTAACGTTTTTAAAAGGTAAAAACGTAACAATATTTTTTATGCACTTTAGGTAAAATTTCAAATTCACAACACTGCCTAAAATGAAGCAGAATTGTGAAAGAATGATCTGATGAAATATCTAATGACAGTCTTTCACTTTACACTTTATAATTTCATAACCATTTAAAACAGGTAATTTATAAATGTCTGAAGTTAGTATGTCAATTTCATACAGGTCTTGATGTAATAAACCGTGAGCTCTATGTGTGTTTACCTCTTAATTTACGAGAAAGTCTGTAAACTGACATTTGCCGATAGTATACCTCACCTATACTGGACTATACTCGTTGTTGTAACCGCTACTTATAAATTCAAATTCTACAACAAAATTTATACCCACTATTTGCCTTAATAGCTAGGGTATATGCCTACATCTGTATAATCCTTAACTAATCTGAATACCGTATCCCAAAGTGTTGATATAAATTCTAAATTGATTTTTTTTTTCTTGTTTGCTCACACATTTTTATTGTATTTTTGTTTCAATATTTTTTTTTTTCTGACAACATAATCATTATGGTTTATGACGGTGTTGTTATTTTCAGAACCGTTTAAGACTGGAAATGCAGTCCAATTCCCCAAACGGGTTCAGCTTCCTCAATGATACCATCTTCTTGGTTTGGTTGTTGTTCAGGCTGTGGTTCTGGTCTTTGCTCCTGTGGACGGTGGGGATGTGAATGACGATGTGGGCGAGGATTTCTTCCAGAAGGCCCACGTGGAGGAGCTGGTTGTTGTTGGCCTGGATGATGGAAATGTGGTCTGCCATGTGGTTTCTCTTGTGGCAATTCAGGAATTTGATTTTCATTATCCTCTTGATTTGATTCCTGCTCAGATTCAGATGGAACTTCAATTGCTTCTTCCTGATTGTCATTTTCGGCTTCCTGTGGCCGAGCCTGAACTATTGCCAAAACGGCCAAAACACCCGCAATTACTAAAATGAACTTCATGTTTTTTACTGTTACTTTGATAAATTCTACACTCGTCGTCAGTTTTTATAGAAAATTTCAAGTCGTTTAAAAAAATATTTTCATCTTTTCATTCAAAGGAACAACAAATGAGACAAATGAGCAAATATTTATAAATACATAATTTAAATAATATTAATTGCACCTGATTACAGCAAATGTATCTGCAATTTAATAAACAAAAAAAAATTCAATTCACTTTAAAACTATTTTTCATATTTGTTGAACGCATTTCTTTGTAATAAATTTTTCGCAGTTGTTTCGTTTTTTCGAATTTGTTTGGAATTGAATTTGAAGGAACTTGATGGAAATCTTTAAAAATGTCTGCATTGCTTGGATTCCATTATAATCAGATCATCTAGTTTTTTGTACAGAAAGCATATGTACATAATATTCTGGTTTTCTCGGAAATCCATAGTTAGTAGTAGTGCAGAAGCAGTACCAAGAGATGTCAAATCGGCCGGTGAAATTCTGTAATTATTGCAACTTAGCATACCAGAGTAAATAATCGTGTCGTATCAAAGCATACCAAATATCATGCAAGAGCTGTCATTTTTTGAAATTCCAGTAGCTCCCTGAACTATTTTGTACGTTCCCTATGATTTATTTTTTACTCACCTTTTCGAGTTCTCCTCTTTTCAAATACCAGTCCCTTCACGTTTATCTAAAAATCTCTATTATATGCCGTTTCTCGCTGTTTGCAAGACAACATAAGGGCAATCTATCCAAGTTCTTTATCGGATTGTAGTTTCTATATCAAAGCAGAATCAGCACAAACTAAATTGAAGCTGTTCGAAATGTTAACGAATTTATAATAAGACTCAGCAACATAAAAACTGAAGTCGCCGTAGTCTAGTAGGTAGTGTGTTGGCTTATTAGACTGAAGGCCCGAGTTCAAACCCCAGGTCAGACATCAAAACGAAAATATGAAAATATTTCTTCGACGACTTCCTCTCAGCAGATTTCTGGAAAAAAACTCTGAGAGTAATTAAAATTGCCAATATGGAATCAATCAATGTGGTCTACAATATGCATACATGGGCATACTGCATTATAATTCTAATGCATTAAGCTTTTCAGTATTCAGTAAATGTTTACTGGTAATGAAATTTAGATTTAATTTTTGTAACTGTAATTTTTTTCAGTAATCAGTAAAAATCAATTTTTGCTGAAATTTTACTGGTACTGCAAAGTGCCCATCTATGACAATATGTTACTGAATTATCGGCTCCGACACCAACATGTTGAAAAGTTTACAAATTACCCTGATTAGTTAAAAATAGAGGCACACAAATTTCCTATAAATTCGACAAATACTCGTAAACAATAACAAATTAACAACAATGAAATAATTAACAACATTATCAGCAACAATTGCCACAGCAATGGCAATTCAACAATTGTATAAAACCCAAAAGAAAAATACGAAAATAAAAACAAAAATTACAAATAATTAAAGCGTCAATACAACTTGATTTGTCCATAATTGGTACGATCCCAGAGTACAAAGAAATATAAAAACAATACCAACAAAGCAAATGAGAAAGTCCCAGTCAACGACATCACACAATACCCTATACATACATATTTTGTGTACCAAAGTATTGTCGCATAAGATTTCTTTCCTTGAACAGCTAAACAAAGCAACAAAGTTGGTGGATGTACCAGGTGAGAGAAAATCAAACAGATTTATGAAATTCTTTGTTACCTAATGCCAAGGCTTAATAACACAGCCCTGCAAATTTGGACTTTTTTGTGCAAATAAGATGGCTCCAGGTGTTTCCGAAGCCATTTTGCGCGCTGAACACGAATCGGGAAAATCAAAATGGCGGATCCATACGACCCCCAATATAGCGGTAAATCCAAATCGCAAATTTAAGTAAATTCGATTATTTTTTATAAACCTCGACTACCACATTGGATCCGCCATTTGGAATTTTTTAAATCTGAATGAAGATCTGTAATCAGCGACCCCAAAAACCCCTGAGTAACAATTTTCAAGTAAATCTGATTAATTTTTAAGGACCTCCGTAATGTGTTTCTTTTTCTCTTGCACCCCTTGACATAAACCCATACCCTATTTTAAGGATGCATGCAATTAATTTGGCTTTGGGCTCATTTTAAAGAGCAAAGATCAATTGTCAATTTCTGACAATAGCGGTGGTTCCAGCACGTCAGTGTTTAGCTCTACAATTTTTCAAAAATGGCCAAAAACGCTATTTTTAGTGGTTTCTCGAAAGCCTGACGTGATGAAAAGTTTTTGAACCCAGATTCGTGTCCAGCGCGTAAAATGCCTTCTCAATCAGCTGAAGCCATCTTATTTGCAAAACCCATGCATGGCTGTGTAATCAATCAATTGAAGCGGTGAAAAGGACGTCTGTCTCATTGCTTTAATGCGTGACAATTAGAATATTCGGTATTGCAAAACTCTGAACGAACTCCACATAGTATCTTCTTAACCTAACTTATGAACGGTGTAGCGATAATGAAAGCAAATAACAATAGCAACAATAACAATTTAAACGTGACAACACTGGCAACAAAAATAATATCAACAAAATGTAACGGCAAATAAAATGGGTTAAAAGTGTGCAATTAAATTGTGTTGCAATTTTCACATGAAAGCAAAAATAAAATTAAATTAATTGAACTGAACTGAACGCCGCATACAATTCCACAGAACTACGCTAACACGCACAGTGTGACGAAATATAATAAGGACGGGAAAAAACTACTTGTGCAGGTTTGCAAATCTGAATTTATGGTCATTGCAACCAAGAAAAAAGAAACAGAGTTTCAACCTACGGCTTACAGTAGTTATTAATGGAACTATAGGGTAGGCACAGGTCCAGACCACAGTTTAATCAACTTCAGCCTGAACTTTGTCTTGCCCGATATAGTGCTTTACAGGAAAATGGGGGCTCAGACTGAATACTCTGTGGGGATAATGTGAATCGAAATCAGGAAAATTCATTCCTGAATCGGTTTAACAGAAGTTGAGTAACCTTGTGCTCAAGAAACTACCTAAGGGACCTGACCATATTGTTGAGCGGCACAATTCGGAAACAAATGTTCTGAGGTCAGAAAGTATATGGGCAATTTCGTGTCAAGTGACCCAATTTTTAAAATCGATGTCTTCCGATTTCGATGAAATTTGCACCAAAGTTAGTACTATTGGATAGTTGGCCAGACATAAATTTTCAGCTCTATCAGTCCAGAACTGCGGGAGTTAGAGGAGGTCAAAGTTGGACATTTTGGTCATACAGGGTTTTTTTAAAATGTGTGTAACTTTTCACCTATTGGTCTTAGCAAAAATTTTCCAAAGGATATTAAATAGCTATTTCTTCAATCTTTCCAAAAATAATTTTTTTAATTCCAAATCGGAAGACATCGATTTTAAAAATTGGGTCACTTGACACGAAATTGCCCATATGTATTGTATGACTAATACAACACATTTGTACGATGATTGACACCAATTAAGGACTTGTTTCAATAGGTAATATACGTAAATTTGTTGATTCGTTCTTCTGAATATATTCTACCTCTGAATCTCTTGAATTTCTCTGGAGGCACACTTCTCTGGCTGCAGTATTGTGGTTTCCAAGGAAGCCCTTGGGTTGTTCTTAGGGACTAATCTAAAAGTTCACTAGTTGGGATCTTTCAAGTCACCAGATCCGAATAAAATTTTTTTAGTAATGAAACATAATGTTGCCAGTCGAACTTTAATATTTTTTTTGGATATCTGTAGAGCATGCTTAGTAGGGAAGTTTATATCTAAGGTGTGGATTAGGGTAGTTTTATCTCATATGGTAAAAGAAAATGTCAGAATTTTTTCGGGGGCACCCCCCTAAAATGTTTATTTCTGTCAGATTTTAGGATTGCCAAAGTTTGAGCACAATTGGAATATGTTAACCCGTGCCACTACTGGTGCCTCAAAGTTTAGAAAATCTCGATTTTTCGGCAGTTTTGCGACTTCGGCGATCCATATCTCTGGAACGGCTAAAGCTATTTGCCCGTGTCATACATCAAATTAAAGGCCATACTGTTTATAATATTTTATATTCTACACAATAATACGCATCTAGTACTGAAACCGAAAAAATAGAACCAATGTCCCTAAAAACGTGAATAGGTACCCCTGAGAGTAGTTTGGAATCTCATTGCGTTTAAATATGTTTGCTATGGTATACCGTTAATTTTAGACTCACATACTGTATCACTGGCGACGCCAAGCAGAAGAAAATGAGAAGTGCTCCAGAAATATGCGACCCAAACTAAAAAAAACAACTGCCGAAATTCCTAGAAAAAGGTCTCCCAGCCCTAATTACAAATGAGACTTATCTGTTGTTTAAGAGATTAAACATTAACACCGAATTTCTGGAAAAAGATCCTGCAACTTGGCAGCAGAACATCAACTACCAGGAGGTGCAAAGGATGGTAAACAACTAGAAAGTTGTGAACTACATGGTAGAGAGAGGAGTCAAGCTCATCACAGATTACAACTAATTACTTACAAAGGACGAGCAACAAAAACAATACGTTCTACAAGTAGTCAGCAGATGCCGTCAGCTGTATCCAGATAGCTCCAAAACCACATTATGTCAGTCCCTTGAATGAAAAAGGCATTTATTATACTTGATTTTTTAAATACATAATTGTTTTCATTCCAATAATTGATAATATAGGAAGGAAAATGAGTTTTTTCACAATAGGTTCCATCTTCGCTCTTCTTCGTACCTAGTCACGTTTTTAGGGACATTGGGTTCATTATCTCGAATTTAGTACTATTTACGTATATTTTTATTCTATATAAAATATTATAAACACTATCGACTTCAATTTGATGTATAACACGGGCAAATATATTAAACCGTTCTCGAGATATGGGTCGGCAAAGTCGCCAAACTGCCAAAAAATCGAGATTTTCAAAATTTTGAGGCCCCAGTGGCACGGGTTAACATCTTCCAATTGTGCTCAAACTTTGGCAATCGTAAAATCTAACAAAATGAAACATTTTAGGGGAGTGCCCCCAAAAAATTTCGACATGGATTTTTTAAAACTACCCTAGTGTGGATACAGGACATGTCACTATGGATGCAGCTATTTGATACATATTAGTCGATCAGAGAAACTCGACATGCTCAAACGATAGTTAGAGCTATGAAGACCTCGTGCCGTTCACTCGTCGATCATATTAAAGGTGCATTGCAAATTTGACACTATTTGATATCGATAGGGTATAGGGATAGATACTGGAACTAGGCGGAACTTGTGTAGAACTATAGAGTCTTTCATTAAGCTCTTCCTGCCTTCTAATAAATATAAATAAAACTAAGTGCGCGTGAGAAAACATCGATGCCATTATGTGTGCCATTATGTGTGTAGTATAATATCGTTTAAATGTCCGCCCTAGTTTCTCTTAGTAGAGCGCATCCGAAATGTCAAATTTCCATCACTAAATCAGGCTGAAGTTGACCAATGTTGTGTATTATTTTGGCTTCGATGTTTGTGGATTATTCGCAAACACCTGTGCCCAAAAGAAAACCTCCCACCAAAAAGTCTAACAGTCTCTTGTTTTATTAATTTAACTTGCTACACTGTGCAACAAACGTAACATTAATTTGATGACGTTATTTTATGGACTAAAACACTTTTAAGTGTGACTTAAATTGTTGGATATTGACTCTGTTAACAACAATTGGAATACAATTTAAACAAAAAAAAAAAAGAAAAATCCTAATTTCGTTTTCCGTAATGTGAATACTATCCGATATACATACATTATGTCAGCAATTAGGCCAAACATTAAAAATTTAATTATAAAATTTTCCGATTATTCGATATCAACATGAGTGCTTTCTGCAGGAAGGAAATGATTAAAACGATATTATTTGAAAATTCTCAAGAGCATTATCTGTTGTATTTAACAATAGTTTTCACAAAACTGAAACTCACAGACGAATTGCTAATGCACTTTAGGTCATTTCCTAGTATTCCAAATGATAGTATATTCGTTGAACTTTTTAAAAAAATTTTCTTATAATTTATCTCCATTTGAGCAGATTACAACAGATGACTTTTTTTCGGAAAAGAAATTTCATTCACAAACAATTTTAAACATCAATTCTGTTCCTTCATGATTTTAAAATGTTTATGCGAAGATAGACAATAATGTTTGTATGTGGCACGCGGTTTTTACACATTCTTAAATACAATTTAACACAATTAACTTTTCCGACGACGATGCTTACGTAATGTCTCTTTAATCTGCTTTGATATAGGGATGCCATCAACATTGTTATACTAAAGTCGGTTTATACTTCGGGGGTATACTTTCACCTTTGGTATGGAACCTCAACCTAAATCATAGATGCCCATTTCATAGTGCTTTTGCGCAAGCTAAAAACACACATATTCTTATTCTCTTTGGTTAGTCGTCACTCAGACAGCGACGAATGCACGTGCGTAGCGGGTGTACGATTTTTTTTAATATTTTTTGCTTAAAGCACTGAAAAAAATTTAGTATGACTTACGAAACATATTTTATGATAAAAAATGCGCTTGGTGATGCTCAATGCATTTTATTTTATAAAATATTGAAGGAATGTAGAGAATATGCTTTTAGAAGGCACTATTGTTCTTATCATAGTGATATGGATGATTTTAATGATTTATTTTGTAAAAATAAAAAAATTTATTTGGAAAAATTGAATGAGCGGTTACTTGAAGAAGAAAACAATGAAAAAACCTCAGAAAATAAAATGTTAAAAATGGAGTTATCATGCTTAATAAGCTTGGATATTGTTAGGCATGGTAGACCATTTTCTGATGGGGCAGTTCATTAAAAAAATTTTAAATAAATGTTTTCAAAAACTTAATTTTAAGCTTATCGAAAATCTTCCATTGTCACGCAGTAGTGTTATTCGCCGTACTGATCAATTGGGGGCATCTTTAGAAGCCGCCATTGTAGAAAAATTTCTATTCCAAATTTTATTGTAAATTCCGCTTTTTTGATTTTTTCCGTACATTTTATTTCAGTTTACACAACTTTTCTTTCAGTGCAGTTCTCTCTCGCTCACCAATACTACTACAGTTTTAGTTTTGGGCATCCCTGGTATAAAAAAATAAGGGCACAAAGAAATAAACAAGCAACAACAAAGTGCAGTATAAAAATAGCGGATAGGCAAGTAAACAGGCAACAACAACTCTGCAAGGATGAAAGTAAACAAAATACACAAATAACAATAAACAACTTGTTTACATTTATAGAGATTTCGCAAAGACATTCTCATACAAGTGCATTCATCAGACTGCTGACCCTTGTGATATTTTCGTTTTGATGTCTGACCTGGGATTCGAACTCGGGCCTTCAGTCCAATTAGCCAACACACTACCTACTAGACTACGGCGACTTCACATAAGAAGCATAAGGATAAGAATTTCTTTAAAGGATACATCATCCAGTCGACTTTGAAATATGTAGTAAGAAGTCTTAGAACAAAACAAAAACAATAATGAGATATAAAGCCAGGTAAAAGCTGATTTAATAATATATCTTCCCAAATACAAAAAGAATGTTAATACTTAGTTACATAAACTTTATTGTTTTCTTGTAATTTCTTTATTTTTTGTTTTTCTATTTTTCTTTTTTAATCTCTTCTCTTCAATTTTCTATCAGTTGTACGTGCTTAAACAATTCCCCAAAGGGTCAAAAAACTGTTGGTTACAACATCTTGTTGCCAGTTGTAGTTTAAAATTGTTCTGATTGTTGTTTTGTTTGCTTTTGTTTTATTTTTCCTATTCTTTTGTTTTTGTTGTTATTTTTATAATTCTTGTTTTATTTTTATTGTTCCCGTTGTGTTGCATCAAATCATTACTGTAAGCGAGAGCAACAACATGGATGTTTAAAATGAACCACCAACGCTATTATCAAGTTCATGGCGAAGAATTGAAATTGAATTGAAAGAGAAATACAGTGGGACCTCGATTTTCCGTGATGGTCGGGACCGGAAGAATTCTGTATAATTGATTTTCCCGGTTAATTGAGTACCAATTTTGGCTAGTTTTTTAATAGATATTTTTATTAATTAATAAATGAATATGTACATATTTATATAAAAACTAAATAATTCAAGGATTTTATATACATACATGTTTCAAAAATATAAAAAAACATATTTTGTCAGAAAACAGTGAATAGTAAATAAGGATTTCATGTACTAAAGAGGGAATTCCCCTTTTTCGCTTGTTTGTCCAAAATAATAGAAAAAAATTTTTGCTTATAATCACGGATAATAGAGGTAATCACGGTTAAACGATGCAGAAAAATTTAAGTCGATCCAAAATAAAATTAAGTCAATGCAAAAAATTTTCTTTTTCCATCCCGGATAATTGATGTTGCCGGATAATCGAATCACGGATAATCAAGGTCCTACTGTAAATCCAAAAATGAAGAAGAATAACACAACCACAAACAACAAATTGACAACTGCCAAAATAACAACAACAACACCAGCAATAGCAACAAAATCAACAATCTCATCAAAAACAAAAAAGTAAAATTATCAAAAAAAAAATATTTTACGCCGTCACTTAAAATGTTAAAATCTGAATCTGAATTATATTAAATCCTTTAAAGTCATTTTAAAAGATCCTAAACGATGCAATAGCTATGAAATCCTTGTGTTACGAGGCAATTGATGGCATTGATTCGAAAATAAAAATAAAAAATTTCAAAAAACAGTCTTCAAATTCTGTCAATGCATTGAAATTGGAGAATAACATCTCTTCAAACCTAATTTAGAATAAAACGATGTGAACTTAATTACATTCTTCCTTTCTAATCATAAAACAAAATTTAATTTAAGAGAACGCAAAAATGTCATTAACACGCTAAACTAGAATAGTACAATGTATGCGTGCGGGTTTTTTGTGCCCCAAATGCGAAAATTTTGATTGTTTAAATACCCGCCAAGATCATCTGAAAAGATGATTTTTTTGCCAAAATCGGCATCTTCTGTAAGTCGATCGCAGGTCCACTTAGCGAAGCGAAAACGCGAATACTCAACCATATTCGTTCAGCGGAACTAATTATCTGTCAAATCAGACATGATTTACCATTAAATGTTACCATTCACGAAATAAGCACTAGTTGAAAAAAAAAACGTTAGATGGCGGACCCGATACATATTTTTTTAAATAGTCGCCGTAGTCTCGTAGTTAGTGCGTTGGCTTATTATACGTAAGGCCACCGTTCAGACATCAAAACGAAATTATGAAAAAAATATTTCTTCGGCGACTGCCTCTCTGCAGATTTCTGGCAAAAAACTCTTAGAGTAAATAAAATTGCCATGAAGAGCTCCTTAAAAATCTGTCATTCGGAGTCGACTTTAAAGTATAGGTCCCGCCACTCATGTATAAAATTAAGGCACACAACATAAGTGGTGTGAGAATCTAGGTCGTAATCCTGACTGAAGGGTTGTAATGACCAATTATGTATGTATGTATGTATGAAGTAAAACGAGAACCTTATTAGACAAGAGCCATTGATTTACACTCCAGCTCAGACATCTCGAACAAAACGCAATACGAAATATATGTTTCTTTCTGCGACTTCTTCCCAGCAGCCTTCTATCAAATATTCTGAACCAGAATTAAGGACAATTAACATATTTTTTAACTGTTTATGTATACTTTATAATCTTCAATATACGAATAAGAGATCCAATGCCATTGATTTTCCATTTGAATATAAAAATTTTATAAAATAACACAGGTCTGCAAGTAAAAAACTGCATAGGTTTTTTATGCATTTTCTTATAGATGTTGAAACCGAAAAAAATATTTAAAAAATTCCATCACATCTATTTTTTTTACAATACTTTTTTTTACAATACAGCGTGTTCTCAGCGGCTAACAATGTCAAACATGCAGTTGGATTACTCATGTTCCAACTGGCTAAGTCTATTATCTTTCTGACCCTGTCTTGCCACACTCAGTTGACATCCAGCATTCAAACGGTAGACTGTTCGGTAGACGTGAAAGGATTTAATACGAAAAATAAAAAGAAAATCTCTTACCCTAACCTTGATTCAGCTTTTTGTCCAGTGTCCCATAGCTCTGAAATACCAGTTCCGCACCCACCTCCTAATTTAGATGACATCCTGAGTGATGCAGAGGACTCAGAAACGTTTGCTCCCCAGAACGAATCTAGCTCAGATTTTTCAGTTTACGAGGGATCTCAACTTTTTTCTCAGATTGAGCTCGATGACCTAGTCAGAGACTTGGGTCTTTCAAAAGATGCAGCCGAATTGCTAGGTTCAAGGCTAAAAAACAAAAACCTTTTATCATCTGGTACCTCATTTTCCTGGTACAGACATCGAGAGAGAGAATTTACTCAGTATTTCACTAAAGAGGGAAATCTGGTTCATTGTAATGATGTTCGTGGGCTCATGAAATGTTTTGAAATAGAATATGATTCATCAGAATGGCACTTATTCATTGATTCATCCAAAACTTGCCTCAAAGCAGTCTTGCTGCATAATGGAAATGTATTTGCATCTCTTCCAATGGGACACTCAGTATATATGAAAGAAAACTACAATGACTTAGCTACATTTCTTGAGAAAATCAAATATCAAGAACAGCAATGGATGATTTGTGGAGATTTGAAAATACTAACAATGTTGTTGGGTCAACAGTCAGGTTATACAAAGTTCCCTTGTTTTCTATGTTTATGGGATAGTAGAGCCAGAGACCTGCACTGGACAAAAGCTGACTGGCCACCACGAGACGGTTTAACTCCTGGCGAGAAAAACGTTATTAATACCACTTTGGTTCCGCCAGAAAAGGTTTTACTGCCACCTCTTCATATTAAATTGGGGCTAATTAAGCAGTTTGTAAAATCACTGCAAAAAGATGGGGATTGTTTTAGATATATATGTTCAAAGTTCACGAAATTGTCTGAAGCAAAGTTAAAAGAAGGAGTTTTCACTGGTCCCGATATAAGAAAACTTTTGTCTGATCCCCTTTTTCCTGAAACAATGGGAGAAATCGAAAAAGAAGCATGGGATTCTTTCAAAAATGTAGTGCAGAAGTTTTTGGGAAATACTAAGGATCCCGAATATAAAACTATTGTACTGCGCATGCTGACAGCATATAAAGCTCAAGGGTGTGCAATATGAGCTTAAAAGTTCACTTCTTACACTCCCATATTGAATATTTTCCTGAAAACTTGGGTGCCTACAGTGAAGAACAAGGTGAAAGATTTCACCAGGATGTACGTGATATCGAGAGACGTTACCAAAGAAGATAGGATGTCAGTATGTTAGCGGACTATTGCTTAGGCGAGAAACCAAAGAAGGAAACCAAAAAAGAGTTCGGAGAAGCATAAAAGAAAAGAAAAAAAGGTTTCACAAGGAAAAAGAGTAAAGATAAAGTTATGTATAAATTGAAGTAAGAAAAATAATGGTTGATAGGTTTTGATAAATATTATGTTGTGTGTTTGTTGTAATAAATAATTGATTTTTCTCATTATTGTGTTTTTATTTTGCAAAAAAACTATACGTGATGGAGAGTAATAGGAGTAATTTTTGAAATCAGCGTACTTTAAAACATATAATTCAGCAAAAATATCTCATGCAGCTGAAAAAAATTTTTTTTTTTTGCAGATCTGTGTAATTTTCCCTTTATCCTCCTTACTCCTTTGAGATAGTATCGGCTCTGTCACTATTTCAGTGAAGCAAAGTTTTCGTGTTCTCACTTATGTATGTATGTACGAGTATGTACAAATGTTAATGCTAGCTAGTATTGTTCTGATTGATGGTATTTGTTTTTGTTTGCTGTCCCATGTTGCTGAACTTTCTTACATCAACAGTTCAATGCGGTATATTTGTTGCTGCAATTGCTGCTGGTGATTGTTCGCTGATGATTGTTTTCTATTTCTTGAATAGTTTTGCAATTATTCGCATTGTTACAATTTGTTTTAGTAGTTGTTTGTTCAATATGAAGCAAATGTTACTCAAATATTGCATCAACAGGGCAAAGTAATACCATCAAAAGCAATAACAATATACATATGTACGCAAGCATTACAGCATCATCTATTGCATCTTGTTACAGCAAACACTACCGCCTGGTCATAATATCATTGGTTAGTGTAGGCGTTTGTAACTCAAAACTTCTCAGACTATAATGCAAACTCTGTGAAACCTAATGGCCATCTTGTTGAAGCTACATCTGTCAAAGTAGCGTATCGCGTCGGCATATCGTACAGTGTCCGCCCCAGCCGTACTTGTGATAGCAGGTACAATCCCTGTGGATCTGCTGGCAGTAGAGCGGATGGAGATTTATAAGGCGAAATCGGCTGTAAATAACATAACCGAACACTTCAGGGAAAACACCATTTCAGAATGGCAACGACGATGGAACGAGGAAGATAGAGGAAAGTAGACGGCAAGACTTATTCCGGACATAAAACCATGGATTGGTCGGAAATTTGGAGAGGTAAATTACTACCTTACGCAGATGCTATCGGGTCACGGATATTTTAGGAAATATCTGCACAGAATGGGCAAGACCGCCTCCCCTTACTGTCTTTACGAGGAAGGGGAAGTAATTGATGATGCGGAGCACACTGTTTTCGAATGTACACGCTGGCAGAGCTATCGCTCTGTACTGACGTCAATGATTGGAACGATCACGGCCGCTAACATTGTCGGAGTTATGATTGCGAGTAGAGAGAATTGGGCCTCAGTGGCGAATTACGTGGAGCGCATTCTGAGACTGAAGAAGAGAGACCTGGAGGCTGCAGAACATGTAGGCACGCCGGCATAGATGACACTGGCTTGCGAGTCGGGAACCTGGATGTAAGGAATAGTGGAGACGCTTAGAAGTCTCCTCAACCTTCGATATGCAATCCGGACGCGGATATGAACATGAAGGGGCCAAAGGGCCAAAAGGACTCCACGCCGAAGTAATTCCGGAGTAGTTCCGGAGTGGGCACAACAGTCCACGAGAAGAGGGGGGGAATTAGTGGGTGAGGGCCCCACACACGGAGGACGTGACACGACTTCCTCTATGGTGCGGTTAGGAACATTTACCCCTCCTCGGCGTAAAAAAAAAAAAACATCTGTCAAAGTAGTTGTCATTTATTCACTTTGTTTTGCCAAATCATCATGGACAATAAAAGACTACGATGTATATTTGCAGAATGGGCTTTAGAGCAGTAACTGGTAACTGCGCCTAAATTTCATCTAAAAATCATCTTCTGCGATAAGAACCATTTCTTGTTGAATGGGCATGTGAACAAACAAAATTGTCGAATTTACTTCTTAGTTTATTCCATTTAAAATAAAAAAGTTAAAGAAAAAAACTAAAAAAAAATTAAACACTTACCAATTGGTCCTTCCGACTTCATACAAAAATACTCTAAAATTTTTCTGGAAAGTTTTTTTCGTTTCAATAACTTTCAAATGAACAAAGATTCGAAAGCTGTATTTCGAATAGTCAGAATGACTGAATTCAGTGGTAGACCGAACTTAAAAACGGATGTATAAGAACCTATCAACTAATTTCCTGCGGCTTCAGACCCATTACTATCGATAAGTCTGCGGTGGAATACAATTTTTCTCTTTAAAGCTGGATGCTTGAGAATTCTTCATTGAGATGTAGTTCGTAGTAAAATTTTCGCCAATTCCATCAAAAAATACAAGACAACATCTTTTCAGTAATCAATTTAGGCTTAAACACCGTTTCTGCCGGCTTAAATCAATTAGTAAATGAATGTTTTTGCTTGACGCTATCTTAAGTAAGCCATACTTCATGGTTCGCTTGAGAAACCGATTAATTCCATTGTAATCTATTTATAGACATTCGGCCACCAAAATGGTTTGCGTTCACTATTATGGGACTTACAAACACCGTATTTCTATTCAGCCTTAACAAAAGTTTTTATATAAAATTTAGCTTTAGTGCAGTAGGGCACTACATTTTCGACAATTGACTTTCAATTCCACAACGGAATTGATCAAAACAATATTGTGTGTGGATATCAAAATAGGCTGTAACAGTATCAAAATGAAATAACTTTTTAACAATGCCGCCTTACCTTCGTTTTCGCATTGGCTAGGGTCAAAGGTCGCTCTTAATTAGCTAAAATTGGCTAATATTCTCGAGCGGCAACAGCTAGGTTCTAACTCAAATATTTCCAATCAAGTGTGTGTCAGATAAGTCGCCGTAGCCTAGTAGGTAGTGTGTTGGCTTATTGGACTGAAGGCCCGAGTTCGAATCCCAGGTCAGACATCAAAACGAAATTATGAAAATATTTCTTCGGCGACTTCCTCTCAGCAGATTTCTGGCAAAAACTCTGAGAGTATTAAAATTGCCATGAAAAGCTTCTCAAAAAACTGTCGTTCGGAGTCGACTTTAAACTGTAGGTCCCGCCACTCATGTATAAAAATTAACGCACACAACATAAGTGGTGTGAGAAGCTAGGTCGTAATCCTGACTGAAGGGTTGTAATGACCAATTATGTATGTATGTGCGTCAGATTCTTTGCACATTCCTGCCCTATTGACACACGAACGAACAACTGCTTAATTTGGCGAACCTCAATGTCTAGGATATGAAACTTAGGGCCATTATTACAACTTGCCGTTAAACTTGGGTTTAGTTAAAGGTACCTTTAGCTAAAGAGAACTGTAAAGATAAAATGAAATTAATATATGGCAGTGCCGGAGCAAAGTCGATAAAACTGCTCAATTAAACAAGTTTTTTTTAACGCAGTGGCAACATCGGACTTCGTTTTTTTGTTGTATATGCTCATTTTGTTTAAATTTGAAGTTGCCATATCGAAAATAGTATATGATATGGCAAGTTCAAACATAAAGTGACTTTTAAATGTTAAAGGTAGGATGATCTTCCCTTTAGCTTAACGATCACTTCTATCTTATTGGGTACTCATAATAATGAAAAACAATTTATCTGTCCGTTAAAATCCTCCCTTTAGTTAACGGCAAGTTGTAATAATGGCCCCTTTAAAGTTGGGTTTAGTTAAAGGTACCTTTAGCTAAAGGGAACTGTAAAGTTACCTTTAACTGATTTTCGTTATTACAACTTACAGATAAAATGAAATTAATATATGGCAGTGCCGGAGTAAAGTCGATAAAACTGCTCAATTAAACAAGTTTTTTTTTAACGCAGTGGCAACATCGGACTTCGTTTTTTTTGTTGTATATGCTCATTTTGTTTAAATTTGAAGTTATCATATCGAAAATAGTATATGATATGGCAAGTTCAAACATAAAGTGACCTTTAAATGTTAAAGGTAGGATGATCTTCCCTTTAGCTTAACGATCACTTCTATCTTATTGGGTACTCATAATAATGAAAAACATTTTATCTGTCCGTTAAAATCCTCCCTTTAGTTAATGGCCCTAAGGGCCATTATTACAACTTCCCGTTAAAGTTGGGGTTAGTTAAAGGTACCTTTAGCTAAAGTGAACGGCAAAGTTACCTTTAACTTATTTTCGTTATTACAACTTACAGATAAAATAAAATTAAAATATGGCAGTGCCGGAGCAAAGTCGATAAAACTGCTCAATTAAAAAAGTTTTTTTTTTAACGCAGTGGCAACAGCGGACTTCGTTTTTTTGTTGTATACGCTCATTTTGTTTAAATTTGAAGCTGCCATATCGAAAATAGTATATGATATGGCAAGTTCAAACATAAAGTGACCTTTAAATGTTAAAGGTAGGATGATCTTCCCTTTAGCTTAACGATCACTTCTATCTTATTGGGTACTCATAATAATGAAAAACAATTTATCTGCCCGTTAAAATCCTCCCTTTAGTTAACGGCAAGTTGTAATAATGGCCCTTAGACTTGTTATCGCTTTCTGATTATAACCATTAGAGACAGTTTCGAATTCATATGCTACACTTCCCCAGTAAGTCAACGGCATTTTGAAGTATAATCTGTAATCGGCTTTGACACAGGATTCAACTTTATTTTATATTGTTTATCTTATGCTACGAAACTAAATAGAAGACTAGAGAATAGCATCAAACGCATCATTTTCTAAAAATAGAAGAAAACAATGAAAAAAATATCCATGACCATGACCATATTTTCAATTGTTCGTGTCCTCTAATTTTTTAGAGATTACTTGTGTGTGTCTGTTCACTATTCCTGATGTTACTGTTACTGTTCCTGTCTTTGCTATTGTTTTACTATTGAGGGAATGACTTCTGAATGACGACTATCAACGGCACGTCCAGTAATACAAATTAAATAAATACAGGGTTTCACACAAAGAGTTTATCGATGATTAGAATTTCATTTGTGAACTGTTATATCTTGTCGATAACCGTAAAAACAACAACAACGAGTAGAGAATTCTTAAAAATTATAAAAATAATAAAATTATCGCTTGGCATGTTTGTTATTCTTCTTTACACTCTTCTGCGTAAACACTAACAATTGTTCGACAATTCCGTTTATAACGGAGATCTTCAAACCACAATTATTCTCTTCATACGCAATGCGTCTTCACACAAGACTGACTGAATTTTTACTCACTCGTTGCCTGCTTTGTCTTGCCTTTTATATCGCAGGGTAAACAGTCTGATGGATGCTCTTGAAATCGAATGTCCTTGTTTTCGCCTTCTCGAGATTTCTATAAATGTAAACATGTTGTTTACAATTATTCTTGTTTGTTGTTGTATTTCTGTTTGTGTTGTTTGTGTATTTTGTTTACGTTTGTCCTTGCAGTGTTGTTGTTACCTCTTTTGTTTACTTGTTTATCGCCTTTTTTTTATACTGATGTTGTTGCTATATTTTTTTTTTTTTATTTGTTGATCATGTAAACAAGTCCATTGTTTTTGTTCTTGTGGCTTTTGTTTGTCATTTTAATGTTAAACGATGTAACACCATTTCCATTTTCATAAAAATATGTATCTGAACTACTTTACGAACTACTATAACACCAAGAGAAACGAAACCCTATAGGATTTACAATTATTCTTCCTCAGTTCGTTGTTCTTTTTGGTTTCACAGACTTGTCAATGGGGAGACAAACATGAACTAAATTTCATTTCAATTCAAAAATAAACTTAAAAGTTCAACACAACTTTTCTTCAACAGATGTTGCACAATCCTCATTATGATTGTTGCCCATATTTTTGAATCTCGCAACAGAACAATCTAAATTGCCAATAATAGTTATAAACAACAACAGCAATTCACTGCTCACAGATAATATTCGCAATATGTGTAGTATCTGTTGATATACGCTTGTAACGAGAACGTGAACAGCCAGCCAATTAAAGTGATTTTCTCTGCTTAATTTTAAGTACATTTTCTTATTTTCTTTTTGATTTTATTTTGATTGATACTTAATAAGGACATTGAATTCTTAAAATGATTATTAAAAATATACATATGTACATACATATGTATGTAGACAATCATAAATGGAAATATTATTTACTTACATTCATATGGACATAAGTACCAGAGATCAGCAACGAGTATTCAAAACGATAAGTAGATTCGAGTCATACTTATAATTTCAGCTACTTATGTATACGCATTCATACTTATTTTAATATCATACTCATACTACTCATATTCAAAGTTAGAAATACTCATCGTACTCTTACTTAACAATACGCACGATGTTGTTGATTTCGACTCTACATGATTCAACATATACATGAAGCACAAAATAAGTATGATTCGAGTACGAACACCACAATACTCGCTAGAAGGTTGTGTGTGTGCTTTGCTTGCTGTCTTTGTCTTTGTCTTTTCTTTTCTCTTCTTTTGTAAATGCAACAATAACTACTACTGTAAATTTTGATGAATGATTCGAGTGACTGGAATCATTCGTAAGTATTATAAGTATTTTTCTAAATTTATGAATCTGAATGAGTAGGCGTATGAATCAAACAATGAATCGAATGTTGTGAGTTTGATGTCAACGTTGTACTCATTGCAACCTATACTTATAAATCAATGTTGTAGCGAGTACGAATGAATCAGAGTAGTTGAATTTTAATACTCTTGACTCACTCATACTCAAAATTTCATAAGTACCTATGAGTAGCGAAAATACGATTCATTGCTGATCTCTGATAAGTACGTATGCACATGCCATCTTGAAATCTGCATCAAATTTTTAATCAAATTCGGAAATTTTAATATTTTTATTTCATTATTATTATATGTTGAAAACAGAAAATATTGAATGTTCCATCTGAAATACAATCAGTGCACGCACAAACCTCTGATAATGAAATAATATGATAGGAAGAAAATCGTGAATTTATAAAGCTGAATACCATAACGGGTAGATATTGAATGTTAACGTCTTAAGGATATCTTACATACATAGCTGGTAGGCCTACTTCGGATTCGGAATCTTATATGATCTTCGGCAGTCAGGCTGCCCTAAAGGCCATTGCATAGGACTGGTGCAAATCACGGCTCGTTCGAGAATGCAAGGAGTCATTAAGGACTTTTGGACTAGACCGAATCCGTCTATACTGGGTTCCGGCTCATAGCGGAATATTCGGTAATGAGACGGCGGATGCTCTCGCTAGATTAGGTTCACTTTCTGCGGACGATTTGATAGTTGGTCCTGAACTCCCAATCTGTCACCTCTATGGCCTCATCAATGGATGGGTCAGGGGGGAAGACCAAAGACGTTGGGGGAATAGATCGGGTTGTTATGTATCTAGGTGTCTATAGCCTGCTCAGTGTTGAAAAATTCAGTACTTTAGTACTTTTTTCAGTACTTTTTCATTTCAAAAATACCGCAGTACCCCCGCGCCGCTTTCAGTACTTTTTTATTGTTATTTTTATTTCAATTACTCTCAGAGCTTTTGTCAGAAATCTGCTGAGGGGCAGTTGCCAATAAAATATTTTTTAGTCTTTCGTTTTGCCGGAGATATCTGACCTGGAGATTGAACCGTAGCCACACGTCTAATAAGCCAACACACTACCGACTAAGCTGCGGCGATTTTATAAATAATTTTATTATATTAGCAGAATTTTAAAAGAATGCACATAAAATTCGATATCACAATTTAATTCAACAGAATAAAAAACAAGTCGAAGGAATATATATACGGGCACGCGTCTAATAAGCCAACCCACTAACTGCTAGACTACACTAATGCAACTATTAATGCATTAGCTATCATGCTAAAGGTAGAATTAAACTTTAGCCCCGGTTAGCCAAACGTCCACGGAACGTAGGTTCGTTTTTAGAATACGAAGAACAAAAAGAACGCTTGCCGAAACGTAATGTAATATCGGTAAGCATTTGCATTGCTCTTTATATGCTAAAAACGAACGTCTGTCACATTACGTTCCATCGACGTTTGACTAAATGGGGCTTTTACGTTTTGTTACGTGCCGAATCAGCTGTTTTTGTCCTGTATATGTATTTAATATAAATAAATAGTCTAGTAGATAGTTTGCTGTCTTACTAGACGTGAGCCCACGGTTCAAAACACATGTGCAGACATTTACATCAAAACTAAATATGAAAAAATATTTCTCCGGCGAAAAACTCTGATAGTAAATAAAATTGCCACGATAAAGTTTCTCAAAAATCTGTCGTTCGGAGTCAACTTTAAATAGTATAAAATGTATAAAATTAACACACACAAAATAAATGGTGTGACAAATATTAGAATATAATCCTGATTGAAGGGTTATAATGACCAATTACACGGTGCGACAGTGAAAATACTCCCGAGTAACTACATAGTCTACGTTGTTCAGTTAGTTGAGTAGAACTCAAAAATACCTTTTTTATATTTCTCGAACCCTCCAAACTTGTTTTATTTGACAAAAACGGTTTTTTTTGACTTTACGTACAAATTTCTGGATTACTCAAACATTTCTGAACCGATTTTCAAAATTTAAATCTTGTTAGAAAGGGGAGAGATGGACTTTTAAAACAGTACACATATATCTTTTATTCGACTTAATATGCTATTAGTTTTGATGAGGTAAACTTGGAAAATTCGAATTTTTTTCATATTTTTTCAAGTTTGTCCATTCAGAGCAAAATTTTATAACATCAGCTTAATTTGTGCTCACGCCATGACGGAATAGTACCAAGGCATATCCAATAGGTAGTAGCATCTGTACAACAAGTACAACAATGCAAAAACAACAGGAATTTTGTTTTTGTTAAAGTGCTAGCGGAATGTCAAAAAAATTAACCCTCAAACCTCCATAGGAAATTAATAAAAGCAATTAAAAAAACTAAATAAATTTTATATACTGAAATTTCTTTTGATTTTTATGTCATGCTTAATTACGCAATAGTGGGGCACCTATAAATTAAAAAAAAATATTCCATGCAGTCGATTTCATTTCCACTTTATGTAAAGAACATGTTTTTATATGGCCATCGAGAAAAATGCCAGCTGCAAACGTTATTTGTTATTGGTCATAGTTTATGCACCTAGTTGGAGATACCGAAATCTTTTTTGGGTAATTCATCACTCTCGTCTAACTGCTCTATTTTTCTTCGGTAACTTCCTCTCAACAGATTTCCGGCAAAAATTTTGAGAGCAAATAAAATTACCATGAGGAGTTTCTCAAAAATCTGTAGTTCAGAGTCGACTTGAAACTGTAGGTCCCACCACTCATGTATAAAATTAACACACACAACATTAGTGGTATGAGAAACTAGGTCCATAATTCTGACTGAACTGATACTGCGACCAAATTCACCAAAACATTTTATAACTAAAATTAGCTTTATTTTTTGCGAAATGTTTCACTTAACATTTAGCCTAGAACTCGAGGACATTTATATGTGTTCAATCTAACTTAGAAAGTTCGGAGAACGGAACATAAACATACTACGATAAGTGCGTCATCGGTGCACTTAGATCCTATATTAAGTTAACACTCAGCTTAGTAATAGAAATATTTTATTCAATCTAATTTCTATTTTTTTTTTTCGAAAAGTTAAAATTTAAATTAAAAGTGTGTTTACGGATATATGTATATTTAGATTAATCTTCTTCTATATATATAAAAATGAATGTATGTTTGTATGTACTTTATAGAATCGTAAACAATGCATTTGAACATGTTATGATCTTTAGCAAAGTTGTTGCGCATGAGCCGGGGAAGGATTCTAGGTTGGTATGACCAATTTCCGACAGGTGGCGCCACTGAAAATTAATAAAAATGAATTAAATCGTAAACTGTGTATTTGATCATTTCATGATCTTTAGCAAAATTGTTGAGCATGAGCCGACGAAGGTTTCTAAGTTGGTATGACCAATTTTCGACAGGTGGAGCCACTGAAAATTACTAAAAATGAATTAAATCGTAAACTGTGCATTTGATTATGTTATGATCTTTAGCAAAGTTATTGCGCATGAGCCGACGAAGGCTTATAAGTTGGTATGACCAATTTCCGACAGGTGGCGCCACTGAGAATTACTAAAAATGAATTAAATCGTAAACTGTGCATTTTATTATGTTATGATCTTTAGCAAAGTTATTGCGCATGAGCCGGGGAAGGTTTCTAAGTTGGTATTACCAATTTCAGACAGCACTTCAATAAATGTTCATAATCGAAAACCTCTACATTTTTAAAGTTTATGTCAATTTTTTTTTAAATGAACAAAATCAATAAAATTATTCAAATTTGTTTTAGTTGGAGGCGTAGCAACGCGCGCAGGGTACAGCTAGTATTCCAATAAAAATTTCGTTTTTACTTATATTTATAGGATGCGTTCTCGTTTTATTTAATGCAAATGATTATTGACAGCAAGTTTCACAATTTTAATGTTAATGTTCCATCGACGCCACCAATTCTGAATGAGAAATTATTTTAATTTTTTCGTTACTGTTCATTTCAAAATTTCCCCATTCGAACATACATAATATATTCGATTTCTAACTGCCTTCTGATAAGAGCTTCAGCTGAATAACACAGGCAGTATGTATCTGTTGTTGAGAATCGATTTCCTCCTCGATTTGTCTTTTTCATAATTAACTCTACTTTTTAAGTTTTTTAATTATAAACATCGATTTATTGAACATTTTTCAAATTACAGATTTTGTTTATCTTTACTTAACTATTACTTCTTTCTTTTTATTTTAATAAAGGTCTATTAAATCTAAATGACTAAAAACTGATTTTAAGCTTATTTGATACACGTGTTAAAATAATAATAAAATAAAAGATTTTAAAACAAAATGATTACAATCAATATAAACTATAAAATTATAAAATAATAACTCTCATGTATAAAGAACTGCCATGAAAATTTTGTATTGCGTTGTTAAATATGTCGTAATTAACAGTTCAACATTTCGATTTGAATTTTATAAAATTAATTAATGTGTAGTATTTATTATAAATACATAAAAGTATTTACAATTTTTCATTTCATTTATACTACATATGTACATATGTATGTATAAATGATCATTTAAAAACATAGATGTTGTAGTAAGAGATGAAAAGCGATTGAATTGAAGAAAAGTTATAAAATAATAAAACAAACTGAGTTTTGTGTGACAATAGATAAAAATCTTAAATTAAACTTTGTTACTTAATTGAATTTAGTTTCAGTTAATTTCAATATAGCCGTCCTACTATGATGGATTGAAATTATAGTTAAAACCAGGATTATTGAATTTGAATCGGGCAATGTCAAATTTAAGTTTTTCCACTTTAACATCTGCCAAACGTTTTAATTGCCTTGCTACCTCCCGAATATCCTGAGACGCCAAAAGTTGTCCACCTAGTGTGGTGGTCGAAGTTGTTGGAATCTCTTGCGTTATATGCTGCTGTTGATGGTGGTGTTGGTGATGCTGCTGATGCTGTTGTGTTTGTGTTTGATGCTGCTGAATATGAGGATGGGAAACAGTGTAAGTCCGCGTTGTATGTGGAGCTTTTTTAACTGAAAGAAATACGAAAATCAATATTAGCGTTTTCAATAAAAAAAAGCGACGCTCGAAGTGTTGCTAATTAAAAATTGTGAAACTATTTAAAAATTCTTTTAAAACTTTAAAATACCAAACAAAACAATTTTAATTTTTTTTGAGAAATTTTGCTTCTACTAGTTTAACTATGCGTTGAGTGGACAATATAGTAAAGAGTTTGTCGTCTCATATTTTCTAGTTAGTTTAGCCTTTGAAGCGTAAGAACAAAGTGGCTAAAATATTTTCGCGATAGATTTGTTGAAATTACTGGATGTGTTTTAATACCTTTGATCTTCCTGGTTGAATTGTTCTTGTTAGCATCTCAACCCAAGAGTTTTCCTTTAAATTCTTAAAGTGATAAATTCGCTACACATCAATCTTAAGATCCTAAAAGCACCTAGAAGGTAACATGATTTTTTAGGCTCAGTTGATTCGTATTCTTTCAATACCCAAGTAATCCTTTTGTAGTCACCGTAGTCCAGTAGGCAGTGTGTTGTCTTATTAGACGTGACACCGGACATCTCGAACAAAATGAAATATGAAAAAATATTTCTTTCTGAGACTGAAGGGTTGTAATGACCAATTAAGGAAGTAAGTAATCCTTCTACTAGTATCTACATACATACATACATACATAATAGTCATTACAATCCTTCAGTCAGGATTACGACCTGGCTTCTTACACCACTTATGTTGTGTGTGTTAATTTCATACATGAGTGGCGGGACCTACAGTCTGAAGTCGACTCCGAACGACAGATTTATTGAGAAACCTTTTCATGGCAATCTTATTCCTTTTCAGAGTTTTTGCCAGAAATATTTTGTCATATTTCGTTTTGTTGGAGATGTCTGACCTGGTACCTGACCGTCTAATAAGTAACCTCTACTAGCATCTAATGTCATCAATTGTTTGTTTTTCAAAAGGAAAAAAAAACATATGACTACAAAACATAAGAAAATTACCAAAGATCGACTTCACCAGAGGCAATATGAGTCAAAAATTTCTTTACAGGTCTGCAGAGATTTTTCACTACATTTTAGATACAAAAGGACAAAAGAACATTCAAATTGTTTGATGACAAAAATCTTAAAACGAAATTTACAAAATGTGTCTTTTTATTGCTGTTCGTAATGTCAGCTCGAGTTTCGTTTTCGCCCTCACAGGGCACTTGGTAAATTGGTATTGTACTTGGGTACCGGGGCATTGTGGCGGATGGACCAATAAGATTGCAGATTAGGCGGCAAGGGATGCCGTGACAAAGTCAGTATACCTGATGGAAGAACGGTCAGTTAGGTCTTCCTTGGAAGATATTTTCAAGCTGATCGACGGATGGCGATATAGGGGAAATTGTAGAATCTCCAGATTATTACGGCCCAGGCTTGACTGTTCAAGAACGAAGTGGGATCAATTAGGATCCTGACAAATTTTTTAACAGAACATTGTGCTTTGAGGGGTCTTCTTTCTGTAGGGTTTACGGTAATGAGGGGCAGCCTAAAACTGAACAGCATCTTTAGCCTATTCCGGGAGTGTTAAACTGAACACTCTAGAAACTTGATTGGGGTATGCGTAATAGACTTGGAGAATATGCCTCTGTTTTTGAGGAGTTTCATATCTGCAATCAGTTGACGGGTGGGGAAATTATTTTTTATTTTCCTCTATTTTTTCTTCGTTTCTCTTCAGTTTATCTGTGGCACTAGTATATGTTTAATCTTATCTTTGATTTATTTCTCCCCACAGTCTTTTCTTTCTTTTCTTAACATTTTTATTGTTCTTATTTTGAATAAACTGCGAAATCAAAGGCTCTTACAATGGACTTTTTGTAAGCTCTGTGGGGGGTGTGCTTCCCGTATTTGTCTTCTCAACTTATTGTTTAGTTTCACGTAACGCAAAAGATTTGCTATGTATATGTGCTACGCTTTTTCCAATTCATAATTTACACATCGATTTCAAAGCGTTCACTTAACACTAGTTCTTAGCAATTAATTGGGAATAAATTACTTTTACAACTTACCTTCATATATGATCTGATCGGATATTTGTGATCTTAAGCGCTTAAGCGGAATATCACCGTTAATTAATTTGGTTACAGTGGCTGTGGGTGTTGTTGTTACAACAGCCGTTTGAATTGCCGGTCCAGTATTATTTGAACCAATTGTTGAACGACGATGTGTTATAAATTCTAATTGTTCATCTTGATTATTATCATCGTCGGCATAGGCAGTATCTTCTACAACGATTGTACGGTATGCAGTATTATTGCCCCCACCTCCACCAATTGAATTCCCATTATTCGAACCACCACCGCCACCATTACCACCATGTGTCATTGTTGACGTGTGTGTTGTTTCAGGTATAATTTCCTCGTGTTCTTCATGTTCCGTTTCGACTATATGTTCACCTTCATCATCACCGATGGCTTCTTCGACGGCTGCCTGCAGTTGTTTTTGGAATGTTTCCGTTGTTGGCATATGTTCCATTTCTTCTTCCTCCTCTTCTTTTTCTGATTTAAAGTGTATAGAGATCTGTTCTGGAGGCGCTGTCGCTGGTACTTTACCAAACAATTCTAATGCTCTCAACTCCAAAGAGGTCATTGTAATGTCTTTCTCACCAGAAACACTTCGTCTGTACTTACATCTCGTGGTATTTTTCCAATCATTAAGCCGCTGCAGGAAAATGCAAATAATTAACAAAATCCTCAAGAATATCAACACCGCCAATCAGTACTAACAGATGTTGGTTGGCTTGGCAAATAGATCTTCGTTCATTGACTAAAACTTACCTTACGCCACTCCTCTGAAGTTAATGTTGGGCCATTATTGCAGTTGTTCAATTTATCTGATAACTCTTTCCATTTTCTGGTCAAATAATTCGAATCATAATCTCGTGGTATACGTCCTGTGGCAAACACTGGATCCTTTTCCATCATCTCAATATACATCATGTATTGGTTAGTCGACGTTCGCTTTTTACGTCTATCCATTTTTTGTTGTGTTGTTTCGGCACTATCGGACATTATTATTTACTACACTATTAAAGATTTGAACTCTCGATTCAAATTTTAATTATTTTCTTTTTGTGTTCCCAGTTTTTTTTCTATTAAAAACAAAATAAATTTTCTGTAAACACAAAACTTCTGCTCACATAAAATAAACTGTCAAAAATTTCTATGCGCTTTACCCAGAGTTGTATTTCAATGGCACTTAAAGCATTTTTACTTATTTTCAATTAGTGCCCTTTAAACACAACTACGTAGAATTTGTCATAGTGTATGTGAAAGAAACAGTGGCTTTCTAACATATGATTTAATGAAAAAACGTTTTTCTTCGTACCTAGCGGAATTTTTTGGCAGTGTGACAAATAATAATTTTTATTATTCATCATCTCAATATGGAAATTCTTCTCTGCAATATGTTAATTTAGAAGGCATTTTCGATAAAGCCTCTATGAATTACAGTCGAATAGACAACAAATATTTCTATGAGTTTCACTACTAAAATATTGAAAACACGTAAATTATACTCTAGGTTAGGTTAGGTTTAGGGATGAGTACTTGTTATTGGGACAAGTACAAGAGTTCAAAATGACCCATTGTAAATTCGTCATACAAGAGAGGGAAAGAGGATAATGAAGGAGATATGGAAATTGGAAAAGGAGAAGAGTCAGAAAAGGGAGGATATAGAAAACAAACACCCAAGAGAGCGCAGCTACACTATCGCAGCTCTAGCACTTCTCAACCAGCTCAACCTATTTATAAATCTATGAAGAGCCGTAGTCTAGTAGGTAGTGTGTTGGCTTATTAGACTGAAGGCCCGAGTTCGAATCCCAGGTCAGACATCAAAACGAAATTATGAAAATATTTCTTCGGCGACTTCCTCTCAGCAGATTTCTGGCAAAAACTCTGAGAGTAAATAAAATTGCCATGAAAAGCTTCTCAAAAAACTGTCGTTCGGAGTCGACTTTAAACTGTAGGTCCCGCCACTCATGTATAAAATTAACGCACACAACATAAGTGGTGTGAGAAGCTAGGTCGTAATCCTGACTGAAGGGTTGTAATGACCAATTATGTATGTATGAAGAGCCATAATGGCGGCTCTCGGCTGGGATCTGTTCCAGATCCGTGTCAGCGATCTAATTTCGCACTGCTCCGTAATAAACCCAGTAACTAACCATAAACTGGACTTATCCAAGCCCTGCAGCCAACCTATTCTTACACTGTCTATAGCAGGTCGTAGACAGCTGTCTATGGATCTTGATTGTTTATCGGAAAATGTGTCAATTTCACGTTTGAGCGACCACCAGAAGTTGGCCAATGTTTGCGCAAAGAGAAATAATAATATTTGCAAAAAACACAAATGTTAGCCGACTTCTGGAAGCCGTGCAAAAATGAAATTAACACATTTTGTGGTAAACAATCAAGATCCAGCAAAAGTTCTGAAAATTTTTGAACTAAAAGTTCATTTGATGAGATGACATACATACATATATTAAAAATATAATACGACTGTTATACGATTTAAATAATAACTATGGTAATTTTTTTCCAATTTTATTAAATGATGACTCAATCTCTTTACAAGAGAACAGACTTTAAGAATATTATCACTTATCCTATATTTTTTTATTAAAGTTTGCTACTACTATGAATGGACAAACTTGAAAAGATATGACAAAAATTCGAATTTTCCAAGTTTACCTCATCAAAACTCATAGCATATTAAGTCGAATAATAGATATATGTATACCGTTTTAAAGGTCCATCTCTTCCCTTTCCAACAAGATTTAAATTTTGTAAATCGGACCAGAAATGTTTGAGTAATCCAGCAATTTGTGCGTAAAGTAAAAAAAAAAGTTTTTGTCAAATAAAACAAGTTTGGAGGGTTCGAGAAATATAAAAAAAGTTATTTTTGAGTTCTACTCAACTAACTGAACAACGTGGACTATGTAGTTACTCGGGTGTATTTTCACTGTCACACCGTGTAATTGTTATCAAATTTTGAATGTTTTGTTTATAGAAATTCTTTATAATCCTATGTTTAAATGTTTTACATGAATATTTATGCAATTTTAATTATCAGATTTTATTTTTTTTTTACTTTAAAGATCATAATTCTATGCAAACAAATATTGATGACGTAATAACTAAGATTGAGTTCGTCAGGGAGAGCCGTTACCACTTTGACCATACAATGTATTTGCAATTTTAATTTAAGTCCACTAAACTGGATTATTCGGCATCAACATACTTTCATGTAAGGTTAACTCAAAAAATATGAACAAATATTATATGGTTTATTACTAAGTTTATTATATATATATATATATTCATATTTCTTTGAAATTTATCTTATTAATACTAATTTTAACTACAAACTAAATATAAGTATGTATGTTTTTTATTTTGATTTTATATTAACATTAAAAAACATTATTTGTTTTGTACAAATGTTTGTATACAACATTTCATTTATTTCAATTTAACTTATGCTATATATATATATATTATATTATACATATATAATATTCTTAATATAAGCTTAACTACATTTTTGAATGAAATTTCAATTTAGGAAATAAACATATTAAATGATAATACATATTGTTAAAAAAAAAAAATGTTGTTTGATATCTCTTTTTAAAATAAATTTAGAGCTATCGCAAGTATGTATGTAGTATGTAGTAAAGTAAGCAAAATTATTTTAATTTGAAATAAAATTAGATTTGAAAATGGCACATGATGGAAAAGTTTAACATGTATACATACATTATGTTTAGTATATAAGAAAATAAAATATGATAATGGAAGCATGTTTAAAGCATAAAGATTTCTTACAGTTCATACATAAACAATTGTTTAAAGGCATTATTTCTTTTTTAACTTAAAAAAGGCACACTATTTCTTAATAATTTTGCCAATTTCGAATTGAAATTAATTTTAAAAGTTCGTAACAAATACGTTTCAGGCATAATTTATACATATTTTTGATTTTGTTTTTCTTTCATTATAATATTATATTCGGTTAATGCAAAGCAAAGAAAAAAAATCTTAAAAAGTATAATGACCCGATTATAATCTGAATTAATATTCTTATATGTAATAGAATACTTTTAAATAAAGTATTTTTTCTTTATAAATTAAACTTAAAAACAACTTTATTTATGTAATAAAATTGCAAATTGTTTTTGTCTTTACGCTTATTTGTTAAACATAAACATAAATGATTACAGTTTAAAATTACACCAACATATTCTTATACGATCCTTTTGCGTTATCTTTTTCGGTAAAAACAATTTTCAACACAGAACGAATATATTGCATATAGAAACAACGGATGTCTTATTCTATAGTACAATTTGTATTCTTAAAACAACATAAACATAACAGTAAATCTTTAATGTTGAATACTAATGCTTTTCGTCTGTTTATCAGAAATTTCCACAGAATTGGAAAGAGTATGGTCAAAAAGCAACCATTGTTGAAAATTGTTTACGAAAATCATTTTTATAAGTATTTTTTTTTTTAATTTCTGGTTTGGCGAGCAAATATTTAAAAGACTTTTTAATACACATTTACTTACAAAATAATTGAAATCTGAACAAGATCTATTGTTCAACAATTTAGGCAAAACCTCTTAAAGGACTAAATGAAACTATTAATAAAGATTTTATACACTAAACACAAACTTCGTCATAATCTAAACGCAGCTTTTCATCTGCGGAAGCCAATTTATGTATAGTCTTTTTAATACGCAGGGCAGGTAAACGTACGTTTGGATTTTGATGCCAGCATTCCTTCATAAGCTTCGACATACCTGCCAAAAGCTGCAAATAATAAAATATTTGTTGAATTTTATCATGAAAAGAAATTTTAAATTTAAATATGTATTTACCGGATCTGAACTCCATCGATTTGGTATGCAAGGTCGATAATTATCGACACAAACAACCTTTCTCATGTCCTCAAAACTTGGATCTGACGGCACAACATCATAAAATGGTACCTTATACTCTTCAGCAATGCCACACGATACGGTTCGTCTACAGACTTCCCATAAAACTAAACCCAAAGCATAAATATCTGTGCGACGTAAAGCTTCAAAATTATGCATATCGATGCTATTCACAAAAGAAATAAATTTAAACAGCGACATTAGTAATAATTTCCAAAAAATGTCTGTGTTATCACTCATACCTCTCATCTAAAATTTCTGGTGCCATATAACGTTTTGTGCCAACTTTAGGATTATTGCCTAAATCTAATTTGCCCGTAACGTTTGAATGCATTACAGCTAATCCGAAATCAGCAATGACACATGTACCATTTGGTTTAACTAAAATATTTTTCGATTTTAAATCACGATGAGCCATAGCAGGTTTTCCCTTAAATAGACAAAATTTGACAAAATTTAAAAAACATCTCATTATTTACGAATTAAATTGCAGGTGGTTGTAAACGGAATTTACCTCTGTTCCAAAAATTTCTGTATGTAAATGTACCAGTCCATTGGCAATTGATAGACAAATTAAGATCATATCACGATGACTCAATGCATTTCGATTTAAATGATCGAATAGGGAACCATGAGGATAATAATGTGTAAGCAGCCACAATTGAGTGCATGAATTACGTGACGTCATATCGGAACCAATGAAACCTAAAATATTTTCATGGCGCAATAGCACCGTACTAAAGAATCCATAAAAAAATAATATTTGTTTATTATGTTTAATATACATATATACGTTGAATTTTACCTATATATTTCCGTTTCTCTTTTCCAAGATTCTTCGTCTCGACTGAAAAAAATTTTCACAGCAATATTTTCACCATGCCAATGACCACGCCAAACTTCGCCATATTTTCCACGCCCAATACATTCATCCAATGTCACTTGCTTAGCCACTGTGCGCTGTATAAGTAAAGGCAATCCCGAACCAGATCCCGATGTAACCGAGTGTTGTAAATATTCCTTTTGATATTCAACAATTATAAAAATATTAATATAAGCATTAAGTAAGCAAATAACTGATATATATATACCCTTAGAGTACTGTCTCCGGCACTTGTAACACGTAATAATTCATCATTAACCAGATATGAATCTGGATCTTGTTTGGACCTTGAGTATTCCAAGCGTTTACGATGTGTTCGTCTAATAAAATATATAGCAATATATGCTAATATTGAGATAACGACAAACGGTCCCAATATAGCAAAAGTCATCTTCAACAAATTGCTACTGTCTGGACTTAAATATGGTACTTCAGCTTAAAAGAAAAATAAGATTAAATAAATAAAAATATATATATATGTATGTATATGTCACTTGCTTATATATACATATATATAAGTATATATCAATTTAAATCAATATATCAATGGCACTTACACATTGATTTATTGAGGTTAAAAAGCTTTTTGATTTAAGAATTCTTTTACAAATAACAATTCATTTACGATATATACAATATGTATGTATATGTATTTTATCTTGTTAATATTGCAAAGTTTACAGATGTAAGCTTACCATTCAATGGAGGCAATTCTGGAAAATCTCCATCGTTGCAATAATCTCCTGCGCAGCAGACTACATTTATATATGCCTGGGTATTCCGCTTCCGTGGACCTCCCATGGTGTTTATGGCGTTCTGATTACAAATCAGAGGTATTTGATCTGGAGTTGTTGTACAGCCGCGCGTAACTCTTTCTTCCCCAAAAGCATCACGTATTCGAGATTTGTAACACTAGAACAGCAATATTGTTGGAATTAAAATTTTGTTGAAATACTTCCGATAATTACTCATACATACCTGTATTGCGTTCTGGCACAAATGGGCATGCTGTGAGGGATCGTGACATGGTGCTTCACACGAATAACATTTAAACCTAAAAATATTTTAAAATTAAAATTTCTTTTATAAAAATAAGGGGGACGCGCACACAAAAACGGAAATTTCAAAAACTAAACTGTTCTAATTTTGACTATTTGATTTTCATAAAAATCGAATTTTCTTAGGGTTAAATAGATATTCAATTATACTCGTATAAACTATCGTGCTGTATTATCTTGGATTTAATGAATGTTGATTGAACTATTTATCGTAAAGAAACACATCATTAGAATCCCGCTTTTACTACTCACTGCAGCTTCACACGTATTTTAACGAATAACAATATCTAACATTTGCTAATTGAGCTTCTTTAAAGTATATCACATATATTGCACACAATAAAAAAGGAAACAAATTAGCTAATACATGCCAAGGTACTCAACACAAATCAAAACTTAAAAAACTTTATGCGTTGCGTTAACGAAGAAGTACTGAATGAAGCATAGCACAAAAAAATCGTGTACATACTATTTCATATATGATGGATTCAAAGTGACTTGGGCTTAGTAAGGCAAGTACTTAAAGATTGTAATTTGGAATTTTGCTTTCAGAATCCTTGATCTTTGAATTTTTATACGTTTAAAATTATTAAGATCACGTACTTTAAAGATTAATCGGTCTATACTTAGTCTTGTGTTTGGAGTGAATATTTCAATGCAGATATTAGATTGCTGTAGTAGATAGGTAGATTCCATGTTTGCGTTCCATTTCGTGTAACCTTTTCCAGTTTTTTCCAGTCCATAGCAAAGCGGACTGACACTTCCCCCTTTACTGATGACAATTTCTCGATTTGTATTGGAACATCTTTCATATTTATAAAAGTGGTTAAATCTTTAACGAATAAAAATACAGGAAAAAAATAACCGCAATTGACTTTCACGTACCGAATGAAATAATTCTCTTTCATTAGATTAATAATCTAACAAGTGCCCGAGCAATTGCATGACAAATAGCTTGTAGCTTTAAAAAAATTAGCCCAAATTAAAAACATTCTTTACAGAATATACGTATGTATATATATATAATATGCGGACATGGAACAGTGCCTCTTATTCACAATGAAACCAAAACAAGATTTAACTCATGATAATGTTAAGAAATTGGATAAAATATTTAATGATTATAGTAGGTTAGGTTAGATTAGAGGACGTGTACTTGTCAACTGTGACAAGTACAGTACCCGGAGGTCGAATTGACCCGTCCTAGCTTCTCATACCACTCGTGTTGTGTGCGTTAATTTTATACATGAGTGGCGGGATCTACAGTTTAAATTCGACTCCGAACGACAAATTTTTTTGAGAAGCTTTTCATTGCAATTTTGACTCTCAGAGTTTTTGACAGAAATCTGCTGAGAGAGGAAGTCGCCGAAGAAATATTTTCATATTTTCGTTTTGATGTCTGACCTGGGATTAGAACTCGGGTCTTTCGTCTAATAAGCCAACACACTACCTACTAAACCACGGCGACTCAATAGTATGATTCATGAGAATTAACGCTGTAGGTTTTCCTTCACCATCAATTAATCACTCTACCGCCAAAAATAAGTCGCTCATTACTCTTTATTGTAATAATCGCCCTGAAATATCTGTTCACTTTAGAAATGGTTCAAAATTCGTTGAAAATATTAGATTGTATTTCGATCAATTAATTTGAAAAGTTTTGTGTTCGTATAGGTACATATAAATACATGATGTGCAAGTTTTGTTTGTCCGATAATTTCAAATGTATGTTTTTTTATTTTTACCAAAGTCAAACAGTATAAAAATCTAGAACAGATTGAAAATTTTTGGAAACAACAACTAATACTCTACAAAATAATTACAAATAAGAAAGCAAAACAAAAACAGATCGACGGAAAAATGCTAACAACAATATCGAAACGTAAATTTCAAAATCAAAGTAACTCCAACACAAAAAATGATGAATGGGTAATAATTGGTTACCTTCTTTTCATGCGTCTTTTCGATTTTGAATGTCTCCTAAAGGAATTATTTTTGGGTATTATTTTTTTTTTCATTTTTTTTATAGCATACGAAGGAGGTAAGCGTTTAGAAAGAAAAGAAGAGTAGGAGGGAAAATTGAGGAATTGATAAGTTTTCAATTATGTATATTGACCATAGATATACTAGATATTAATTAAATCTAACATTGTAATGATCACACTTACCGGGGATGTGTCTGTATAGAATTTTGTACAGGCAATACAGAAAATTCCTTGCTACTGGTTTGTGTTACTTCCAAATCCATATTTTCTTGATTCTCATCCAACAAACGATTACTTATTTCACCTTAAATAAATAAAAGCCTTAATAGCAATTTAATATAAATTATTTGTGTTAGTTTATACTGAATTAATTAAATATTTTGGAGCCCTGACTGGCGTTCCTTATGGACAGACCGATGTTGTTGCATTTCTTTTTATTTTTTAATCACAAACAATACACAAACACACACTATTAAGTTCTGTAAGCAGCTCCGTGATGTTAGCTTTAATAAATGCGTCTTAATTTCATTAATTATTGTTAAATATTGCGAAAATATAATTTCTTTTTTAATTTTATGTATTGTATTTCCAATTTAATTGTTCACTTTTTAATACCTTTTGCATTTCTTATATATAAAATTGTCAATAAATAAATGAATTTTATAATGGCAGCCATTATAAAAATACTGACATTTATAATTATATTATATCAAGTTTACCCTGTTAGAATTTGACAACAATGAGAACTACAGGGCGTCGAATATCAATATTATTGTAACATGCAGCGTTGCCATTGGCCAAGTTTTCCCTTTTTTTCAAGTTTATTAAAGTTCATTTTCATGGAAAGAGCTGTTCATTAAATTTGTTTACAAAAAAAAGTTTATTTTTTTAAATATATAAAATAGTACAAAGCATTTATAATCACATAATTTGAAGTTTGTAGCAAATACGATGCTACAATAACAATTTATAAGAAAATTTGGTTGAAATAGTGGAGTAGACGACCAACCGCATTAAAGTATTTCTCGTCTGGTTTAAAAGAGAAATAGGATGGCAGCGTTACTCGTTTTTATTCAGTTGTCAGCACTTGAAATTAATTTTGACGTTTTCTTTTTAGTTGTCTTTCAACCTTTGCCTCGTCGACAATATTTTTTTTGAGATATTTGTGTATGGCCGGTGGTTTTTAATTACGGGTTTCTTTTAAATTTCATAATTTTGCATATAAAGTTAAAAAACAATAAAAATAAATTTTATGAAATGTTTATAAAATAATGCAAAGTAAATGGTTAACTTAAAAACATTTAAAAATGGATGTAGATAATGAAAATTTTTATGGTGAGCAATAGGAAATTTGCATTAATTAAAATATAAACACATATGAATGTAGTGTTTTTGTAGTGGAGATAATTGTGAGTGTGTGGGTTGAAATGTACATATTGAGAGTCTGATATTTTCGGCACAAAATAGGAGCTGCTCCCATTCAATTCATTCTGTCTAAAATGAATTGCATATTATAATTAATATTTCTTGTTGTTGGTGAATGTACGAATACATTTTTGTCTGTATATACGCCCTTCACTTTTCATAACAAATGTGTGTCAACGTGTTGTTATTGCAGACGTGTTTTTTATGTACATACATATGTATGTTAAACATATTGTTTTTTGTGTGCAATTGAAAAATAGTAAAATAATTACTGTATATTAGAATAGAATAACATTTCATCTATTATTTTAGCGAGAAATTTCTATCTCCTATAAGTAAATTACATATACCTACATTTGCGTGTGTGTGTGTGTGTGTGGTTTTACATGTTTAATCGTAAACATTTGTAGTATCGTAATCATGCATAAACCGTATTTACGCCCGAAATTTTTGTGTATGTGTATTTAATAAACAACTTTTCTACATTATAGTGTTTCTATAAAACTATATGATTACGGCTTCCTCTTTTTTCGTGTGGGATCATTTAATTGTGTGGTGACTACGTTAATAATAAAATTCGTTAAACCTGGATTTGAAATCTAACGGATTTAAAATACATTTCACATATGATTTGTCAATTACAATCATATGTTGTTTTGTATGCTTCAAAAAATTGTATTTCAACTGGTGAATTAAAAATTTTCTTTTAAATGTACAATTCACTTATCATCTGTTTATTTCCTATAAACTGATTATTTGTTTACAACCACTGATTCGTCCATGCAATCTGTTTTGTGGCCTCCAGATGTTTTCGTTTAGCCAAAGCCGATACTGACGATCACCACGGATAGCTACTGATGTTTAACTGATAAACATTCATATGTCTGTACATATACTCCAATTAAAGAATATCTGTACAAAATAATTGAAAACATACAGGTATATGTTTGTTATAGAAACTACAAGAGTTTATCCTCCGCCAATGGATTTTGAATTTCTTCAACGTCGTCACTTGGTTGATTTTCGTAGCTTCGTAGTCAAGGCATACAAGGTGGCCTTAGTAGCACAAGTGATTGTTGTCTAATGGTGATATATGTATTTTGTTAAAAGTTTGTTTTTATGTACATATTTATCTGTTACAATCTATTTCGTGTCTTCTAATACTAAATATATTTTTGTTGTCATAAGCCCGTTCTTTTTTGGGTATTTGGTTTTGGTAAACAATTTCGTATTTTATAACTGGGTTTAACCCTTAAATGCTATGTCTTATAAACATACATACATACATAATTGGTCATTACAACCCTACAGTCAGGGTTGTTTCTCACACCACTTATTTGTGTGTGTTAATTTTATACATAAGTGGCGGAACCTACAGTTTAAAGTCGACTCCGAACGACAGATTTTTTGAGAAACTTTTCATGGCAATTTTATTTACTCTCAGAGTTTTTGCCAGAAATCTGCTGAGAGGAAATCGCCGAAGAAATACTTTTTGTATTTTGTTTGGATGTCTGGCCTGGGGCTAGAACGCTGGATTTCGTCTAATAAGCCAACACACTATAAAATATAGCTATAAAAGAAAAGTTATGATAACTAAAATAATAAATAAATAAAATTTTGTTTAAAACTAAAAAAGCTCGAGAAATTGTAACAGTTTTTAAAAATTAAATAACACATACATCAAAATCTATATCACCGAATGCTCAGATACGCTAAAACAATTTTTGTGTTCCAGATAAAAGAAAATTCGACATAACATATAACAGTTTGCGTATAACAATATACATATGTATGCATATATGTATGTATGTGCATATAACAATTTGCTTCCACATACTGATTATTATTCAATCTCTACTAAATTAATCAATACTTCAATTTTTGAAATTTTATCAACAGCTTAAAGAAATTTTTTTTTATCAATTGAAGCTGCTGCTGTAGTATAATTTAGGAAGAAACAACAAGAAAAACTGCCATTTTGTAAACTCAAATGTGTTTTTAATGAACGAAGTTTAATGTTGTTTATTTAGTTCAAATATATATAATTTGTATAAATTTAATTTTTTGTGGAAATTAGAGGGTAATTTTTGTATGATTTTTATAAATGTATTTTTTTTTAATGATTTTACTTTCATGAAAAATGAAAAAGATTTCACCTTGTATAAATGTTTTAATTGATATCATGTACATTGTCATGTCGAATTAGAATAGATCTAATCTAATTAGAATTTTGAACATTATTTGCCGCATAAGAATTATGAGTTTGTTATGAACAGGGTTGTCAGGTCAATCGTAAGCATTTTCGCCAAATCCGAGTTCAAAAACCTACAAAATTACCAAGCAAGATGTATTTAAAAAAAATATATATTTTTGCAAATAAAACAAATGATCAAATTTCGCCAAAAGTTGGAAAGACGACACCATAATTTCATTTAAAACCATGCATTAAAATCGGTTTTGTTATATTTCTGAAATACTATGTACATCGTCGTGCCATTCCGAAAACATTACATGGGGATTATATTTTTTAACATGCCTTCAGAGTTATAACTCGTAACAATGCGTCAAGAAGCTTATATTGCATTATATTTCGAAAACGTATTTTAGTATCGTTCGTTATTGAAAACAATATTAACGTCGTCAAAAATTTTGTTCCCTTCAACTTCGATTTGCGTTGTCATTCGATTTACGTCGCCTTTTTTGGAACCAACTGTGACGTAAATCGAAAGATTACTGTAACTTTTTTAATTTCCTTGTTAAAAACATACTACTTTGTAGTATGAGCAATATGAAATTCGATTTACGTCGCCTTTTTCCGGAACATTCTACTATATAAATCGAGGAAATACTGTACTAGCATATAGCAGTATTCTAGCGTACCTAAATATCCTCTTTATATAAGCTCTTTTGATAGGATTTTAAAATATGTAAAACAATTTTCCCTAAGATCTTAAATTATTTCATCAGCCAAAAATGATATATTTTAATCTCTCATTTCACGTGCTTTATTATGGAAGAAAAACAATAAAGAGCTATCCTAAGCATACTGCTACTAATGAGAATGTGATCCGCCTACTTAACACCCTACAGGTTTAATTTTCTTTCTCAAAGTCTAGATATGACTCCAAGTGAGTTTTAGTGAAACATTTCGAAAAAGGGATGCGCAGTCGCTTATGAGTGAATGACAGCAAATATAATAGAAAACATTATTCAATGCTAAATAGGTTAAATGGAGTAATTGATCTTAAAGGATATTCTATTAAATGTTAGGTATAACATTTTCTTACATTGGACCTTTGAATTTTGAACTTTTTGCGTTTTGTTGAATACATTTTTATTCTTTTTATTAAGAAAACAATTATTTTTACTGTTTTCTTAAAATTAATAGAATTGTTTATATAAATTAGGATACCTAGAATTATGTTTTACACTGACTCTTCCAGAAAAGTTATCGCGTCCGTATTTCGACTTATGCATACATTTTGAAGGTTTATTGTTTTGTAAATTTACATTTGCATTTTACTGCACAACATTATCACCACGAGAGAAACCGTATATATGTACATATTTATAATAGAATTTTATTTAAGAGATTGTGAGAGGAAAATTATCTTGTCAATCTATAAAAAAAAGCTTTTTTTCTGAGTGATAATTTCTTTTATATATAATTTATAATTTCTTTGGAATACTCCACTAATAGCCTCAAAACTGAGTTACCGCCACCATGTTTAGAATGGTTTATTTAGATATTAATTAATTTAAATTTTAAAGGATTTAAACATTAGTTCACGGTTGCATAAATATTAATATAATGTTAATTATTATAATTTTAATTTTATGTCAACTTCTACAAATAATTTTACTTTTAATATTTTCATCAAAATAATTTTTTCTTTAGTTTTTTTTTTATTGTTAATTCATTTATATAAACTAAAAACTTTTCAATTTAATTTCAATTGTACTTATATTTCAATATTAATTTTAATTTCAATTTGATTTATTCCATAAAAACCAACTTCAATTTTTAATAGCGCTACCGCTTATATGACTTTTCCATCTTGTTGTGCTAGGATTTATTTATTAAATAAATATAGGGTCTCTATTTAAGCGCTTCCTATATTTGAATTTAAATAAAACGAAGTTTGTGTAAAAGACCTTACTTAATTGATCATTACAACATCATCCATGTTGTGTGTGTTAATTTTATCGATGAGTGGCGGAGCCTACAGTTTAACGTCGACTTCGAACGACAGATTTGAGAAACTTTTCATGGCAATTTAATTTAGTCGCAGAGTTTTTGCCAGAAGGCTGCTTAGACGAAGTCGTCGATGAAATAGTTTTTCATATTTCGTTTTCTTCGAGATGTCTGAGCTGAGGTTTGAAGCACGGGCTCGTGTCTATAAACCAACATACTACCTACTAGAATACGGAAACTTGCATTGTTGAAATGTTTGTCGCAAACTTCTCTGGGTGGAGTGTATAATGAAACGCATAAATCAGTTTGAATTTGACCGATGGTATGAGTTGTGTTGGGTTTGGGGTCCTCAGTGGTTTCGTGGCTTATTTGCTTTTATCCATGAGGTTAAGAAAAAACCCAATAAGAGAAAGCCTAACGAGGTCAAATCGAACTATGTATATCGGTGGCGAGTTCACATCAGCTAC
This sequence comes from Sarcophaga caerulescens, assembly GCA_927399465.1. Lineage (NCBI taxonomy): Eukaryota > Metazoa > Arthropoda > Insecta > Diptera > Sarcophagidae > Sarcophaga > Sarcophaga caerulescens. Next base: position 18,628,484 of record OV656868.1, on the reverse strand, counting down.
ACGTGAAGTGGCCAAATCGCTCGTGCCAAATATTCAATGTGACATGAGCCGTGTAATGTTCCAACCATGCGACGTTATTGTACAAATCATTCAAATTAGGCGAAAAAAAGTTAGTAATCATCGACCTATATACATACATAGAGCAGAAATAAGTCTATGTTGGAAAATGAAATTAATTTTTGGTACTTCATTCAAAAAGTAACGGAGTTCTTAATCTGTCATCGTATATACATATATGTATGTATATACATATATGTTATCTTAAGAAAAGAAAATACTTCAATGGCTCTTTTCCGTTTATGACGTTCATAATATATTGCTCTATGCAGCCATAAGTTGGACGATATCTTTGTGTATTAACAGTAATACGATTAATTTTCATTTAAAATTTATATCTAATTTGCATTTTTTAAATGAACTCGTACTTTAACTTGAAAGAGTCCGTACTTTCACATTTTATTGATATTTTTATTGACAAATAGATTTCAAAAATGATATAAAAAAAAATTCTAGGCAAATTTGAATCTAAATAAAGTAGAATTAAAAATCTACGAAATTTTAAAAGCATTCTGAACTGAATATGTATCACTCAAATTGAACAATTCCTTAGCAGATCTATAGATATAGATCTCAATGTAAATAGCGTAAACAGTGTTTTAACAGCAAAAGAATAAAAGTTTATCGGTTTTTATTTCATAATTTCCACGTTTTGAAAAAAAGTAAATTAAGGCGTAAATCATGGCGTATCAATACACCATGGTAAAGATTAAAATTTGATAATTTTTACAAATATTACGAATACATATGTACATATAAACAAATGTATATGTATGTATCAATAAACCAATTCAGTCTACAATATACAGTATAAAACTGAATAAACAAATAAATGAAATGCTTACAAAGGAAATCTATCTTATCATTTACTATACAATACTTTTTCGATATAATTCTAAAACAAAAGAAGATAAGATTTTTGTTTGTACCTTAAACTGAAATGCTTCAGTATACATTCAAGGGATGATGAAAGAAATGTTTCGGTTATTCAATACATATTTTTATCTTATATCCTTGTTTTAGTTGTTTAAATTAATTTAAACAAAATTTTCAGATATATTATGAAATACATATATCGAATATCGAATTAAAGGAATCTGTACATATTAATTAATTTTTTTTTTATTTTAACGGTCAATAAGAAAGGAGAACTATATGTTTCAAAATGTTTGTGTATTTAAAGTTATTTAAAATAAGCAAAATTTTACATTCGTCATTTGATCTGTTAAATATCACTTATAATCATCATAATCTCTTATAAATCGTGCTGTTGTATTTGTTAAAGTTTAAATATTTTTTAATTTTATGTCTGTTATGCAAATATTGTATAATAATTTGCGTTCGCTTTGGAAATAAAAATTCAATGCATTGCATTGCTTAAAGTATTCATACATAGATTTTTAAAACATTCGAAATGGTATAGTGAAAAAAATTAATGTATTTTATTTTTGTTTATAGATGAAATAGCGTCGTTTATGCCTCAACCAGGAGACTATAGCCTGGATGATTTAGAAGAAATAATACGATCAACTGATTCCCATTTGGATGCATCACTAGATATTAATTCATTTGCAAATTGTTTTCAACAAAACGAGATCCAAATTAAACAGGAAAATGAAATTGATACAACCAAACAACACGATCACTCGATGAGTGATGAATCATTAAACTACAGTGAAAATAATGGCTGTCATTTTGGATTTTCGGCATTTCCTTCTCCGCCAACATCACATCATTCTGCTGGTTACTCATCTCCGTATGAAACCCCTGCACGTACATCTTCGCCAACGTCAATAGATGGTGATCATTTTAATCCAGATGATTTTATTAATTTTCTTAATGACGACACTATAAAAATTGATGATATGGTACAAGATGCTATAATGAAACTGAACGAAGATAGTCGGAATACACCATCTCCAACTGGTAGCTGCACTAGTTCTAGTGGTAGTTCTACCAGTGGTGTGCAGAGCGATGCGTCATCGATAGTTTCAATGCCACAAAATTTCAAATGCAATCTAAATCAAACACAAGATGATGATTTATTAGAGTTTTTAAAATTTAAAAATGAAAAATCGCAAGCTGACATAAATAAAAACAATAACATCGCTTTGCAAACATCAATGTCTGATCAACAACTGGATAATAATTACATTTTGACAGCTACGACACCCATTAATGTTATTAGTGAAGAAGTGCCTGCAACAACAAACACTGCCACATCTACATTAGCTACCGTATCCTTGCCGGTAATGCCAGTGTCCACGATACAGACTGTAACACCAGTAAACATTGTTCAGGGGAATATAATTCCTGTACAAACTGTACCTATAACTGATATAAACTCAGTTGTTAATATTAAAACTCCAACAGCAATTAAGCACGATAGTAAAACTTCGGCAATTAAATCTGATGTTACTTCGCCTGTAAAGGCGGTTGCAAATACTACACGAATAACAACACCTGTAAATATTAACAATGTTACTAATAGTAGTCCTAAAGTATCATCGCCACCCAATACAAAACCTAAAACTATATTCCTTTCCTCGAATGATTTTAAGGCTTTAATGCAAAAAATGAATACAAATGGTAAAAAAGTTAGTGGATCCCATAATCAAATGCCGAAAATTATAATGAAAACAGCTAATGGAAAAGTTATAACCGCAAACAAATTAACATGCACCAACTCTAACAGTCCACCTTTGTCGACATTATCATCATCGTCAACCATTACAAGTAATTCTTCTACACTAACATCATCTTTAAATTCTCAACCTATGCAATTTACACCGAAAGCAGTAAAGACTGGATCTATGATAATCAAACAACATCCTTCTAAAATTGTCACAACAAATACACGTTCTGCTACTGCATTGGCGGCTGCCAGAGCATCACTGGGTCACACTAAGGCCTGGCGTGCCGATTTCAATATGCTTAAAAATATCAATGATGATAAACTTTTGAAAAAGCAGTTACGTATGTTGAAAAATCGAGAATCAGCTTCACTATCACGCAAAAAGAAAAAGGAATATGTCGAGAGATTAGAGAACCGTATTAGTAATCTGGAAAAAGAGAATTACTCATTGAAAGGGGTAAGTTAGTTGTTACATAGTTAAAATATTTACTTATACATATAAACGGAAAAGGAAAACAAAAAAACAATAGTAAAACACATGTGTTTACATTCGCAAATGTACCATGTTTATTTATTAGTTTTCTACAATTAATATGTATATTTACCAATTAATACGGCTTTGTTTTTAAAATAAAAACTGTTTGTCTTTATATTTACATATGTATGTATGTATGTATATGTACATATATAGAATACATAAAAAAATGGAATCTGAAGTCGGTTGTTTAATCTAAAATTGCAAATAACATTATAGTGTTTTTAAAACGCAATTTCTTGAAACCAGAATGCAAAGAATTTTTAAATATTTTGTTTTTGACATAAGTTCTGATGAAATTTATCTTATCACCATGCAAAGAACAAAATATACGTCTATGTATATTATAAAATAAATTTTGTTATTATTTTTCATTTCCTTTATCTCTATATTTAAGCGTTCACTGATAATTGAACCACATTTTCTAAAAGTAAGCAATTTCGAAAAGATGTTCTACGATGCAACACTTTATTAATGCATTAGAGCTAAAAAAAAAAATAAAATAAAAGGCAATGCTTCAAACGGTAATATATATGTATGTGTATAAGACCACGTGTTTTACGTTGCATTCGTATTATTCTTTATTCTTATACAATTTTATTTTAGTAATTTCAAATTTTTTCAATTAAATTTTTCGAATATGGGATTAAAGGTGATTTTAAAGTAAAAATTGTTATATTAGAAGCAATATGCATAAGTATACAGACTAATCGACACTGTTTAGGTATCTTTGAATTACAGATAACCCTTTTCGTAAAGCTCAATCTCCAATTGTAACTTTCTCAGAATGTTGAATCGAAATTAAAAACAGGACAACTCTTTGACAATTGAACATACTGCATCCATAGTTAATCTTACAAAAAAAAATTGAAAAATTTTAAGAAAATCTTGCTATATTTTATAGCATTTGTAGTGTTAAAGGACAATTAGAGAATTTATCAATCAATCCAACTGTGGAAGCAATAGAGTGCTTCATAGCCGTTATTGGTTTTAAATTCATAATTTAAAAAAATAACATATTAGCAAATCTTTTATACGAAATGGACTGTGTGATGTTAGACTGGAAAATTCACTTCAGTTTGAAACAGGGGATATAACAGAATCTACAGAGTTACATACTACATATATAACATGGATTGTTTTACAACGGAATAGGTTCTGAATCTGGATAGTAAATTTGTTAGAATCTTGATACTTTTCTTGAAGTCGCTGTAGTCTAGTAATTAGTGTGTTGGCTTATTAGACGAAAGGCCCGAGTTCAAATCCCAGGTCAGACATCAAAACGAAAATATGAAAATATTTCTTCGGCGACTTCCTCTCAGCAGATTTCTGGCAAAAACTCTGAGAGTAAAAAAAAATTGCCATGAAAAGCTTCTCAAAAATCTGTCGTTCGGAGTCGACTTTAAACTGTAGGTCCCGCCACACATGTATAAAATTAACGCACACAACACGAGTGGTGTGAGAAGCTAGGACGTTGTACAATGGGTCAATTCGACCTCCGGGTACTGTACTTGTCACAGTTTACAAGTACACGTCCTCTAACCTAACCTAACCTTGATACTTTTTGAAGGGATATAACACTTTGTTGGCAAGAACGAGTATGTGGGACAGGAGCACTAATTTTTTCTGCTGAGTTTACAGTAACGTGTGGTAGCAGGTGTATTTTTAGCATATTCTCTGTCTCGGTCTTGACGGTCAGAAGCAAAGGGAAATGATTGTTTTTTTTGGGGTTCCTGCAATGCTCTTGGTGAGTTATCTTCTGTTGGGATTCCTGATCAGCGTTACCGCTGGAAATTTTTAAGAAGTCGCACAAAAAGGGGATTTTTGAAAAAAAAGTCGCACATAAAGGGTATTTTGGCAGTAAAAAGGGGGCAACATTTTTAAAAGAAAAGAAAATGAACTAATACAGATAAAAAAAATAAATTTTTATTGGATTTTGTATTGTACATTAACAAACATATAATAAGTTTATATTAATTTTGTTTTCAAATTTATTTTGACCTCTTTCAAATGTATTTTTACTTTTTTCTTTTTTCCTCTATAGTTGGGCTTTTAGGTCACAACGATTGAATTAAAACAAATTATTTTATTTTAATCTTTTTTTCTCATCCGACGTTTCGTTGGATAATCCCAAGTTCTTCAGGGATGTCGTTTTATTATTATTATTATTACAAAATAAAAAAAAAGGAAAAAATATAATAAGTTTTTTTTTTAATAATTTTTCCAATTTTTTATAATAGAAACAAATTTTTAGCCAAAAATTAATAAGTCTAAACAAAAATTTTAATTTTTTTAAAATTATTTGTTCGGTTTTATTTCTAGCTTTAAAATGTAATTTCATTCAAATTTATGAACGTTAGGACATTTAAATTTCAAAAATAAAAAATGCATTTTTAAATTTATAAAAATTCCATTAAATAAAACTTTTTTGCTAACCCACTATATAATAATACAAAACACAAAACAAAACTATTATTAAAAACAGTTCATTAAAAATAAATAAAATTTTATACAAAATTGCGTATTTTGTACCAAATTAAAAAAAAAAATTACAAAAAATATAATATAAGGAGTGCGCACAAAAAAAATGGGCCTACTTTTAAGCTTATAACTTTTATCATAATTGAAAAAAATGAATACCGTTACATTGTTTTTGTTAGTCATCTGTTTCAAAATCCACGTGCTAAATGACATTGCAATAGCAAAATTAGTTTTTTGAAAATGGGCACCCAACAAGAATGTCGTAAAAAAATAATTGATATTTTCAATGAAAAATCGCGCCTCTTATATAAAAACGATTGCTAGGCTCGCAGGTGTTAACCAAAAAACAGTTTCTAAGGTAAGAATAAAACAATATAAGGAGTCTTTAAGTATTGAGAGAAAGCGTGGAAGTGGAAGAAAAAACGGATTTGCCGACCAAAACAAAACAAATAAAATAATACGAATTTTTCTAAAACACCCTAACATGTCTGGAAGAAAAGTGGCTCAAAAAGTTGGATGCTCTGAGACCTTTGTCAGAAGAAAATTTTATACACAAAAGAATTCAAATATTATTTACTTTAATTGAAATATAAAACGTAAAAAATCCGCCATTTAGTTTTATTTCTATAACGAAAAGTGTAAGTCCAGATTTTTTTGTGCGCACTCCTTATATTTTAAAATAAAAAAACAATTCAAAAGATGATTGTTCCGAAAAATGTAAATAAAAGAAAAAAAAAAAATGTAAATAAAAGAAAAAATACTTTTTCTAAAAAAGGGGAAAAAAGGGTCAAAAATCTTGAAAAGTGTCAGATTTAGTTCATTTTAGTAAGGGGGCACAAAAAATGCCGGGGTCGCTGAAAAAGTGTCAAATTGCGACTTTAGTCGCTCAACGGTATCGCTGTTCCTGATATTAAAATATCACTTCTGTTTCCCCCTTTTTCTTTTTCTATTATATTCGATTGTTTATAATATCTGTAGTTATCTTAATAAATAAATATAGACGGTTTTCTGATCTCCGAGTGGAAGTGTTTTACCAACCTTCTTAACTTAACCAAAAAAATAAAAATAAATTTTAGATTATTTGTCGTTTTTCTATATATCTACATACATACATATACATACATACATATATACTTTATACCGTTATAGGAAAAATGAAATAAACATAAAAATACGCTTATGGCTAATAACAAAATAAAAAACATTGAAAAGTCAGTTTAAATCAACAGATTCTCTCCACATTTATTTTTCTTATTAAATTAATATATAAAACAAGTATTATTCTCTCCTACCTTTCTCTTTTTGTCGTTGTGCTATGTACATAAATACGTGTTGCAAGACACAATACAAAAATATTTTCAAATAATAAACTCTCTTTTATTACTAAATAGCACATTAGTCATTCGTTGTTTATATGATTTTACGCAATAAAAAATTCAAAGAAAGGAAAACAAAAAAAAAAAAAATAAAATATTTGTCTAGTTAACGTTTATAAAGTTAACATTTCACATGGTTGGTGGTTTATAGTATAAAGCTTATAAACAACGGCTTGTGTGGTTTTACAGTCTTACTTGTGTTTTTTACAATCACAGTAGAAATCTTAAAAGAGTTCATTGAACATATAATATGAATAAATAAAAATTGCCAACACCGAAAATTATGTATGAGTTATGAATTATGTACATATGTGTATACAATAATAAATACTTTTATGTGTGTTAATCACTTTAACCATTCCAAGCAATTGATTTGAAACGAAAATTTTATATAAAAGGAAAGGAATCAATGCTTTAAGTTATTGTATCATGTGTAGGGTTGGCAATCCCGCTCTATATTTTTAATCCCGGGATTTCGGGATTTCATTTATCTAGTCCTGGGATCCCGGGATTTTAAAAAATTTGTTCTTGAAATATATTAACATATTATATCAATAAAATTAATAACATGACTGTTAGAAATTGCACTGCAAATTATTGCAAATCTGGCATCATCCTTCTGAACGCCTATTTGGCATCACTCTTTAGTATACATACATACTGAAATGTTTTTTCTTTAGCTAACGATAAGTGAACAGCTTGTAACCTTTTTTCATTATATTTAATAATTACTTCTAAATAAAAACGAATTATAACAAATATCAAGAGGTTATGGGCCCAGAACGCTGCAACTGCGCGGAAAGAATAGGAAAGTAAAATATATAAACAGAAGTTCGCTAATCGGCACAGAAAAGGAAAAAGAAAGAATAAGAGAAATTCTTTTTCTCAGAAGGGTGTGGCATTACAAAAGAAAAGGAAATCTACGGCGTCATTTGTAAAAACTTCAAACGAAGGAAGTGTAAAATGAGTTTCGGTGCGGTCAAAATAGAACCTTTAAACAAGGAAAATTTCGATACTTGGAAAATCCAAGTGCAGGCACTGTTAGTTAAAAACGAAACATGGAGATATGTCAGTGGTAAGGCTTTAAAGCCAGAAGATGCTCAACAGGCCATCCTATGGACCGAAAATGATGAAAAGGCAAAATCTGACCTCATATTATCGATCAGCCCATCCGAGCTCCAACAAATTAAGAATTGCGCCACATCGAAGGACGTTTGGGACAAATTGCATTCAGTCTACCAGTCCCGCGGACCTGCCCGTCAGGCAATGTTACTTAAATCTTTAATTTTGAGAAAAATGCAAAGCGGCGACGACATGCGCGATCACGTGCAGAAATTTTTCGAAGTGGTTGACAAACTACACGAAATGCAGTTGGTAATAATAGACGAACTGTTAGCCATACTTTTGCTGTATAGCATCCCTGATGAATACGAGACATTTAGAATTGCCATTGAGTCGCAGGAAAAATTGCCAAAGACGGAGATATTGAAAGTTAAATTACTTGAAGAATTCGAGGCGCGCAAGCGAAACACTGTCGGACATGTCGAAGGAGCCATGTATACCAAAAGGAAGACCAACCACAACAACAACAACTCGGGTGACAGAAGCAGCAAAAACAACAGCGAAAAAGTTAAATTCAAATACGCTTGTCACACGTGCGGAAAAATAGGTCATATGGCAAGAGACTGCAAATCGAAAAATTTTAACAAGAAGAAGCAGAACAACAAAACAGAAGTTTCCTGTCACGTAAAAGAAGAAGCCAACAACATACAAGAATATTATGGTAAGTGGTGTTTAGATTCCGGCGCCTCCTCCCATATGTGCTCCACGAAGGAAAAATTTGGCAAAATCGCAAATACTCAGAGCAAACAACTAGGTCTAGCCAACAACAACACAACCGAAATACGCGGCTTGGGAAACGTACAAATTGAAAGCTCCGACTGTAAGATAAACTTGAAGGAAACACTATACGTACCCGATTTAAGAACAAATCTATTGTCCGTGTCAAAAATCACCCAAAATGGGCTGGAGGTAACCTTCAAACGAAACGAGGCCGTGGTCCGTAATCCGAACAACAACAAGGAACTATTTGTGGCGAAACGAGAAAATGACTTGTATTACGTGAACGACAACTTAGAAGTGGCTTCAATTTCACAAACGAAAGAAAAATCATTCCAAGATTGGCACGAAATATTTGGACACCTAAACGAAAGCGATCTAAAGGAAATAATAAGGAAAGGAAAAGTTATTGGTATCAATACAAACATTAAGGCTGTGTTACCACCTTGTGAAGTTTGTATTCAGGGGAAGCAATCGCAAACCCCTTTTAAGACATCTCATAGCAAAAGTGGAGAATTGTTATCACTAATTCACAGTGATGTGTGTGGTCCAATGAGAGTGCAGTCATTCGGTGGCAGTCGATACTTCATCACATTCATAGATGATAAGAGCCGTTGGTGCGAAGTTTATTTTATGAAAAACAAAAGCGAGGCAACCGATAAATTTATTGAATTTAAAAATATGGCAGAAAGAAAAACCGGAATGAAAATAAAATGCCTACGTAGTGATAATGGCACCGAATACACCAATAATAATATGAAACAGTTTTTAAAGCGCCATGGGATTCGACACGAGCTGTCCGTCGAATACACTCCACAACAGAATGGAGTCTCCGAAAGAAAAAATAGAACTTTACTAGACATGGCAAGGTGCATGTTAATTCAATCTGGTCTACCACCGACTTTTTGGGCAGAGGCTATAAACACTGCCAATTATGTAAGAAATCGATGTCCATCCCAGAGCATAGATGGCCAAATTCCTTACAGAATATGGATGAATAAGGTTCCAGATGTTAAACATTTTCAAAAATTTGGCTGCTCGGCATTCATGCTTGACAAAACACCAGGTAAAGGCAAATTTGAACCAAAATCTATTAAATGTATACTTATAGGGTATTCCGAGGTATCTAAGGCCTATAGATTGTGGGACCCTCAGGCTAGAAAAATTCGTAGAAGTCGTGACGTAGTATTTACACCATTAACCAACACGAACCAATTTGAAGAATTTATGTCAGATGACATTGAGTTTTACTCCAGCGAAAGTCAAGAGGGGAATTCAGCGCCACTCAGCACATCGAACCAACACCCCATAAAGAACGAGAAAGATACCGAGGCGGTCAGCAACAACAAGAAGATTGAAAGTAAATGCGAAATTACCATGCAACCGAAACGTGGCCGTCCTAGGAAATTACTTACCGGAAAAAGGGGCAGACCAAAGAAGATACCAAATGCGACTACATCATACGACAGCGCGGACGATTTAGAAGACTTCCCAGGTTTTAGCAGCGCAGACGACGAAGAATATCAATCGGCAAATTTGATCCAGCTAACTGATCCAAAAACCAGTACTGACGCACTTAATTGCCCCGAAGCAGATGAATGGCGTAATGCAATGCTAAAAGAATACAACACCTTACTAAAGAATGAAACTTGGAAAATAGTTGAAAGACCAATCGGCAGAAAAGTGGTCGAATCAAAATGGGCACTACGGACAAAATACAAAATTGATGGCTCAGTAGAATGTAGAAAAGCCAGACTAGTCGCAAAAGGTTTCACCCAACACCCTGGTATCGACTATAACGAAACTTTTGCACCAGTAGCCAGGATGAGCTCGATACGTTTCGTGATGGCAATCGCTGCGCAATTCGGTTTAGACGTACATCAACTAGATTTTGTCGGAGCCTATTTGAATGGTGTCATCGAAAAGGAAATCTACATGGAAATGCCCAAGGACCTGGACAGAGTTTTGAACAAAAATGAAGCCTCAAAATATAAGAATAAAGTATGCCTTCTCCAAAAGGCCATATATGGTCTCAAACAGTCGGGAAGGCTGTGGTACGAAAAGTTGAACGAAAAGTTAAGAGAAATGGGCATGACACCATCGAAATGCGACCCATGCGTATATATGAACAAAAGCGACAACAACAACATTACGCTTATTGCAATTTACGTCGATGACCTCGTGGTAGCGTCAAGTGATCATAATATGTTAAAGCGGCTGAAAGGAGAGCTGGCAAATACTTTTGAAATGAAGGACTTGGGACCTATTAAATTCTGCCTTGGAATAGAATTTAACCAAGATCCAAAATCAGGTACGATCTCAATGTCGCAGTCGAAATACATCCAACATTTACTTGACAGATTTGGCATGCTAGAATGTAAATCCGTTAGCACTCCAATGAACATTAGTGAGAAACTTTGCAAGGAAATGTGCCCGAAAGACGAAGATGAAAAACGTGAAGCGGAAAAATTACCGTATCAAGGCTTGGTCGGATCCTTAATGTATTTAGCCGTTTCCACAAGACCCGACATTGCGCACGCTGTAAGCGTTTTAAGCCAATTCAACGTGAATTACGGTACATCACACTGGACTGCAGCAAAAAGAGTCTTACGCTATTTGAAGCATACACAAAATATCGGACTCGTATATTCTCCCACCGGCAAACCAGTACAAGGATACGCGGATGCGGACTGGGGCTCGAATGTGGACGATAGAAAGTCGTACACAGGCTACGCTTTCACTTATGCAAATGGTGCCATCAGCTGGGAATCCAGGAAACAGAAAACCGTTGCTGTATCTAGCACAGAAGCAGAGTATATGGCTCTTTCGGATTCAACAAAGGAGGCTATTTACCTCAGAAGATTTTCTAATGAAATACTTGGCAATAACGATCCAGTTTGTATCTTCAACGATAGTCAGAGCGCAGAGAAGCTATGCCGTAACCCAATATTCCACAATCGGACTAAACACGTAGACATCCGCCACCACTTCATACGCGATTCTATAGAAAAAGGTGAAGTCGAAGTGAAGTATATGAGGACGGATGACATGCCGGCTGACGTTCTGACCAAAGGCTTATCAGCGCCAAAGCACAATAGGTGCATCGAATCTTTAGGATTGAAACCATTGAATTTATAGATCATTTAAATATGATGTCAGATTTGAGGGGAAGTGTTAGAAATTGCACTGCAAATTATTGCAAATCTGGCATCATCCTTCTGAACGCCTATTTGGCATCACTCTTTAGTATACATACATACTGAAATGTTTTTTCTTTAGCTAACGATAAGTGAACAGCTTGTAACCTTTTTTCATTATATTTAATAATTACTTCTAAATAAAAACGAATTATAACAAATATCAAGAATGACACATTCAGAAATACGTTTATAAGAAAGAATTTATTAAATTATAAGAAAATTAATTTTATTTTTAATTTTACACATTTTTAAATTAATTATAAAGAGTTAATTGTTTTTATAGATATACATATACTCTTTTCTTGTTCAAGTGCGATATGTTATTATTTTTTTTATTATTTTTAAAATACGTTTTGAGGAAGCACAGAGCATCCAAAGTTTCATGGCTCAAACGACTTTTTATTTTAGTTGCGAAAAATCCAGCTGCAGAAAAAGCACGTTCAGACTCTACACTGGCTGACTTAATAGTCATTAAAAAATCGTATGCTCTTTGCAAAAAGTCACCACGTGTTCCTCCATTTTCAAACGAGAGCATTTCTCTCTGAATTTTTACAGACAACGTCTCACATCGAATTGCTATCCTCGGTAAATGTGCTTTTTTTATAGCTTCATTGAGCTCGTCTGAAATATTTAAAGGTTCTTCAAGAGAACAAGAAAGAGATTCAGATGGAAGCTCAGAAGAATCTGAAACAATTTCGAAAGGTACCTTATCTGAATCAGAAGGAGTAATTTCTGACTCAGAAGCTATTAGAAGTGATGTATGTAGCTGGACTTGAATTTAGTTTTTCGAGTAACGCAAATATTAATTTGCGACATTTTATGGAAGAAGGAACCGTTACGAACTCTGTTTCGGATTCGGACTGAACATTTGTTCTACCATTGTGCAGATACTGAAGTAACCCACTGATATCTGTTCTCCTTTGTTGCATGCGAAGGATGAGGGATGAATGTAGTTTTTGACTTATAACATTGTTAACATCTTTAAGTTTTTTTTAACATTAAAGTTATAGCAACATCCGCTGTGAACAGATTAGCATCCCGATGGCAAAGGGCGTCAACTGTTGCTTTAACTGAAACAAGAGCACTAATGATTGCGGATACCATATTAATCTCATCTTTGGATAAAGCAAAATATTCACCTTCAGGTGGACCTATGTCTATTAATGTCTTTTGTACACAATTTCTTAATAAATAAAGACGTTCCAGCATTAACAAAAGGCTGCTCCACCTAGTTTTACAGTCTTTTATTAGAGTTAGTTGCTTTCCAAATTCAGCCGTAACATACTTTTGCAAGACATCGTTTTTTGTTGGCGAAATTTTGTTTCTAATTTCAGAGCGGTTAACGCATTGAAACAACAGATTAAAATTTCTGGAAATTCGAATTAGAGTTAGTTCTAATATACGATTTTTTTCATTGCGGCTTAAAAAGTCAAATCCCGGGATTAAGTGCTCAATCCCGGGATTAAGTGCTCAATCCCGGGATTTTGGAATTGTTAAAAACTGCGGGATCCCGGGATTTCGGGACCCCGGGATCCCGGGATTCCCAACACTAATCATGTGCAAATTACAGATAAAAAAAATTATTAACATTTAAAAGAAGAAAGGAAGGAAAGAAATGGGCAATAATTTAGAAAAACCATTTTAATAAATCTTAGAGTGATATTAACGCCCAGCAAACCATAAGTTAATTTTTTTAAACAATATTCGAACTACTGCAGGGAGAAAATTTGTTCCCGTTACTTCCAGTCTCCAAAGCGGTGCACTTATTTAATGTATCAATAGGACCAATTCCCTCAGCAGGAAGCACTATCGTCACATATCTATTAATTTATTGATTTAATTTATTTATTCATTGTCGGACGTTATAAGATCTATTTTTTAGCTGTGGGAAATCTGTCATTGTCAGATGCCACACTGTTCTAAATGATTTTAAGAAATAGAAAGATCTCTAAAATGTACAAGATTAACTAGAAATACAGTCAAAATAGTAACACTGTATTTTCGAGAGCCATAATTTGTTTTCTCTTTTTTAATAGATAAAGATTTAAATTTCAAAGAACATTTAAAATATATATGTAAAAAAATTGGAAAGAAAATAGGATTTTTTAAACGTATTAGAAATAAACTCTCAATAATGACAGCGATAAACATATACAATACGATTGTTAAACCTCATTTTGAGTATGGATCAACTATATTATATACGTGCTGCACAGATGAGCAAATAAATAGGTTACAAAAATTACAGAACAAGGCTATGCGAACTATTTTAAAATGCAACCGTTTTACTTCAATACAATATATGTTGGACACCTTAAAATGGATGAACATTCGGCAAAGAATAGAGTTAACGATACTGACATTCGTCAAGAAAATGGATATGGGCAATGCACCTGACTATCTAGTTGAGCAATTACAATATGTTGGCGATTCTCAACCATATAATCTACGGAATAACAATGAATTCAGATTACAACGATCAGATACTAATGCAACGCAACGTTCACAAAGGACTTAGAGAGTATAACATGCTGCCATCTAGTATAAAAAATGAAGAAAATATTAATATTTTTAGAAAGAAAATTGTGAATTTTATTAGATATAACAATGTTAATTAAATTAGAGCTTTAAATTAATGATTGATTTAAAATTAAATAATAAATGTAATGTAAAAGTATTACAAATACTACTAATAATTAATAAAAAAAAAAAAAAAAATTTTCATCTGCACTTTGCTATTTTCATAAAAGAAATGTCAAATACTTTGGGACTGAAAATGTCTGGCAGTAAATCTGGGCAATCGTCTGTACTGAGCTTAATGGTTTAACAATAATTTGTTTGTATCGGTTCAAGGAATAATATTAAAAAATAACTTGTATTGACCTATCGTTCATCTAAATAATAACATAATAGAATATCAAGCATCACAAGTTGTAAACTGTTAGAAAATAAAGTTATTTTAATGACTAAAAGACATGTTTTTGAGTTTATCGAAATGTGAAGCTTGAATAAAATTTTCCCATTTTCCTTATCATTAATTTTTTAGAACCATAATTAAAAGCTGGTTTGACGATTAGTATACACACATTATTTGTAAATGGAATCAGATCTCTTTTTCCGACACAGAATTGAAGTAAAAACCCGTATATTATAGAATGTCCGAAAAAAAAATAATAAAACTTCTCTGGCAACAAAGGACTCTATTGCCTAGGTTTTGTCTCTGAATTTCTTAAGTGCGAAACTATTTCAGAAGCTAGTCCTGGTTTTTGTAGTATACAATTTACAATATAATGTTTAAGAGTCCCACCAAGTATTATTGGCATTTACTAACGTTTTTCGAAATAAAATATAGTAAACATTAGCAGTTGATTCTTCGACAATTTCGATATTGAAAAAATGCTTAAATAGAGAACGATTTGAGTTAAAATTAGTTTGTAGTAAAGTTTTCTTTTTTTTTAATTATTTTATATCATTAATAGAATTTCTATTTTATCCTTTTAGGAAAATTCATCATTGCGTTCCCAGCTAATGGCTTTTGCTCAAACTTGTAATTGCAAACATAGTAATGTGAGTGAATTTATATTGAACACCCTTAATATGAATGAAAAACATGGCGCGGGAGCAGTTAATACTTCATATCTTATGAACAATTCAAATGGCAATCAAAATTTGGATAATTTTACAAAGACCGTTAACAACAGTTGTAGTAGCGGAACAACAACAACACATCACGTTAAAATTGCTCCAAAACCACCAAATGCCGGGCAATTTATAAACAAGGGATTGAAACAACGCCTGAACGCCACAACTGTAAAGAAAAATGTTGCCATACTCTTTGCCATGGCGTTCATGGTCACATTGAACGTAGGAAATTTCCAATCCTATTTAAATAAATCGGCTTTAGAGAGTGCTGTGGAGGCATCTGTTACAGTTTCTAAGGAAGAGCCAATTGCCAAAACTGGGCGCAGATTATTATGGGTTCCGAATGAACAGGAATTTCTCGAGCAAACAAATCGCAGCAAACGTGAAACTGAAATGGCAAATATGCCCCCACCGCCATTACACTTTTTACGTCCGGTTAATCGTACAACAGCTGATAAATTGAATGGTACCGCAGCAAAAGATGATCCGTCTTTAAGGACGCCTTCAATGGCGGAGACAACGACGACGACAACCTACAGAAATGCTACACAGGAAAATATGCGTTTAGTAAGGAATTTACATAAATGGATTGGCGGCAATGATTACTTGAATTTAACCGGAACAGGAATTGGCAACGATTATGAACAAATGGAACATTTTAAATTTGGATCTGGCTCTTACGCGGATTTTGATTTACCTTTACAGGCTCCCATTGGTACGAAACAAAAGCGCAAGATATTCTTAGATTCTGAGCCTTCAGAAAAGCATACAAAACTTAATTTCGATGATGGCCACAATTCATTGGATATTTTCAAGCCCCGAATTAGTGAAGAGTATTTGAAACTGTTTAGAGGCATTAAAAGGCAAGATGATACTTTTTACGTTTTGTCTTTTAACATGGATCACATTTTATTGCCGGCTTCAAATTACAATAAAAGCTCTCGTCCTAAAATGTCACTCATGTTACCAGCTGGAGATCCATCTCTTAACGGGGATATTGTGTTAATGCAAATTGACTGTGAGGTCATTAATACCACAGAATTGGAAATAAAATCTCATATGATACCAGAAAAACTTAGGCCATCAAAGTATTCTTCAAACGTGCGCGTTAACCCAAATGATGTTGCCAATAATGAAACAGCTGGATCGACTTCAGCTACGGCAACAGACTCTAAGCAAATACATGTAAAAAGAGAAGAAATAAGAGAAAAACCTTCTGCTCCACGTACTTACTTTATGATGGGTCCTAAAAATCAAGCCTCTTCGGCTTCGGCCAATTCTATTCCTAACGTAACTAACGTTGTAAAAAGAAAACCAACAATTGTCAAGTTAAATGCAAATGATAGTGTAATTGGCAGTGGGGTTTTAAATGTACGCAATTCAACATTATTTTCACGTATGCGCGAAACTGTTGGTTCTCACAATAATGGTTTTATATCAGCGTCGGGTGTTAAAAAATTAATATAATTTTAGAGGTATTTATATTTTTATTTTACATATTTAATTACACCATAAATGAAATGTTTATTAAAAGAAATTACAATTGGCAACGTTGGAATTTGAATTCTAAAAAATCCAAATGTTTTTCCCCACCTCTACATATCGTATCAGATTTTCTCGTTTGGTAAGAAGTTAAACAGTTGATGGTAATTGATGTTTAGTTAAATCTGCTTGTGTATGCGTTATCCCTTATATGGATATCTATTTTTATCCCTCAAAAATAATCCCTGAAAATCGAAAAATCTGGCCAGAAAAATTACGTAATTTGATGGTTATTTAAACATAGCAACAGTCTTGTTTGCAGATACTCATTAACGTAAATTAATGTGTTAATAAAGCCTCTAAGAATGAAAGAAGTCTTTCTTTTACAGCACATGAAAGCTGCTTACCATGCTAAACGTTTTTCCATTGGGTTTGTCCATAGAAATTCATTATGAAAACTACTCGCTCTTTAATGTTTTTAGTTTCTGTCAGTCATATTACAATCTTTAACTATTTTAACTTACAATTAAATATTTAAGATTCAAAAAATTTTACTTTTTAATGCAATTTTCTTCCAGAGATTAGAGGAGTTAATACTTTTTTGCAGTGGCCGAAAAATCTTTTGATTCTTCGAATTTTACATCTTCTGTTACTCTAAGGGCCATTTTTTGAGTGCGAGATTAAACTCAAGTTTAAGTTAATCTCCAGTTAAACTTAATCTTACGTTAATTGAATTTGCATTTTTTGAGTAAGAGTTTAAACCTTGTAGAGCTGCATTTGTCTTTATTATTTGTCTTTAACCAGTGAAACAGTTTTGCGTTTAACAACTGTGAGTTTGTCTATTGTTTTCTGTGCCTAAGCGGATTTTTATTGAAACTTTAAATATACAGTGGAATCGCAATAGAGTGAACAAATTCGTGCAAGGCCAGTTCACTCTATTAGGAATGTTCACTCTAAAGAGTATATAAAAAAAACACTTTTTTTTATATAAAAGAATCCATATTTATTATATTATTATTAATGAATTACAAAGAAGTAAAGTAATTTTCAAGAGTTTTTTGCTTTGTACGAACATTTTTAGCTTTTTGCACCGCTAGATCTCGGAATTTATGCAAAACTAAAATATTTACTCCATATTTTTTTGCAAGAACTGTAGCTCCCACACCTTTGGATAGTTCTGTAATTATTTCTTGCTTTATTCCAATAGAAAGAAATGTTTTACATTTATTAGAACTCATTTTATAACTTTTGGTCTGCACATAACACAACGAGGAAACAAAAATCACTAAAGTAATCTAGCTCACACTTTTGAAAAATCTTCAAAAAAAAAGACAAGAAAACAAAAATGTTTGCAAATTCATTGGAAATCTAACGGTTTCATAAAACAATATGTAACTTCTGTGTCTTTATTAACGATAACTTTTGTGTCTTTGCAATTTTGTATAAGAAAAACAAAAGTTCACTCTATTGAGTTGGGCATTGTTCACTCTATAAAGTAACTAATGAAAAAAAACGGGAGTTCGTAATATCGAGTAGTTCATATTACCAAGTGTTCACTCTATTGCGATTACACTGTATTTCAAAACACCACCTGTTTACTTAGAGATCAGCTCAACAAAAGCAAAGTAATTATTAATTTTCACAAACGTAGTGAAATGTATAAGTCTAGAACCACCATCAAATTTTTTCATATGCTCTCCTTACAATAAGAAATTACAATATTTTAATGTCTAAACATAATTTACATATAATTTTCTACTTTCAGATTCTCCAAAAAGCATCGCTAAAATGAGATGAAACCAGAATATCCTAATATATATATTTAAGGTTTTTTACATTTAACTTAATATATAAATTTAAATTTAGGATCCAATTAAAGCATTCGCTTAATGGTTGACATCTAAAGCTATAAATTTCAAATTGGAAAGTCATATCATAAAAGTTTTTTGAACTTGAAATGTAATCCAATTATGTTTTTGGTTTTTTAAGTTAATTTTACAGATCATTTTCTTTAAGTATCCATATTAAATTTATACTAAGATTTATAAATGTTATCTAATGCAGACCCAGATATACTACAGTGCTAAATTCCATTCGAATGAAAGTTTTTCTAATTTTTTTTACTAAAGGCGTTATACTGTCGAATATTATTTATCTCTGCAAAATTTCTGGAACAAGCATTTATTTCAAACAATTAAAAATTTATTAATTAAAAATATTATATCTCTATTATTAGTATTTTAAAATAACTTTCTTGTGGAGTGTCGTTTTAAATAGCAAATGAAATGGATTTTTACTTTATTAAAATAGATTGTTAATATTAAAGGAATGTTGACCTACAGGCTAATCATGTTCTTACTATGTGATCTTTTAATCAAACTTTAAATTAATATTTTGTCTTAAATAGATTTGTGATTTTTTTTATTATTTAATAAATGCACTTGTGAAAATTCACTAGCAATACGTAATAATTTTAAATGACCTTTTGTGCAATCACTTAATTGGAAATTGTTTTGTTTAACATTTTAGTAACATTAGTTTTTTATATACACATTATTATTGAATACAAATCAGTAAATATATTAGTAATTTATTAATAATAATACACAAAGTTATGAAAACTTAAATATAAAAAAGTATTTTTAAATATGCAAACAATTGTAAATAACAAATAAATAAAATCAAAAACAAAAATTCTAGCTGTTGTCCTTTTCAATTTATAGTTATGTTATAGGAACGTTCTTATTGACTAATAAATAAATGATTATAGTAATAGATTTAAACCATGTCATATTGAATAAGCTCCAGGGAGCCGGAACGTATACATCATCAGTAATGAAATTGTTACAGGCTTAAAATTTAATTAAAATTAATTAAGTGTGAAACTAAATCTTAAATCAAACTGACAATCCAAGGGAGTGTAATTTAAATAAACACAAGTTTATCCAAAACCCTTTTTCTTATTATTATTCTATGGATAGAAACAAATGCTAAAAAAAACTCTCCTCATCCTCGTCATTATTATTATTGTAGATGCAAGAAGCCTAATAGGACAGTGTAAAATTGTTAACAGAAACATCAGGAGTGTTAGTAAAAGGTAAAGTAAAGCTAAGTGGCAGTAATTAAGCGGAAACAAAGTCTAAAGCCTTTTAGAAAATTGTTTTGGTAACCAAAATCACTAGAGGTGAACATTCTGCTCACAAAATTCAAACTGCTGAACCTATAACGACCAGTAAATCGATTAAACGTCCTCCACTTGATCTAAAAAAAAGAACCCAAAGAAATCAGCATCAACCATGTAATTGCAAGGATTTCATAATAAATTATTCGTTAGTAGCGAACGGCCAAGAATATTCAAAATTTACTTAAACCACCTTTACGGAACTTCAGGGTTGTTGAGCAATAAATGGTGCTTATTTGTTGATTACCTAAGAATCGCATTCGATCCGAATTTGTACAGCGGCACAATCAATTATAACTCTTTGTTGATGTACCTTCACTACTTCGTGTTTCCTAAATCTGAAAAATTTGATAAATTAAAAATGAAGATTGAATCAATAACAAGATCCTTATGGAGATGTCCCTTATGACCATATGATTCGTTTTGTCATTTTCTATGCAATTTTAGGAATCCTGCATTAGTTAATATGACACCTAAACCTGACAAGGGCCATAGTTGAGCTGATTAATTCATGCCCACAGCGCCTATAACATTCGAGTAGAAAAAATACTGATCCTTTCTTTTCATAAACATTTTTAATTTCTGCTATAGATAGTCCTTGAGTAAGACCAACCTGAGGTTAGTTATTGGCACTGCGAGCTTAGATCGCTGACAAGCATCTGGAACAGATCCCAGCCGGACTAATGCAGGGTGTATTGCGATGAGGAGGAGTTGGAGACTATCAAACAATTCCACTGGAACTGTCTAGTCCTTAGTAGGTTAAGTTTAAGGACGCTGGGCAGGGGCTTGTGAAGGTTTAGACCTTCTATAGAGAATCGACATTAAGGCTCTCCAGAGATTCATACATAAGTCACTTGAGCTGGTTAAAAAAAGAAAGGGCATCGAGGTAATAGTTGCCGCTCTCTTGGGAGTGTGTTGTTTATCTTTTTTCCTTTGTTTCCTACATCCTCTAATTTCTAACTCTTTTCCTTTTCCCCATTTCCTTATCTTCCTCACTATTCTCTCTTTTCCAGGACGCATTTACAATAGGTCAATCTGACCATGTCCTCAAAGCTAACCGTTCTAATTTCCCAACAGTTTATATTCGCATTGAGGATTGTAATTCTCGTACGAAAAGATAAAAAGGATGACTTGCAAATAGATTTCAGGTGAAGGACGCGCCTTCTGCAAGTGATTATCCATATCCTCACGGAATATCCCGAAGATAACAAAATTGCCTGACAGCCTCTATTTCGCTTGTACGATTGCAAATAAATCCTTGGAAGTTGCTTTAATGCGTAAAGATTTTTTCTTCAAAACATTATTTCCAAATCAGTGCAAGTTTGCCGATAGATCTGTTTATCTTGTCCGGAATTATATTAAATAGGTGATAAGAGTACAAACCCCTGTTGGACACCTATTCCAACTCTTACTATTACATGTTGGCCATATTTTATCGTCAACAGGCAACAGACTACTTTCATCGTTTCTCATGGCCGAGAATTAGAGCGGCTGGTTGTGTAAACACAGGCTTCAACTTTTCATTGCATTAGGTGATCTTTTTTATAAGATTTAATAGCACTTTCAAGGCTTTGGTATATATAGTGGCAGTTTCTATATCTTCCAACTAAGTATTTCTAACAACCCCTTCTCTGTAACCAGAAGATGGTGATCGCTTGTCATATCAACACCGCTACGACCAGGTCCAACCTCGCCATTTACCTTTTATCGGTACGTTGTGTATTCGGTTTTCCGTCCCTAAGTCGGGTGAAACCCAAGTAGCTTTATGGAAGCAACTAATTGCCTTAATCTTGAATTTAGGGCGTAACATTGGATGCAAGTAAAATTATCTTTGCGAAATCTGATGAATATAAAAATGTCCAGTGTCAGTGCATCAGGTGTAGTGTGTTGCACCATATTGAGCCAGCATGAGCCACTTATTCTTAGGAAGGTCGTAAACTTTAGATTCTTTGCAGAATTGTTAATCGTTAATTTTCAAATAAGAAGACGATTAGCTACTGCATCCAATTTTTTGGTGTCCCTGTCATCTGACCCAACATTGTACTCGTTGCGCCCAACATCACATTTATATAGCAAACTGTTTAGCTTAACAGACATTCGCCCGTAACCGCTAAACTTGGAGAACAGACGTTGCAAACGCCTCTCGCAACTCACCGATGCTAGACGGATATCAACAAAATATATTAATATAGGCAGTGTTATGGTGTTGATTGGATTGTCGATTATAATTTTTAATATAAAATAGTATCACGCCCTATTGTTTCATTTTAAGTTCTTGAATTTATTGTGCTTTGAACCACCTAGTGCAAGCTTTTATGTATATTGAATATGAAGCAGTCTGTTAATTTCGAAAAACAACAAAGAGAGGATAATAATAAAAAGCTCAAATACGAATGAATAAATAGAAAGATGGGAGAAGAAAGAACAGAAAAAAGCCGCAAAATACAAAAATGAAGTTTCACTTTTTCCAGACGAATTTTTTAGCAGAATATCGCTGAATAATTCATTCAACTTTTATTCGTTGCAACGTAGACTTCTATATTTTTAGTGAAAAGGTAGTAGATCGCATAAAAATTTTAATACAAAGTTATATAAAAATCAATCTGTAATTAAAAGAAAGTAAGTAAACTCCTTTTCCATTCCAGTTTTTATATTCATTCAATCGATATGTTTGTGGCCAGACGCAGTATCCAACGTTTGTATCCAAATGGAGTACAGTAAGTAATATTTTTTTATTTCTATTTAATTTATTTCGAGTAATTTTCCATGATAATTATCGATTGATTAGTCTTATGTATAATTAAACAAATATTTCGGTATATTATTATTTTTTAATTGTCTGCATTAATGCGTCGTAAAATCTTGTTATTTTGCAAATTTAGAAATTCTATTGAGAGCGTTGTTCCATAGCATATGATAATTTTTTGCATTGTTACTTACACCCTATACAAAAATGTAGTTTTAATATATTTAGGTAGCGTATATGTAACACTTTTATAAAAGATTTCTAAATCGTATAGACGGAGACTATAAATCCATCTTGTACAGATAGTTTGTAATACTTCCTTACACATATTTTATATAGATTTTTAGTATATTATTTAGTCATCCTACTGTAACTACATACATACCCTTGTGGTAGAGGGTTGATAATACTACCACAGTGTTCACCATACTTGTCGTAAGAGGCGACTAAGGATGCTGCTACCAGTCAGGAACTATTTGGGGTTCAACTGGCAGCAGTCTGGTCTTGCTTGGCTGTGAAGCCTGACCAGAGGTCTTAATCTGGTACCATGGGTGCCGGGAGCCCCAGAGACTTGTCCCTGCCCGGCAATGGTGAGGAGAAACGTGGTGGCTGTGGGTTAGACCCAAATCGCGGGGAGTGTGTCAGTACGGTGTGTCGTTACACTCTTAACGCATTGAAGGAGTTTAGATTGTCTCCGACCCCTAAACAAGAGGGAAATCAGGTCCAAAATTGCATAATTTCGAATTGCTACCCACTTACAGTGCTGCGGCCAGTGTTTACAGAATGTATGTGGGGGCGTTGGTCTACGCATTGTATTCACTATGTGTTTTCTGACACCGTGGGAGATGCCTAACGGCGAGGCTCACGTAAATCAGATTACTTTGTAACTACATACAGTTCAAATCCACTTTACTTAATTCGATCCAAAAGATATTATTTACCTTTCGAGTTTAGCTTTAAATGCCAATACTTTTTTGGTGTTATGTGTTTTATTGTTATGATGTTTTCATACATACCTTTAATGCTTTTGTCAAAAATTTATATAGGTTTTTTAAACCGAGACAGAAATATCTTTAAGATATATAGGCTTACAGAAAAGGAAATGGTATCGAGTTAACCCCATCTTCTCGTCTGTTTCTATGGAAAACACAAACAAAAACACTAATTTTTGGGATTAATATTAAGGCATTTTGTTCTGCTTGAGTTCTTCTATGATATTGTAGTGAAAGGTGAAATAAAGTCGTACATTTGTATCTTTTGTTTTATTTTTACTTGTTCTTATTCATTTATGATTTCGTATTGTTTAAATAATTCTTTGTTAATTTGGAACACACGAGTATCTTTGTACAAAGAGATATTGTTTTTTTTTTTTTAACACATATACATACATATGTATGCATATTTATTTTTAAAAATTTTATATACAAATTTATATGCATTTCCTAGATTCGTACGAATGACAAGTCAATTGGGTGATTTGGGTAGCGGTGCCGGCAAAGGCGGAGGTGGTGGTGGTTCCATACGTGAAGCCGGTGGTAGCTTCGGCAAATTGGAAGCCGCTCGTGAAGAAGAATACTTCTACAACAAGGTAAGTGCATAAAAGTATTTTTTATATTGATATAATACATATTAGGCTATAGTAATGATGTCATCGTATTTGCCGGTGTTTTGTTTTGTTTTTGTTTTCAACTATTCGTATTTTGATTTGTTTACTTCTGAGCGCTTTATATAACCTATCCAGATGTACGGATATTATTTCATACAAAATCAATTCATTGTACGCTAAGTTAGAGTGTAAGTGTTTAGCGCAAAAAGTGCTTTATTTCATGTTTGTTTTTTTTAAAGTCATTTAGAGGTGGCGCGTTTTTAACAATCAAAATTTGTGATTATAATTTATACATAAGTGATAACAAACAAAATATTCAATCTATATATGGTCGGCAAAACAAAACAGTTTTACTCATGTTTAGATAAGAAAGACGTCTATTTATCAAAATACATAATGTCGTACCAAAGAAGTTAGTATAAATTCTTCAGAACAAACAAATAAAATTTAATCATGCAAATATGGTACGGCCGTACCATAATAAGCCAAAGAAACGTTACAAAATTTTTAAAAATACTGCACATCGAATACGGAATTCAAAAGTGGAATATTTATAGTTTGGATTTATTGGCTGCAAGAAAAACTAAGTCTACCAGTTTTTCTGATTTCAATGTGAATGAATGAAAATTACGTTGAATCAATTTATAATATTTTTACTAATATTTTAAATAATTTTGTTTTGTTTACATACATAATTGGTCATTACAACCCTTCAGTCAGGATTACGACCTAGCTTCTCACACCACTTATGTTGTGTGCGTTAATTTTATACATGAGTGGCGGGACCTACAGTTTTAAAGTCGACTCCGAACGACAGTTTTTTTGAGAAGCTTTTCATGGCAATTTTATTTACTCTCAGAGTTTTACCAGAAATCTGCTGAGAGGAAGTCGCCGAAGAAATATTTTCATATTTTTCGTTTTGATGTCTGACCTGGGATTCGAACTCGGGCCTTCAGTCTAATAAGCCAACACACTACCGACTAGACTACGGCGACTTTTGTTTTGTTTGGGCAATTTAAAACAATTTCAATCATAATGAACTAATAACTCTGCGAGTGCAGACGTTCCACTGTTAATACTGTGGCAGCCTATTCTATCATAAAACTTTTTCATGAATTACCGTAGAAACGTTTTCGTCATTCACCTAGCTTATGTCATTCACCATAACTATCCTCAAGTCAGGATTACGAGCTAGCTACTCACACCACTTATGTTATGTGTGTTAATTTTATACATAAGTGGCGGGACCTACAGTTTAAAGTCGACTCCGAACGACAAATTTTTTGAGAAGCTCTTCATGGCAATTCTATTTACTCTCAGAGTTTTTGCCAGAAATCTGCTGAGAGGCAGTCGCCGAAGGAATATTTTTTTTTTCATAATTTGTTTTGATCCCTGACCTGGGATACGAACCCAGGCTTTACGTCTAATAAGCCAACACACTACCTACTAGAATACGGAGACTACTAACAGTTATTACTGGTTCGCTTTAGATAGAGAGCTATTTTGTG
Organism: Sarcophaga caerulescens; assembly: GCA_927399465.1. NCBI lineage: Eukaryota > Metazoa > Arthropoda > Insecta > Diptera > Sarcophagidae > Sarcophaga > Sarcophaga caerulescens. The sequence goes on along the minus strand of OV656868.1, from coordinate 18,602,196 downwards.
GAATTGAAAGTAGTTGAGTTAGAAAAAAATTTAATAAATATTCTCAAAAGTTACAGAACATTCAGAATATTTCAATTCAAAGAGTTCCTCATTTTTACAATTTCATTTCGTTTATATCAACACATATTTTATTATAAATTTTCTTACAATTTTAGCAAAGAGAGCAATTGGAGCGTTTGAAGAACGATCAAATACATCAAGCTGAATTTCATCATCAACAAATAAAGGAACACGAAGAAGCCATTCGTCGTCATAAGCACTTTTTGGACAATTTGGCAAAAAAGTAATCTGAACTCGCTAGTATTGTAACCAAATCTTAACTCATAGTTCGAAAATTGCGAAAATTCACTCAGACTATTTCTTTTTTAAAGAAAAAGCCTTAATACACAATTACTTTGCATTTTAAAGTAAAAATATAGACGTATTTTATGTAAGACCTGCTTAGCTTTTTGTACTGAAAAATCAATAAACGATACATAGTATACATATACAGAAATAATTATGCGTAATTGAAGAGTTTATAAATAACAGTTTTCTTCAAATTAATTATTTTGACGACATTTATTGTAATTTTGTACTATGCGATAAATTTATTGTACTACATAAATATTGTGTTTTATTTTTGGCGTCTTTTTTCTTTCATAAGAATAAATATTTTTGATTTAAGTAAATATGTATTCAATTTGTCTTTTATTTCTTATCGAATTGCAAAAAAAAAAACCATAAAAAATAGTAATGAGGTGTTCAAGTACATAGACAATAATTATGTAAAATGTAAAGAATATACTCCTCCTCCCAGATGTTGTTAAGACTATTTAAATACGTCCCTGAGTTTGTTTCCATAATAATTTTTAAAAATATTTCATTCATAAAGTCTTAAAGAAAGTCTTGTAATTTCAATATTAATAATTATAAGCAAGTTTTCAAATGCTATCCTGAATCAAAGAAATTTACGTTTTCATGCTGCGAAAAATTTCTACTCGAGTCTGAAAACAATAATGGAATCGAATTAGTCATCTGTTATATGTAGTTTCAAATGTTTTCTAATCGTTAAAAAAAACTGAGGGCTTTTGGTGAAATTGTATACTGAATTCGTTGTCAATGAAAATTGTTTAGAATTGATTCAATCTACAAACTCTGATTTAATTTACATAGGTAAGTTTAATTAGGTTCAATGCTTATTGAATTATAGATCCTAAGAGTATGCAACATATTTAAATCCATAAAAATATTTAAATCCATAAAAACACTAAGTTTTTCAGGTGATCCATAAATAGTTCCTCCAGATCAGTTTTACGCTCACAGAAGTTAAGAAATTCTTTAAAAAATAGCCTATTTATGTGCAATGCATGTTTAAACGCCTTTGCTTGCTTTATTTTTATGTATCGAATGAGTTTATTTTTCATGGTAACTGGAATTTTTTCTATATGAAAGACGTTGAAAGTATTAAATTTGAGTTACCCGATCCCTACATGTAATTTTTGGTATTATTATATTTAGGGCCATTATTACAACTTGCCGTTAACTAAAGGGAGGGTTTTAACGGGCAGATAAATTGTATTTCATTATTATAAGTGGACAATGTGATAGAAGTGAGCGTTATGCTAAAGGGAGGATCATCCTACCGGTAACTTTTAAAGTTAAGTTTATGTCTGAACTTGCCATATTATATATTATTTTCAATATGGCAACTCCAAATATAAACGAAATGCGCAATGTGCTATCACACACGAGACTATTTTTTAAGCCGCACAATTATACTCTGCTTTGTGTGTATTAGTTTTTTCTTCACTACTCAGCGCACAACGAAAGACTAAATATGCTCTATACAAAAAATTTTTCTAAACCTGCTGTTTTATAAATGTATGTGTATTGGTTTTGTGTTGTTTATGTATTGGTTTGTGCGGGGTAGAAGCTGGTTGAATAATTATGCCAGCAAAAAACCCCTCTCCTCGCCTCTCTTGCCAACATGCCGTCATTTTGTGCCAGCATAATTGTTCTCGTCTGTGATGGGCCAATCACAACAAAAAAAGGTAGCTCTTCGTTGCCACTGCGTTTTAAAAAAATCTTTTTTTATTTAGGTAATGTTAGACGCCTTTTGCACGTTCAAATTAGTTTGCAAACTAGTTTGAAAACTCTTGAGTTTGTAGGAGAGAGGGGAAAACGAGCGAGGGTGAGTTCATACTTTGATGTATGTACTCGCAAACTTGCTTTGTTTGTTTGTCAAACAAATTTTCAAAGTACGTTGAACTTGCAAAAGGCGTCTTATCGACAATGCTCCCACGCCGCCATATTTTTGAAAAAGTTAACATTATTTTATCTGTAGGTTGTAATAACGAAAAGTTAAAGGTGACTTTAAAGTTCACTTTGGCTAAAGTTACCTTTAACTAAACCCAACTTTAACGCCAAATTGTAATAATGGCCCTTAGTATATTATTTTACAATTTCAGCATTAGTATCTCAAGAAATTACAACAAATTATTCTGATAATAAAATATATTAATAATTAAATTATCTGCTCTAATATATCGAAGCAAAAAGAATATTTCTTTTGGCGATGTTACTCTCAGCAGCGAGCAAATAATTCCCATAAAACAGATTTTCAGAACGTTAAACTCACGAATAAAATTAGCACACACAACATTGGTGGTGTGAGAAACTAGAGTAATATCCACACTAAACGGTAGTAATGGTCAACTAAGTAAGTAATTTTTATTTGTTTAGTTATGACAGAATTCAAAGGAAAACAGGAAAAACGTTTATATAGAGGAATATTAATTTCAAATATAGGTACGCTATAATTACCTATATGCCATATATTCAATATTATGGCCAAAGTGAAAATATACATTCTCTATTTGGTGAATAAAAATATTTTTTATTGGATGTATAGCATTTATTGATTACTCTGAGGAAGCAAAAGGTTATTTCCGAAAAGAAATGCAAATTTCAAACTGAAATGAAATTTTGGAGCAAATTTGATAAAATATAAAAAATATTATTTTATATCCGAGGTTGCTGGTGTTGCGGAAAACAATTGTTGGAAAATCTCTTTATTATACTTCTGGAATAAATAAAGGCTCTAATTAAAGGCGTTATAAATTTAAATTTGTCAAGTAATGTGTTGTTACACTTGTTTTACATTCAATTAAAATTAACGTAAAATTTATTCCGGATATGTAATTCTTAAAATAAGCATTTATGGTATAAGACTTTATAATTTATGCAATTGGATGCCTTAGTTTGCGAATATTTTGTATTTTTTTGCATATTCATTTAAGTTAATAAAATAAATCTGTTAAATTGAATACATAATAAATAATACAGTTGTTCCATATTATTTTTCTTATACTTTAACCCATTACTATACTCTGTACATTTATAAGGAAAACTTTTTAAAATTTGGCAATTCTAATGCTGCTATATTTCACAACAATAAAGGCAAGCTTTCACGATAAGGGTTTTACGGACGTAAAGCCAGAGAGAAAATACTACAGAATTTCATTTGAATTTTAAAAATGAGTGTAAAATTCTTCCGACTGAATTTCTTACGTTCATGCGATTAGTGTAAAATACCTAAACAGGGTAAAATGGATGCATCACTGATCTAATGGAGTGTGATGTATTTTGAAAAATCCACACACGACGGTTAGATTTCCTATTGAGTTTAAAGGACACTATCGGCTTCACATGTCGTACGACTTGTGTGATCGTCTAAATTCACTTTAAGATACATACATATCCTTACTGCTACATACATACATAATCTACATTGTGTTTATATTTATTTTTAAAAAATTTTTAAACTAGATTCAGGGTACTCAATATATTATTTTGGGTAGAATAAATAGGCTTGAAAGGTTATTCCAAAGTGCAAAAGTAAACTATTTGGTCAAATTATCACATTATTTTCGTACACATTATACGATATTATCGAATATTGCTTTTATAAGATATTATAAGATAAGATGAAAGTAATTTATGATGTCCAAAGTAAGTATGTACATACATAAATAGCTATGTATCGGGTCCGCCATCTAACGTTTTTTTTTTTCAACTAGTGCTTATTTCGTGAATGGTAACACTTAGCTCTGTCTGATTTGATAGATAATTAGTTTTATCCTTCCGCTGAACGAATATGGTTGTGTATACGCTTGAACAACGCTGGGAAATATTGCGACATTACTTTGAAAATCATGATAATGTTGCAGAACGTGTGCGAAAATTGCGTACGGATTTTGGAAGAAGAGAAGCACCGTCAGCTCCGTATGTTCGTTATCTTGTGAAAAAAGTGAAAGAAACTGGCATCCTCATCGATAAACCAAAGCGTGAAAAGCCAAAAACAGTGCGTACACCCGAGAATATTGCTGTTGTGGCAGAAAGTGTGCGTGAAGCGCCATCAACATCAATTCACCGTCGTTCTCAACAATTGAACACTTCGGAGACATCATTAAGACGAATTCTGCATAAAGACCTTGGTATGACGCCATACAAAGTCCAATTGGTTCAGGAGTTGAAGCCAATTGACCATCCATCCAATGCGTTTTCGCTTCGCTAAGTGGGCCTGCGATTGACTTATAGAAGATGCCGATTTTGGCAAAAAAAATCATCTTTTCAGATGAAGCTCATTTTGATCTTGACGGGTATGTAAACAAGAAATTTGGGGCACAGAAAACCCGCACGCATACATTGAAAAGCCGACGCACCCAAAACGAATCAATGTTTGGTGCAGATTTTGGTCCAGAGGCATAATTGGGCCATTTTTCTTCGAAAATGAGTAAGGAGTGATCGTTACAGTCAATGGCGATCGTTATCGGGCCATGTTGAACGAATTTTTGTTCACAAAAATTGAAGAGGAGGATATTGGCAACATTTGGTTTCAACAGGACGGCGCTACGTGCCACACAGCCGAAGCTACACTTGATGTTTTGCGCCCTGTTTTTGAAGATCGCATTATCAGCCGCAGAGCTGATGTCGTCAAAGATAAGTGTTACGCCGACAAGCCAGAGACAATTGACGCTTGAAAGGACAATATTCGTGAAGCCATTGGTGAAATACAGCTGCACACAATCGATAATGTGATTAAAAATTGGACCGATCGTGTACAAAGTCTAATATTTACTAAAATAGGTTCAACTTCTCTACAAAACCATAACAATTCAAATCTCTTACCAAACTGGTGGTGATAAATCATATTTAATCAGTCAATCTAAATACAGGTTCAATCTAAAAATAAAAAGCAAGTGACATAAACAAATGATCATAAGTTAAAGCTTTTGGATTGGTTTCCGAAATTGTCGGCCTATATGAATGTCGTACCAATGAAATGTCAATCTTAAAAAGAAAAATATTTCCAAAAGACCGGATGAGCCATTGAAGCTTAGTAAAATATTGAAGTAAAAACATTAAATAGTCCGGTTGATAGTGTGAGTAAAAGAATTCAGGCTCGTTAAAGTGCTTTTGAGGCTACACGCAGTACTACGGTAGTACTAAGAAAGTAAACCTACTTGATGCATTCTATGCGTCTATGCATTCTATGCCTTTTCTTCTGTAACTTGTCACAAACAACTACACTGATTCTAATTTTTTGACACACGAATGAAACGCAAGGTCGCATGAAACGCATGGTATGGACTTTCGGCTTAAATCGAGTAATAGAAGTTCATTTTCGTCGAAGGTCATAGTCGTTTAAGCCTTAAAGTTGAAAAACGACATGTGAAATTTTAACTGTACTTACGTCCAAAAAATTATGTACTGCTGTCAAACTTCATAATAAGGCGTTCACGATACATACATATGTTGTAAGTACAATTTTTAAAAACCTCACGCACCGTTCATGTCATGTATCTTCGAGCAACAGCATCGATGCTTGTTTACATGTTGCCTTTAAAATATTCATTTCCATTAAAAGCATGTATGTATTCTAATTTTTCGATTTTTGGCAAACAAAAGTCAGTAATGTATCCACTATACTTTGGGCCATTGAATGTAATGAAGCATAGGAAAATGATGCCAACGGCCAATAAGCCACATCCAACAATCCATCATTCACGGTGCTTACAAGCTTTTGAACTGCCTCTGACTGTCCTTTACTCCAAATTTGGGAAGTCTGTTTTTTGACATTTTTCGAAAGATCGGCTACAACAAACATAAAGTGAACGTAACTTACAACATACATTTCTTACACTGCCTGAATTTTAAGATTTAAATTCAATTATCTACAAGCGTTGTTCTTTTGTTAGTACATTTTTTTTTAACATGTCATGAATCTTGTTTTATACTGAAAAAAATTTTGACGAAAAATCGAATGCAAAAATAATCAGTTATAATACAATTTGTAATAACAAAATTTTGTTAAGAATTTTATACCTTATGTATGTATGTATATTAACGTGCCTGATCAGTTTCAATTTAATCCGCACGTTTAACTTGCATTTCCATATGATATTTGCCCTGGTCCCCGCGAATTAAGAATAGTTTACTTATGGTGTTTTCTTTTCTACCAAAAAATGTGCATTTTATTAAAGCAAAATGCAATTTTGCGTTTGTTTCTTAAAAATGTTTCGCCCTCTAAAAGGGTGGTATGTTTTATTCTAAATAATTCGCACTTGCCAATGGTGGAGGGCATTGCATTTTATGCCCTGTATAAATCGAGAGTGCTTATAATGCCCTGTAAAGCAGATGACTTTTGTTTATTTATAGGGCTACCAGATGAAATTTAAAAAAAGTCGCAAGTGGTATTGTTATCCAATTTGAAGTTAATTTTTTCATTGTTTGGTGGAGTAATCTTAAGGAAATATTACATTATTAAAGCTACATGGTCAGCAATATAAAAAATTGCATTCAATGTTAGAACAGTGTTAAAATATTTTTTTTGTTATAAAAAAAACGTGCAAAAAATGAAGTCGAAAAATTAGCGATCTGACAATACCTTTGAACAAATTGGCATTTCCTCATTCATTTTCTTAATAAGTGGTAAACACAGGGCATACCCTTTTTTAATATTTGTGTTATGTTCTTCTCAAATAAAAAATGACATTACAACAGGGTTGGTCAAAAATTTTTTAATGCACCTTGTAAGAGGGTGACATTTTCTTTGTAGAAAAGAAAACACCATTACATTAGATTAAGATTTCGAAAAAAAGAACATAGTTTTCGGAATAATGAAGCAGGTTTCTGTAAATTATGAAATAAAAGTACCACCCATTGCCTCAAAGTTTTAATAGGTTACCTATTATTTAGCCGTAAATTATAAATAAACAACTACAAATTTAATGGGTTAATACAAACTCTATTTGGATTTGATCATTGAACGGTGAGACACATTTTTATAATGTTGTTTTGTATAATTAACTGTATTCTAATGACACAGCAAATTTATTTATTTACTTTTTTCCTTATAAAGATAATTTTAACCGGTTTATAAAAACAAGTAAAATACAATACAGGGGTCGGTAAGTGCACGCTGCCGCAACAATAAACAGCTAATGGGATCAAGCTCATTTTTTTTTTTTTTTTTTTGCAAAGAATCTGTCTGTTATACTTGTAGAATTTAGCCCTTAGATGTTGCAGTGTATGTTACTGATAGCATTAAAAAAAAAAATACATAGAAATGGACAACGGGAAAGCATAGTTCATTATGAAAACAGCTCTCGATGTGTTTCCTGATAATAATGTGCAAAAATTAATAACACCCACACAAAAGGCAAGAGCTAAAGTACTTAGGTGGTAGGTAAGCTTGAAAATGTGGTCTTTTCTGATGAAAACTTTTTAGAATTTAGTAATATGTAGTATAAAAATCAAAATAAGATAGTATAAGAAGGGCTATCCTGCAAAAGCTAACGCATATATCAACGTTGGTCTAAGATGCGGTAATTCCCGCAATACGTTTACAACTCGAATATATGTATTTAATAGGGCGGTAAGGTAAACAAACAAATTTACCGTGAAACAATTTCAAATTGTGTTTTGTTTACCTTGTTTTATTACATAGACAATAAAATTTTAATCATTTGGTCATTTGACCGCTTGTGGAATCTAAATTTTTTTAAACATAACCTCAGCTTTATTTCGAATGGATTTTAAAAAATTTACTACTAAGGATTAATTTCATAAGATCTTTTCAGTTGCATTGTTTCTAGCACCCAAGTGAGACAGTTTCAAAGTTATTACCCTCTTTGAGTCAAGTTTTAATGCATAATCTACTTTGTTTTTTTGTTTTTAAAGAAGGAAGCAAGGCGAATTCATATAAGGTGGTGTTATCAGCCCAGGTGAGTGCTTTTTTGAGTACACGAGATTGTCAAATGTTTTGTATACGTACAGTGAGCAAAAAAAAATTGTACACTTACTATCTCGAATACATTTTTGAACAAAGAATTACTATAAAATTAAATTTATTGTCCTTAAGACTAAATAAAAGCTTAAAAACTATATTTTGATTATAAACATTTCTCTATTGGTTACGTATAAAGAAAATAACCATCGAAACTAAGAAATTCCCACATTTTTAGGCAAAAAAGTGGTGATTTTTTGACTATGGCTACCGAATTTTCTAGAAAGTCATCTTAAACAAAATCCTGTGGATTAATTTGTTTATTAGTTTTTTTACAATAAGTGTACACATTTTTTATGCCCGTATTTAAAAAAAAAAATTTAAATTTGTTTTCTAATTTTTTTCTTTTAAACAAAAAGAAACAAAAGAGAAATACTGACACAAAATAACAATTTTATGTCATTATATGGATTCGCCTTTGTCATTTCTGGCTTACGGCGAATTTAATTTGACATAACCGGTCACCCAAAAACAACAGAAAATACATGTTGTTTTTGTTAAAAAACACTGCGAATTGAGTTGTTGTACAATTGCTATCACCTTATTGAGTTCGCCCTGGAAGGAAGCTAAAAAATATCAAACAATTCTTTAAAAATTTTTCGTAATTTTTGTTTAGTGTGTAAAAATGTCGTTTCAATGCTATCGCGCGATATAATTTTTCTTAAATTTAGATATGTTTTTTTTATTTTACATATTTTTAATTAGCAAAACTTCAACTGGCGACTTCTGTGAGTTCGATTAAGAGAACGATTAATTATTTGCACGACGATTGCCGACGCTCAATCCTACGAAAACATTTTAAAGATTAACTTATCTACCGCTTTATAAGAATCCGGATTATAGACGGTGGAAATCGTTTTCCAACGTGATAATGACCCTAAACATACCGCTAAAGTTCAAAAAAAAAAAATGGGTCTATGACAAACGCCAAAAAGCTCTTGGTCATCGGTCACAGTTAACCGATCTTAACTCCACCAAACACCTTTAGAAAGTTTTCGAATGAGATGTTGCCTATACTCCAGGAAACCTGGAATAATTGTGGGTCCCTATGCGAACCACGTGACTCCTGTGCGAATCACGTAGACCCAAAAACTGTAAAAATTTAGTGAACAGTATGCCCCGCCCTGTAGAAGTAAGTCATAGTTACTGCCAAAGAAGACTATACATACAAAATACTGACTCCAAAAAAAGGTCATAAAATGTATTAAGAAACTTAACGGTTTATTAAATCCGTCCCAAATGGTTAATTACATATCGACGCTTCCGTTCTATAACATTCTAAGTCGAAAAAGTGTGTTTTGAGTTATGAGCTCTCAAAGTTTTCACGCGACGTACAACTATATGTGCATTCTAAGTAGATTTTTCCCTATAACTTCGGAACGGATCGGCGCATCTTAACTAAATTTTTACAGTATGCAAAAACATTAAAAACGTTCTAAGTACACTTAGAACGTTATAGAATGGAGGCGTCGACATGTTTGCTGATTTTTCGATAACTGTAAATATTGCGATATGGTAATGGTAAACAAGAGTACAATAAAAAAAGAGACCAAATATCAGAATGATTGAGACTATATATAGTTTTTTTGTTGTAAAAACTAGCTAAACATTAGCTTTATTGATATCATAAAATATGGAATATAACATCATTCAAATATTCGCCACGGTTTCTCTCGATGGAACACATAGCTAGTATCCAATTTTCCATCACTCTGACACATAAATAAAGCTGAAGTTGACCGTTGTCATGACTTTGAGGACCGCTGTAGTTTATAGCTTATTAGCGACTTAATAGAACCCCAAAAGAAAAAGTCTAACGACTTCAAATCGCACGGTAACCAATTCACATTACTTCTAATTCAGAAAAAAAAATTAAAGGCTATAGTGCTCGCCATTGACATTGACGGCCTGGCTAACGTCGTTCTCAAAGAAATTATGACCAATGACGCCGCAAACCTAAAGTTAATACTAAACAGTGGAGGAGGCTCTTGGATCTCATGTGGTTTGTTATCGTGCCAAATTCATCAATTTTGTTTAGACCGTACCCAATTCATCAAAAGATTAGTGTTATCGCTTAAGATGATTTTTCAATAAAAATTAGTTTCACTTGCCGCACTTTTATTTTTTTTTTTTTTTTTTTATGAAACCAGCACTCAGGGGATGGCCCCTACTCATGCAGTGCATTGTGCAGGTTTTTTTTTTAGAAAAGGTGGAAAGGGGGAAGATGCGAACGGCAAGGAAACGAGTTGCTGCTAGGTGACTATAAAATGGCCAGTGCTATACCTTCACCATTAGACAGTCTACAGGCAATCGTCCCCAAGAAGCCCGCAGTTTCTCACACCACTTATGTTGTGTGTGCTAATTTTATACATAAGTGGCGGGACCTACAGTTTAAAGTCGACTCCGAACGACAGATTTTTGAGAAACTGAGAAGAAATCGCCGAAAAAATACTTTTTGTATTTTTTTTTTATTTTTTGATGTCTGGCCTGGGACTCGAACCCTGGCTTTTACGTCTAATAAGCCAGCACACTACCTACTAGACCACGGCGACCTCTCTAGACCACGGTGTGCTTTTGAAAACACAGCACTTAAAAGGTCCCCCAATAAGGCAGTTTTACACCGCTATGCACAACATAGATTGCCTCGTCGGTGACCGTCTCATTTTCGAGTCATGTGTGAAGATCTCAGAACCATCCAACAAGCTACTTACATATCGCGATTGATGCTTCTCTCTTATCAAAATTACATGTCCCTTGAAAATGTAGTCTATTATGTCCCGACACAGGGACTTATATATGACAAAGTCAATTTTCCTTAAATTATTGGTCTGTTAAAACAGACCCATTGTTACTAAGTCACATTCATAGGTCCGCAAAAAGTTCCGTGACCTCAGCCTTTTACTACTTCCTTTATGGGAAATAAACACAGGAAAATTTCCAACGATGTTTCTGACACGCGAATAGTCACATCTTTTGAATTTACCCAGCTTCCTTCGGCTCACCACTTTCGAATGAAGATCATTTCTTCTGCCAATGATAATCTACTCTCTTCTTCTTCCAGGACAGTTTCCTAGACGGTAAGAAATCTCCGGTTTGAACGTACTGGAAAAAAAGAATAACCTCCTTCTTTGTGGGATTAATGTCAAGTCTCTAGTCAAAGGGTAAGTAGCTAGCAATGTCGTGACGACTATAAAAGAAACATTTATTTAAAAAAGGAATTCATTTGAATCTGTAATAATTTATAAATTCTTGATTAAAGTGAAATACACAATAATTTGAAAAACTCTACTCATATTCCTGCACGTTGTTGACCACGTTATAATTAATTGTAGTAATTATTAAATATAACGTCATCGAGATACATTTTCTATAACAATACCTTTAAAGGTTTGAGTAATTCTAACTTCCAACAAGTTAATGTACTCAATTATACTGTTACTAAGGAGAAAAATGTGGCTGGATTACCAATGTCCCCAAAGGCTTAATATTCTTCCACAAAGTCAGGATATGACTCCAAGAGGTATTTAGGAGACCATTTGGAAGAACGGTTGCGTAGACCCTAAATCTCAAACAAGAGTCAACTGAAAAGCTTGTTCATAAGTGTATGGCGGCAAATATCAACAGAAAATGCTTTGTGGAAAACATTAAAAATTTTTTTGTTTTATAATAAAATAGAAATAAATTAATAAAATAAATAAGAAAAACATAAATTATCTTCTAATATATAAAATTCTCGTGTCACGGTGTTAGTGGTTAAACTCCTCCGAAATGGATCGACCGATTTTCATGAAATTTTGTGTGCATATCGGGTAGATCTGAGAATCGGACAACATCTATTTTTCATATCCTTAAATGTTAAGAGGTCATGGCAAATCGTTAAAATTGAATATTTAGGTACATATTGATCGTAGACGAATAAAATTTGGTGGGTGAGTTCGTAGAGTCGATATCGACAATCCCACCAAAAATGGGCGTGACAACCCTCCCCCTTCAAGTGATAACTATAACCCTTAAACTACTGAACCGATTTTAACCATTCTTTTTTTGTTCGAAAGCTTATAAGGTTTAGATGGTTTGAAAAAAAAAATTCGTTATAGCAAAAAGTAGGCGTGGCAAACCTTTAAAATTGAATATTTAAGGACATAGTGATCGTAGACGAATGCAATTTGGTGGGTAAGTTCGTAGAGTCGATAGGCGTGACAACCCTCCCCCTTCAAGTGATACCTATAACTATTAATCTACTGACCCATTTTAACCATTCTTTTTTTGTTCGAAAGCTTATCAGGTTTAGATGGTTTAAAAAAAATTCAATGTAGAAAAAAGTAGGCGTGGCAAACCTTTAAAATTGAATATTTAGGGACATAGTGATCGTAGACGAATGCAATTTGGTGGGTAAGTTCGTAGAGTCGATATCGACAAACTCACCAAAAATAGGCGTGGCAACCCTCCCCCTTTAAAAGATACCTATAAGTCGGCTAATTCGATGGTTTATAACTACATATGTACATATATAACACGTATGTCTGTTAGTTTTTGTTTTCGGGCCTCTTATTGTTATTATTTGTATGCCTCACCTAAATAACGTACCGACTTCGATTAAATTTTGAACTAGATAGATAGATCAACACACTTATAGTAAGTTAGTTATTTTTATATAACTGTTTTATGCAGCGTTTTACAATAAATATATAATGTGACCTGTTTTGGGCAATAAAAAAATCAATTTTGGGCGGGACGAAGTTCACAGGGTCATCTAGTTTTTATATATTATTGCTTAAACTTTACGAAATTGGTAAAATTCATTGGGGTACCTAGATTTTTGCTGTCCACTGTATATTAAATTGTATTTACACTTGAATAATAATATAATTCCTTGTAACTAATCCTGTAGCTGCGCGTTGTAATTCAATTGCTGGAAATTTGAGAAATGCAACCGACGCGACCGGCTACAAACAAAAATAAAAACATATGAATTTGTTTTGTGTGTTTGCGTATGATTTAATTACTGGTTAGTGGCTGTTCGTGTGTGTGTGCATTATTTGAAATATTTTGGGTTTTTTTGTATTATTGGCTATTCGCTGATTTTTGGCTATGCATTTTATTTTCTTTATTCGGTATTGTTTTAGACAAAGGTTTATTTTTATATTTGATTTTGTGACTGCGATACAATTTAATCAATTAATCGATCAATACATGTTCCACATTCCATTCCATACCTATTTCTACCATGAGGTGTCTTTTGACACCTTTACGATTTTTCTTGCAGCAAGAAATAAAAAATATAAAGAAACTACACTAACATACATACATTTGGAAATTCTGTGCAATTGCAAATTCTACGAAATGCCGTGCCATGTAAATTCTGTGAAATTCTGTTCAGAAAGTTTTAGAAAATGCCAGAAATTTTCGGTACACTAAATTCCCCGTTATAATTTTTATATTCGATTGTTTTTTGGGAACAATAGGAATAGGAATAGGATATGTTTTAATAATTATTTCCATAATTATTTGCATCCAAACGCAAAGGTGTCAAGACACCTTTTGGTCGAAATAGGTATACACAAAATCGTTGTAGAAATAGTGTTAAAATTGATTAGAAAAGAGTTAAAGAGTTAATAAAGTGTCATATAGAGGGGGTCGATCATAACATTTTAATAACTGCAATTTTTTATGCGGATTTTAAAATCTAATATATAAAATTCTCGTGTCACGGTGTTAGTGGTTAAACTACTCCGATGTTCGACCGATTTTCATGAAATTTTGTGTGCATATCGGGTAGGTCTGAGAATCGGACAACATCTATTTTTCATATCCTTAAATGTTAAGAGGGCGTGGCAAATCGTTAAAATTGAATGTTTAGGTACATATTGATCGTAGATGAATAAAATTTGGTGGGTAAGTTCGTAGAGTCGATATCGACAATCCCACCAAAAATGGGCGTGACAACCCTCCCCCTTCAAGTGATAACTATAACCCTTAAACTACTGAACCGATTTTAACCATTCTTTTTTTGTTCGAAAGCTTATAAGGTTTAGATGGTTTGAAAAAAAAATTCGTTATAGCAAAAAGTAGGCGTAGCAAGCCTTTAAAATTGAATATTTAAGGACATAGTGATCGTAGACGAATGCAATTTGGTGGGTAAGTTCGTAGAGTCGATAGGCGTGACAACCCTCCCCCTTCAAGTGATACCTATAACTATTAATCTACTGAACCGATTTTAACCATTCTTTTTTTGTTCGAAAGCTTATCAGGTTTAGATGGTTTAAAAAAAATTCAATGTAGAAAAAAGTAGGCGTGGCAAACCTTTAAAATTGAATATTTAGGGACATAGTGATCGTAGACGAATGCAATTTGGTGGGTAAGTTCGTAGAGTCGATATCGACAAACTCACCAAAAATGGACGTGGTAAACCTCCCCCTTTAGAAGATACCTATAAGTCGTTTATATATATATATAAGTGGTTTATAACTACATATGTACATATATAACATGTATGTCTGTTAGTTTTCGTTTTGGAGCGAGTACAACAACTACAACTTCGTCAGCGCTACCCATGATTCGGACCTCTTATTATTATTCTTTGTATGCCTCACCTAAATAACGTACCGACTTCGATTAAATTTTGAACTAGATAGATCCACACAGTTATTTTTATATAACTGTTTTATGCAGTGTATTACAATAAATATATAATGTGACCTGTTTTGGGCAATAAAAAAAATCAATTTTGAGCGGGACGAAGTTCGTCGGGTCAGCTAGTAATTAATAAAATTCGTAGCTGAAACATAAAAAAGTCAACATTTATCAGTTTCAAAAGACATTATTGATTTGATGTTTCGAAAGATTCCGTTTTGGACTAAGTTTATTAAATTTATTAAAACTCAAATATAAGAAAATTAAAAAGATGCGGACTGCATAATAGCTTGGTGTCATTTTGGAACCTGTCATTATTTGTTTTTAACATAAATAAGTTTAATGAATAGATTAAGACAATAAATTCTAAAAAGATACGAACATCTTCTCTATTTATGTATGTATATTATATTTCCTAACATTGAATGGAATCAAATCCCTACTTTAATTGACTATAAATTAGAATTTTATTCATATTTAGTTACAGTGAACTCGCAGAAACGTGAACAATTTTTGCAAAGGGTATTCATGCTTTTGATTTTGTTCAATTTTCCGTTTGGTGCCTGATAAACTAAGTCGCCGTGATCTAGTAGGTAGTGTGTTGGCTTAATAGACGTGAGGCCTCGGTTCAAACCCCAGGTCAGGCATCTTTAACTAAACGAAATATGAAAAAATATTTCTTCGGCGACTTCCTCTCAGCAGATTTCCGACAAAAACTCGAGGAGTAAATAAAATTGCTATGAAAAGTTTCTCAAAAATCTGTCGTTCGTAGTCGACTTTATACCACTCATATATAAAAATAACGCACACAACATAAGTGGTGTGAGAAACTAGGTCATAATCCTAACTAAAGGGTTGTGATGACCAATTATGTATGTACATATGTACGAGTATGTCTGATAAAATAATACAAAACAAAGAGGTGATGAATTTTATGCTGGGATTACCAAAATTTATAAACGTAATCATCTGTATCGATAGGTGTGAATATAAATAAATATTTCCTTAAAAATTTAAAATCACGTTTCAGAGCTTTCAACTTTTGTTCACGTTTTAGAATAGTCAATGCAACAAAAAAGTGTCCATGTTTTTGGAATGTTCACATTTCTGGAGTTCACTGTATTCATATTTAATAACAAAAGAAATTCGAAATGAAAACCAATTTCATGGGAAAATTGTTTCGCTATATTGAGATGTTTGTTAACATTATAAAGTCATACTTTACATATTAGGTTCGTTTAAATTCATTATTTGCTGAAGATCTATTACAATTAATTCACTATCAGATAGGAATTTATTCGGGGAAAATTTTTGCCTTTTTTTTAATTTCTTCATATATTAATTGTAGCATTTAGTAATTATAATCGTAATTAAAATTATACTAAATTAATGGAAAATTTTAATGTTTAAATAATTATTAGAAATGCAATCAATTCATTATTTTATTAAGTTCAGTAAAGTTTTCTCTAATTATTGTAAAGAAATAGCAAAAATATAAATTAACAAAAAAACTCAACAAAAATCAATAAAATTCATTTATAAAAAATAAATTTTAAAGATGAAATTGTGCTTTGTTTAGTTTATGTGGTGCTTTCTTCAGATAATAAATTCAAATCAACAACACTCCATTTGATTACGTGGTCTTACAGGTTTGTTAACAAAAAGTTTTGTTGAATTTTTAGAGATTTGTTTGCTGATATGTTTCCTTGTAACAACTAATGGCTTGGTCAGCAGATGCTGCTACGCCCTCGCTACGATTTTCGTCAGGATCGTTTTCAGAAAATATATCCAATGCATGGGAAATTAATTGCATAGCTTTCGAAATATTGGAGATTGTTATTTTTTTTCCTCTAATGTATTATCAATTATCATAACATCATCTTCTAAAGCATGCTGAATATTAATGGATAATAAATTTTTATTATCAAGCTCCTCATCGTGAGACAGTAAAAGTTCATTAATGTCATCATCTTCCATTCCTTCAAATTCGGCTAAATTTAATCGACGCAAGTTGAAATTGCAACAACGCAAGCTGAGTTTTGTCAATTTTTAAAAAGCGACGCAAATCGAAACGACGCATATCGGATCGACGCAAGTCGGGGCTCTAGTGTACACACTTTTAGAATTTATTTACTTTTTAGTTTTGCTTTAAGATACTTCATTTTATAATCTGTACTATAATAAGTACTGTTTGATTCAAGCAGGGACATGAACATTAATTGTTTTGTTAGTTATAACAATTAAATAAAAATGTACGAAGACCTTTAACTTAAAAAATAGTTTCTAAGAATTTAATTGTCAAGAGGAATTAATTATTATTTAACAAAGTACTGAATATTGTTGTAAACATATCTCGTAGTTAGTTAGTTAGAAAGCCTGTTGAATATGTTTAGTACATACATACATACAATGTACATATGTATACTATGTTGAATAAATAATAGGGACATATTAGATTTTTAATACTTTCTTACATTTTCATTAACTTTTGAAAATGAAAAAAAATTAGAAAAAAAATTTCAATTTAATAAATTTGATCGTGTAGGAATACTTACTTACTTAATTGGCCATAACAACCCGATTAACGGATTTCGGCCTGCCGCAACACAACCTTCCAGGCGCCTCCGCTTCTTGCGCGCCTACGCCAGTTGGTCACACCAATCGATGACAGGGCTTCCTCGATTTGGTCCTTCCAACGGATACAAGATCGTCCTCTTCGCCGACTTCCGCAGATCCCTGCATCAAATACCCGTCTCGCCGGAGCATCCTCTTCCATTCGAACGACATGGCCGAGCCAGCGCAGCCGCTGGATATTAATACGCTGTACAACGTCTATGTCGTTGAGGAGCTCATACAGCTCACTGTTGAATCGGATGCGGAAATCATCGCCAACTCGCACTGGACCGAAGATCTTACGTTGGACTTTTCTCTCGAACACTCTCAAGGCAGCTGCATCAGTTCTTAATAGGGTCCATGCTTCTGCGCCATAAAGAAGCACGGGCAGGATGAGCGTCTTGTAGAGTATTAGTTTCGTCTTACGAGAGAGGTCTCTGCTACTCAATTGCCTATTGAGACCATAGTAGCACCTGTTGGCAAGAGTAATCCTGCGCTTGATCTCCAGACTGAATGATGTCAGTTCGGTGGTAACGGCGGAGCCAAGATAAATGAATTCCTTGACTGTATCAAAAGTATAGTTATCGGCCGTAATTTGAGAATCAATACGCCGCACGTCTCTACATGTCGATAACATATACTTTGTTTTGCCCTCATTTACTGCCAGACCCATCTTCTTAGACTCGCGTTCAATAGCACTAAAGGCAGCAGTGACATCTCGCTTGGTACGCCCTATGATGTCGATGTCGTCAGCGTACGCAAGCAACTGGACACTTTTTTGAAAAATAGTGCCATTGCGATGCACTTCCGCAGATCGTGTAGGAATATGTATATAAAAAATTGCTGTCCTGTGCTTTCGATAAAAATTGGTCTTATTAATAAATTTAGTTTATATTCTATATAATATTTAAATAAAATATTTCTTCAAACTGCAACACAATTTGTTTCAAGGTGAGCTAGAGACGTTAAATTCATCTTTGCGCATTTTATTACGTATTTTATAATTTATCTCACTGTTTCGAGTCGTTTGCCAACTCGAACAGGTTTCAATTAAATTCAATTTAAATCAGAACTTGGTTACTGGTTTCCCAAATCTATTAATTTGTTGTTCGAGTAATCTATTGGAAACCTTTGATTAAATTTGTATATTTATGGAAACATTTTGATTGAGTATTACAAAATAAATCGCTTTAATTTCTTTTACAAAATTTTAAAAAAAATATGCACAAAGATAGCATTATTTTTCTAATTATGGCACTTGAGACCTAAATAAAAACCGTTATTTAAAATTGCCTTTTTTGAAATATTTAACAGCTAAATTCAACACAATACTAAGACCTTTAATTGTAATTATTTTAGTATAAATTTAAATTTCATTTCGAATTCATTAATAAAACAATAATGATTTGTAGAAGAGTGTGAGTGAGTATATTTCACAAAGAAAATGCAAACAAAATCGCATACACACACACAAACTAACTTGTGATAATCGTTGGTTGTTTACTCGGGCTATACATTCTCCCTAGAACAGACAGTGAATAGATTCTCAACGAGTCGGTTGCATAGCTCTATTTATTTTCAATTATTTATTTTATTTAAACGAGCATTATTTTTAACTCGTTCGTAGTTAAATATTTCACATGCAATGGAAACGGACATCAAACAGTTGCGAAATGAGAAAAAAAATAATTTTGAAATTTTACCCACCGGATATAAAGTGAATATCGAATTTAGCGATTTATATTATGAAGTACCAGATCGTAAACAAGGTATTAGCTTACTAAAGAAACTTATTTACAAAGATAAAAATGTCTTCTATAAATAAAAAAAAAAAAATAAATAAAAAAATATGCCAAAAATATGTGCGAAAATTAATAAAAAAAAATCTTTTTTAATTGATGTAAATGCATACATATGTAAGTATGTACTTATGGTACTCGAATATACATATGTATGTATAAAAAAAAAATATAGTATATTCAGTAGCTAAATTAAACAAAACATTTGGAAACGAATTACAAAACAGGATTATTGAACCTTCAATAATGTTTTTCAGTTACTATTACAAAATAGTCGTACTTCCAAATAAATAAAAAAACCTATTAGAAAGAGAATAAATATTTTTAATAGAATTTCTAGTGTATGAAACAAATATCATTGCGTGTTTGAATGTTTATTTACGAATGTTTATTAAAAAAAAAGTACAGCATTAGCTGAATATGCCAAAAAAAATAATAATAAAAAGATAAATAAACAAAAACACACGTAATAAACGTGTGATAAGAGAATGCACGGTGCTGAGAAAGTTTAAGTGAATTGCCAAAATTTTATTGCCAAAAACAGAGTATGTCTGAATATATGTATGTACGTACGCTTTATATATAAAAAACAAACCTTTTTAGAGAGCATGTATCATTAGCGCTCATTTATCAACTGGCTGCTATCAGTTCATTAGTTTTTATTCTGGCAAGATAAATTTGTGAACTTTTCGATTTAATGTAATTCCAATAAAACTTTTGTCATAATAAATTCCATAATAATATTAATTAGATAAAAAGATAAAATATTATCAATATAAATAGGTTTTGAGCTTTGTTTTAAAGCATTTTGTACAAGAGTTTGTTAAAAAGTTCGCGACATTTTGAATGTGCCGCCTCTTAACCGAAAGGGCAACACTCCGTCTGTTAATGCGGGATTTAGATGATCACACAAGTCGTACGATATGTCATGGTTTTGTGTAGAAGAAAGCGGATAAAGGCTGTCAAAATTTTAACTTGTTTTTAACTTTCCTATACCCGCGCCAAAAAGTGAAACACCAATACCCGCGCGTTGGTCTGTGAGACCGACAATGGAAAATCCTATATGCTTGGTATTATTTCAAAAAAATTTTTTTGATGCAAAAACGAAGCTTAGTACGAATAATGAAGCTACCAGTGATATCAACTTACTGGCACTATTTTTTTTACAAAAAAATCGCAATAATTAAAAAATCGGTCTCACAGACCAACGCACGGGTATAGGAAGGTTAATAACAATAAATGACAACAAAAAATCTGGTGATTAAAGGAGAAAATGGAAAAAATTGAATTTCAAGCAAAAATTGCAAAATCAATGAATTAGGCTACGAATTGCTCTCTCACCCAATCTGAAGGAATGGCTCGGGTGAGAGATATTTGACACCAACTGTGAAATCACGTGGTAAACAAATCTATTTCAATGAACTACCACTACTAGGATATACAAAAATTGCAAAAACCTAACACAAATCTTATCGAATAATAAAAAACAGTGATTTCTGATGTCAAAATTCATTATCGGCTCTTGACCTATAGAATAGAGTAAAATATTTTCTTTAATGCTTATAAATGCGAATTATAATTCATTATTTTGTTTAATTTTAATTAAATTTTTTTTGTATATAGTTTGATAAAGTAAGACGTTTAACAGCAGCTTAAATGTATTTACAGTAAGACCCCGCTTAACGGGGTCTAACGGGGGATACGTTCCAATAAGTTCCAGCGCTAAATGAAACAGCGTTAAACGACGCAACTTAACACGTACATATGAAAATACATTGCGACTTCGGAAAATACAGTTGGAATTTTTATTCTGGACAGATTAAAAAAAGAGCGTTGAAAAAGATACATAGTATACACCGTCGCTATATAGTGCACCGCTTTTGGTTGGTGCATAGCCGTTTCATTTGCACACATATACAACAAGTATCAATACAGTGTGCGATTTAGGGGAATCCCAATACTACCGCGTAATATTGAAACAGCGTTAAGCGGAGCAACATTAAGCGGGGTCTTACTGTACTCTGTTTCAGTTAGCATCAGTTTTTAATTCCAAACTTTATTAGAACATACATACATACATAATTGGTCATTACAACCCTTCAGTCAGGATTACGACCTAGCTTCTCACACCACTTATGTCGCGTGCATTAATTTTATACATAAGTGGCGGGACCTACAGTTTAAAGTCGACTCCGAACGACAGTTTTTTGAGAAGCTTTTCATGGCAATTTTATTTACTCTCAGAGTTTTTGCCAGAAATCTGCTGAGAGGAAGTCGCCGAGAAATATTTTCATAATTTCGTTTTGATGTCTGACCTGGGATTCGAACTCGGGCCTTCAGTCTAATAAGCCAACACACTACCTACTAGACTACGGCGACTTCAACTTTATTAGAATTGTTTATCAAATTTGTTGATAAAATTCTTATAAAATTGGAACAAGTTCGTATATGTATTTATATTCGAACTTAACTTATTATAATCTTTTAAGATTCATTCATTTACATATACTCAAAAATAAACGCCTACATTAGTCAAATTCAGTTATTTTCCAGTGCACGATAAATGCTCTGATTGCAATTGTTGAAATATGTATCAAGTTTTGTATTTCCATTGTGATCGACCGATGTACATATGTACATTACTCACATACATATAAATATATTTCTTTCTTAAATTATTTTCTTTGTTTGCTAGAGTTGATAAACAATTAATAATTATTGAAATGCATGTTAAAATTAAAGTATTCAAAGGTCACAACGACATCCATCGTTTGCAAAATGACTCACGAATATTTTAACTACGACTTGGATTCCAATTCACTATGAACAGTAGTTTCAGTTCCTAGAAGAATTGCATAAAATTATATGTTAATAACATAATAATAATAATTTTATTTTGTAGTTTATAAATACAGAATGAAATAAATTTAACGATGAATTTATTTCGTCATTTAGAATTTTGAGACGAACAAATATGTGAATTGAAATAAATTAATTTTTGTGTTCCATAAAATATATTGGGACAATCTTTTCCAAATATTATTGGATCGTATATAATCAAACATGACTTTGAAAGAACCGTTACCACTTTGGGTCTGTAAATGAAGATTATGTACTTGCCTGTATGTAGTTTCAACGAGACGGAGCCATGGGCAGACAACGCAAGCTGTTTAGGCTGTATTGCATGAGTTCAGAAAAGGAATAATTTCACATTTTAGTGACATAAATTGTCCACCAACATCAGGAAATTTGACCCTATTAGACTTTTTATAGGCCTATGCCAAAGACTTTTTCTAAACGGATAATTCCCTGACGCTGGAACGTTTGAAAACCTACATTCGTCGAGTGTTCGCTGAGACATCGCGAAAAATGTGTGAAAAAGTGCTCGAAAACTACAGCAAAGATATCAAGTAAATGGCATTGTATTTCGTACATAACGAAATAAAAGTTTCATCGTTATCATAGTTTTATTTCTGTCTTACTTAGCTTTGCTTTTCCCATCCTCCCCTTACCCTTATGCCCTCCTTTCATCCTATTCCCTCTATTTCCTTTCCTCTCCAAGGACGTTGTACAATGGGTCAATTTCGACCTCCGGGTATTGTACTTGTCTTAACGGACAAGTACACGTCCTCTAACCTAACCTAACCTAGCTTTACTTTTGGAATCGAAAAATGAATACCCCCTTCTAGTACCAAATTATTTGTTAAGTGCCATAGCTCGATAAAAAATTTACTCATTTAGAACAGAGGAAGTGGATCCTTCTTAAGAAATTATACGGCCTAAACTCCATAATGGTGTGCGTTATTTTTATACGTTAGCGGCGAGAAATTTGAGAATCTTTTTCACCAGTTTACTCAAACAGCTTTTGTGAGAAGGCTATTGCAAGGAGGTTGTCAAATGAAATATTAAATAAGGTTTAAACGTTCGAACTGTTAAGTTAACCAAGAGACAACTTACTAGATTACAGTGCGCACAACAACATAATAGTATAAGAATTAATATTTTCAATATTTAAAATATTTCATTAAAACAATAATTTTCTTTGCTTAGTAGACACGCGCTTGAAATTACCATTAAATGTTAAAGTTGGAAGTAATAAAAAATACAATTAAATTAAATTAATTTTTTTTATATATTCTATCATTGCTGTAAGTTGGAAAGAATCTCAGTTAACAAAATAATTATGCATTTTTCATCTCCTGAACTTTATTCAGGTTTATTTTATAATGAAAAAAAAGGTAATCTCAAATAATAAGTGGTTTCATAAGTTAATGCATAAGTGTGTGTTAATTTTGAATACGTAACTAGTCTTGAAATCAACCACGAGTATGGAAAAATTTAATTTAATGTGGAAAAGTTATTTAATTAATTACACGGTGCGACAGTGAAAATACACCCGAGTAACTACATAGTCCACGTTGTTCAGTTAGTTAAGTAGAACTCAAAAATATTTTTTTTTATATTTCTCGAACCCTTCAAACTTGTTTTATTTGACAAAATCTGTTTTTTTTACTTTACCCAGAAATTTCTGGAATACTCAAACATTTCTGACCCGATTTCCAAAATTTAAATCTTGTTAGAAAGGGTACAATGTACAATGGGTCAATTCGACCTCCGGGTACTGTACTTGTCACAGTTGACAAGTACACGTCCTCTAACCTAGAAAGGGTAGAGATGGACCTTTAAAACAGTATACATATATCTATTATTCGACTTAATATGCTATGAGATTTGGTGAGGTAAACTTGGAAAATTCGAATTTATTTCATATTTTTTCAATTTTGTCCATTCATAGAAGCAAACTTTAATAAATAAAATATAGGATAAGTGATATTCTTAAAGTCTGTTCTATTGTGAAGAGATTGAGCCATCATTTGATCAAATCGGACAAAAATTACCGTAGTTATTATTTAAAGAGTCTGACAGTCGAGTGTATATGTCATCTCATCAAATGAACTTTTAGTTCAAAAATTTTCAGAATTTTTGATGGATCTTGATTGTTTATCACAAAATGTGTCAATTTCACGTTTGAGGGACCACCAGAAGTTTGCCAATGTTTGCGCAATGAGAAATAATGCTATTTGCAAAAAACACAAATATTAGCCGACTTCTGGAGGTCGTGCAAACGTGAAATTGACACATTTTGTGATAAACAATCAATTCATATCATATCATATTAAGTCGAATAATAGATATATGTATACTGTTTTAAAGGTCCATCTCTCCCCCTTTCCAACAATATTTAAATTTTTTCAAATCGGGTGAGAAATGTTTGAGTAATCCAAAAATTTCTGCGTAAAGTCCAAAAAAAACTGTTTTTGTGAAATAAAAAAAGTTTGGACGTTTCGAGAAATATAAAAAAAATATTTTTGAGATCTACTCAACAAAACTCACAACCTACACTATGTAGCCGGGTGTATTTAATTGTTTTTTATTTTGTCGCATAGTGTTATTGTTAATATACAAATTAATTGCAATTGGCCAATATTTACTTGGTATTAGCGAAATGAGGCAAATAATAAAGGAGTTGTGGAGTGTTTAGGGAAAGAAATAAGAGTATGATTGTAGTATAGATTTCTGGAATTAATAAATCTGATCTGATATCTACTGCTAATACCGGAGAACTTTTTAGCAAATACTGTATAATATTTTATTTGATAGTCTTTTATGCTCTTACAAATTAGTGCACAAATGCACGTAACTCTCCGTCTGTTGAATGGTAGCAGTTTTCCTTACTTGGAAAAGATCTATAAAACATAATGCACTAAGAGCAGGAAGCATAAAAGTTGAATTTGTAAGTATTTCTAAGTAGATTATAAATTCAATACAACATTATAAATTCAATATAAATGACATGATAAGAAAATGAAAATATAGAATTAAGGTAAGCGTTTGTTTCCAAGATACTACGTAGTCTATGAGTGTAACCGAAAGTAGAAAAATCTTTCACCCATATTGGATTATTACAGATATAAGGATAGAATAAGTTCGAATTATTTTGTATAATTTGAAGATTTCACACATAAAAAGTAAAAGCAAATAGATGTAGAAAATTTAATTTTATGCAATAAATTCTTCTATAATTCATAAAATTTTAATATTCCATTGAAATCAAGTAAATAAATAATGCAAGCTTCTCATAATATTCATTTTTTATAAACTTTTTTTTAAGATTTTAAACCGATATTGAAAAGCATAAATGGGGAATTTCGTTCAAATCAACTATCGGCCATTATGGGTACCTCAGGAAGTGGCAAAACAACACTTATAAATCTTTTAGCTGGGTATCGGTATGTTATACTTTCAACTACATATATTTTTAAATTATTTAAATAAAACATTTTAGCATTATTTAAAAATTTTAATAAAAAAAAAATAATCTTAGTTGGTTTTTTTCATAAAATAAGTACAGTCAAAGCCCGGTATAACAAATACTCACTTTAACAAATTCGGGATATAACGAATGAGTAAATTTCTTACATTGACTACCTTATATAACGAATGTTTTATAATTTTCAAGCTCAGTATAACGAATGATTTAAAAAACGTGACTCCTCTTATCCAGCCAATGGCCAAAACGCCATTCGCTTACTCAAATTACACTACAGAAATAGCCTCCTTTTAAAAATAGCGGCATCTGAAACAGATGACATCATAAATTTTTTAAAAAGTATTTCTCTTTATGATGCATCCTGTATGATTGGTCTCGCCTGGAACAATGTTAAGGAGGACGCATTATCTAAATGTTGGAAAAAAATTCTACTTTTGGAAAATTTTGAGTTTGATGATGAGGACGAGATCCCCCTTTATAGGCTTTTTCAAGGCGATGAAGTACAGTGTATAAGACGTGGAGTCAGACTATTAAGTACAATTTTTCCAAATGTAAGCAAATTTAAATCCAAAAACAATTAGTACTTCGAGAAATACAGGAAGAAGCTCTTCAAATGAATCTTCAAGTTACTTGTAAACAACCGTCTTTAAATGATTTTTTTCCACCAACTTAAATAATTTTTAATTCTTTTACTCACTTATTGATTATCAAACGTTATTTTAAGGACATATCTATATATTTTTAATAAAATGAATTAAATGTACTTTTCTTTTTTTAATAAAATTTTGATAAAAAAAAACTGCGATATAACGAATTTTTCACTATAACGAAAGGACCTGACAATATAGCATTCGTTATACCGAGCTTTGACTGTATCACGTAATTAGTTACCTGCATTAAATGTGATACAAACATTAAGGTGAGTGGATAACTTATGTATTTATACCAAATATTATTTTTGGTGACTAATACTACATACATACACGACGCATCAAGTGTTGTGAAGTAATTTTGCAATTGCCGCAAGAGCTTTAAATACAGAGACAAAGTATAACTAAAAGTAAAGACAAATGCAAAAAGAATTAAAAAATTTTATTTTAATATTTGTATTTTTGATTGATTTGATTTTATACCTTTAAGGTTTTGATCGGTATTGTCTTTGGCAGATCATTTCCTTGCATCTATCTGGCATTGTATTGTCGTAAGTCCGAAACTAGCCGAGGAGTAATATTATTCTATTGTTACTAAATATTTTAGAACGTATTTTATTACTAGAAGAACGAACCCTAAAATATTTCTCTACTATTCAAGACTTTACCACTTTCTTGCTAGAATATCCCTGTAAATGTCAAATCGGTGATGACTGGTGGTCGTACATAGATATCTGGTATCTTACAAGTATGCCATTTGTTTCCTCTGAACTCGTTTTTTTTCTCCTATTTTACCTTCCATAATTCTTTGTAGCAACAAATATTTTTTGCCACTGATGACATGATCAAAATATTAAAACCTTCCGGTATTTACTTGTGTCCAGCATTTCTCTTTGTATATGTAGTCTTTGCTGATTCTACTAACCTTTATCAGTACCAACTATTGTATTGAAGCCTCTTTAAATGATATTAATATCGTAATATGTTCGAAGATATAGTTGAATTTACCTTAATAACATCGATTTTAAAAGAGTTCAAAAAACTTAATTTTTCCTGCATGTGATATGAAATCTATGTTATTTTGGTATTTAGTTATTATGTCCACTCCCTTTCTGGAGTTACTGGTGTTATTATCTGAATATAACTTTTTATGTATTGTTTAGAAATCTTCTGATTTTAGTAAAATAATATTTTCATTTCCTTGACATTGAATGGAAATCTTTATTGCTTCATACAAATTGGCGGCCTTTAAAGCCGCAATGATTAAATGTTTTTAAGTTTTTCCTCCTGAAATTCGTTTCCTCGAAACCGAGTGCCGTTGGTTTATTGTATTATTCATCGTTCATAATAATTTCTCTAAGCAGAGATACTTCAGGGATTTCCCGTAGCTTTCCGGAATGTTTTAAGTCTTCCATAACATATTCAACCGTCCTTAACTGTTTAGTCGCTGTTTCTTTTTTCAGCCGCCAAACTATTGAATCCAACGTTACCTTTCGCTTCATTTATTTGCTCGTCATACTGCTGGATTTATTTGTAAATGATGAATAGTTCTGATTATCTGGGCCCATATATAGTAAATATAACTGAAGGTTTTTTAAACAGGGTTAACTAATTCTTAAACATTATTTTTGTGCGAAAATTAACTGAATAGATTTGTAGTTTGTCTACTACTTTTGTTCAGTTGTAGTGAAAGTGATTACTTCTTTAAATAAAATATAAAAAAAATTGTTTGTTTCAGAATCAACAAGACATCGGGTATCATAAACGTTAATAAGAGACCAAGAAATATGACATCATTTCGGAGAATGTCTCGTTACATATTACAGAATGATTACGTCAGTCCGTATTTTACAATTATGGAATCTATGACATATGCGGCTAAATTGAAATTGAACAATAGTTCCAGCAGAAATCAACACAAAGATGAAATAAATGAAATTTTAGACATTCTACACCTAAGAAGTCGAGCTGACACGTATGTTTCCAATTTATCAGGCGGTGAGAAGAAGCGACTGTGCATAGCACTTGAATTGTTAAATATTCCGACAGTATTATTTCTGGATGAACCGATAACGTATGTAACCTCTAAAACTGATTTAGAATTTTTATTTTTAACGATTTGTTATAAACAATGTTAAATAACAGAGGTTTGGATGAGTTCTCTGCCACAGAATGTATAAAACTTTTTAAACGTTTAGTAACAACGGGTCGTACCATTATTTGTTCAATACACACGCCCTCAGCTCGACTTTTTGAGATGTTTGACAAGGTATACGTATTGGCCGATGGTCGGTGTGTTTATCAAGGTTCAACAAAAAATATACTTCCATATTTAAGCAAATTTGATCTATACTGCCCAATAACATATAATCCAGCAGATTTTAGTGAGTTCTCAAAATTTTCAACTAGTTTTACTGCTTATGGAAATCATTTGTAATTTTCTTTCATTTAAACATGCAGTGATTGAAGTAGCCGCTCAAGAATATGGCGATTATAGTGAGAAAATGGTCACTGAGGTGAATAACGGAAATACCTATAATTGGTGTCCTTCAATTCAAGATGAAAATGTTCAAAATGACTACTTAAATTCCAAAGTTATTGATGAATTTGAGATGGAACTACACTCGAATATGTACCCACGCACTACAACTTGGATCCTAGAGTATAAAATATTATACATACAAATGATGAAACAAATGTGGCGAAATAAGGTACATACTTGGTTTTATACAATATACTAAAATACATTGATTTTTTTTTTTATTAAAAAAATACTTGTTATTTTAAATTTATATTTTTTGCATTCCTCTTCTATATCGTACATAATTGATTTAAATTAAATGATTGGTTTAAAAGAAATACGTACGTACTTAAAAAACTCGTTTTATTTACGCATTCCTTATTGAGATGTTTTTGTTGTCGTTATCTTAATATTAAAAATTATAAACTCAGTTTTTTTTTTTTTAAAAAATTCAATTTTTTTTTTTAAATTTTGATAAACGATCCGTTAGTACACCACTGATAAAACAAATAATTACGCTGTATAGCTGGAAATAATTAAAAAAAAAAAACACAAAATGTAAAATAAATGAAACTTTAATGTTAAAGAAGATCTTTTTCACCTCCTATAAGAAATGGAAAGCGTTAGTAAAGGCCTATATATGTATAGGAAGGAACTACTTAAATTCTAATCACATATTTATTTTAAAATCGTTTAAAAATTAACTATTATTGAATTTAAGAATTATTTTTTTAAGTCAGTCAGATTTTGAAAACATTAAATGAGTTGTATGACATAAAGGCATATAAACTGTTAAATAAAATGCAATACGCTAACGTATCCGTGACATATTCTAACAAAATAATAACGTTTAATATTTTTTAATCTCGGAAAGAACTACTTTAAGTTCATTCATTTCAAATAAAGTACAGAAAGTCGTAAATTGCAAATAAAGTTCCGTATGAAATTGTCCTCATTCTAAATCATTTTTCTTTTTCAAAATGTATTTTTCTTCTAATAGTTATTGAATCTTCACATTTTGAAACGATATTAAGTGATCAAATCTTAAATTTAAAGTAAACTCTCTTTCTTAATTACACATGGACGTTGATCACCCAGTTTAACTTTGACTCTGAACTTTTTCACTAGTTTACCCCTAGAGCGCAAAAGACTGGTGAAAGAGGGTGTTGCCGAAATAATTGTTATTTCGATCCCTTTTTTTAAGATGTCCAAGCTGAGGTTCGAACGCTTGAGTTGCCATCTATTAAACCAATACATTACTTATGGTGTTTTCTTTTCTACAAAGAAAATGTCACCCTCTTACAAGGTACATTAAAAAAATTGCTGACCAACCCTGTTGTAATGTAATTTTTTATTTGAGAAGAACAAAACACAAATTTTAAAAAAGGGTATGTCCTGTGTTTACCACTTATTAAGAAAATGAATGAGGAAATGCCAATTTGTTCAAAAAATGACGAAGATGAATCTTATAACTGATTTATTTAAATTTCCGCAAATAAAATAGATGCAGAAATATCCATATTTAAAAATTTAATTTAAAAATATGTTGTATTTTTTGATTTGTTTTCAATAAAATACATATGTAAATATGAAAAAAGTGTTGCCAGATTGCTAATTTTTCGACTTAATTTTTTGAGCACTTTTTTTTTAACCAAAAAAATTTTTTTAACACTGTTCTAACACTGAATACAATTTTTTTTATATTACTGACCATGTATCTTTAATAATGTAATGTTTCCTTAAGGTTACTCCACAAAACAATGAAAAAATTAACTTCAAAATTGGATAACGATACCAGGCGACTTTTTTTAAATTTCATCTGGTAGCCCTATAAATAAACGAAAGTCATCTGCTTTGCAGGGCATTATCAGCACTTTCGATTTATACAGGGCATAAAATGCAATGCTCTCCACCATTGGCAAGTGCAAATTATTTAGAATAAAACATACCACCCTTTTAGAGGGCGAAACATTTTTAAGAAACAAACACAAAATTGCATTTTTTTAAATAAAATGCACATTTTTGGTAGAAAAGAAAACACCATTAGTATACTGCGGTGACCACTATGACCTTACGTCACACTACCTACTAGACTACGACGACATCAAAAATGTTTAATGCACCTCCAAAAAATCACATTTTGGAATGGGTTTTGGGCTGGCGGCGTCATAGGCTCGTATTTGAGAGGATGGTCATCTCAGGTGTGGGTGATGTGAACTAGAAACCAAGATCGGGCGGTTGGGCCACGTTTTTTTTAAGAAATTAATTAATAATTTTGTAATTGTAATTATTTTATCTCATTACAGAACTATATCAAATTAAAAGTGTTTATAAAACTGTTTACAGTGTTCTGTATTAGTGTGGTGTATACCGGAATCGGAACCGATGCTACAAAGTTAATTTATAATTACCATTTGGCATCTTTAACGTCAATAATATTTGTATTTTTATCCATGTGTCCAATGCTATCGCACAGTAAGTAAATTTTAAGCTCTATGCATACGATAACCCACATAGAAACCGATCTATTTCGGTACATAGTATTTATATTAAATATTTCATATACGCTAAACATTTTTATAAGATGAATAATATATTTAATTACGTGCTCATGTATTTCACAATATATGTACAGTCTTAAATAATCATTTGACCGCACTTAATTTATTATTCTTAATTTCTTTCCTTTAATTTATTGCTGAAATAGTTTGTTCTACTTTTGTTTCTTTTAGCATTTTAGTAGTAAATTTTAAGATTGATTTGTAAATTTATTGCTGTTAGTAAGACATTCATTCGTTTGACCGCGGTAGTCACAGAACCATTCGACATTCAAACAACTGGTTTTTATACTAACTTTTTCGATGAAATACAAAATTTTATAGAAAAAAATAACAAATTAGTGAAAAATTAAAGTAGACTGTCTAGAAATGAGCTCAGGAGCAATTAAATGACAACGAAAAGGACTTAATCAATAGCCTCAAGCAAAAGGAATATTCCACTGGAATAATAATGCGTTCTAAAAGAGTGATAAGAAACTTGACAAAAACTGTGGAATTAGGCTCAAACGAAATGGATTTCAAAAAAAAAAAAAATTCGTCAAAAATGTCAGATTGAACATGACGTCATTTAAAATCATTTATCATGTCGAACTTGTTCTTCCAGTTGCTGAGAGATCTATAGCCCTTGTTTTAAATTATGCCTTCTTGATTAAATGGAATAAAAACTAAGTCTAAAACATGATTTACTAAGATATGTACATAGTAAGGGATGTCTTGAATTTGCCCAAATCCAAGTGTCATAGACCGATGAATGGAATAATTTTTTTTGTACGATAAAAGTTTAATTTAGATTATGTAAACTACTATCGTTGCTAAACAGGCCAAACAAACATTGTACGATCCAAGCGAAATTTTGGTGCATCGTATGAAGTAGTGATCGTTATCTTCTGGACGAATCTAACATCATATTTTAAACTTTTAGAATTCTTTTCATAACCTTTTCACAAAAATTTACTAAAATTCTGAAGATCACTATATTTTTTAACCAGATAATGAGCTGTACATGTTGATTAATGTATGTACATATATAGAAATTTACGTTACTAGACCAAGACATCTTGGATACATTGTATTTATTTATGAAATCAATTAATTGTTTTTTTTCTTTTTTCAGTACCTCTTGAAATGAACTATTTGAGAAGAGAATATTTTAATCAGTGGTATCGGCTAAGTTCATATTTTTTGGCTCTAATCACATCACAAATTCCGGATATAGTTCTTTTGGGTTCAATTAGTTCAGCCACATTATATTTTGCAACGGATCAACCTGCGGAACTAAATAGATTTCTATTATTTCTGTTAGTTACACTGCTTACATCGATGATATCATCCAGCTATGGTCTAGCATTGTCATCGCGATTAAATTTACTAGTATGTAAAGAATCGTTTTCTTTTAAACTGAAACAGTAAATATATAAAATTCTTTACTTTTAGAATTCATTGTTTTTGGGTCCATGTTTTATATCATGTTGGGTTATATTTGCAAATCACAGCGTAGGCAATCCCGACCTGTCGATGTTTGAGAAGATTGTAATGTATAGTGGCTATATACGACATTCCGTAGAAGGCCTAATGTCGGCTTTGTTTGATTTTAATCGTCCCGATTCAATTTGTCCACCCGAAGAAGTTTTTTGCCTTTTAAAGAAGCCAAAATATCTACTTAAACTAGTGGGCTATGAGAATCTTAATTATATGTACTCCGTCTTGTGTCTTATCGGTTTTTATGTTTTGTTCAATATTTTGGCGTACATTAACTTTAAATGCCGTTTGGGTAGTTTAACATTTTTTGAACGGAATCGTCATTATCGAAACATTAAAAAGTTTTTACTAAGATATATTAATTTAAGATTTTATTAATTTTAAGAGGATTTTTTTTTATTAAATAGTATGTAAAAATTGATATTCTTTGTTTTATTTAAACTATATTACGCAATGGACTTTTTTTTACTTCTTTTAAATAAATGAATTTTAAACAATCAAGTTTATAATATTGATTTATGTACATACATATGTACGTTAAAATATCCATTCTTAACTGTCTAACTTCGTGTAAATTCTTGTGTATAGTCTGTAATTACAGTTAAGGTCACTAATGGACTAATTCTAATCAATTTCTACACGATGATAAGAGGGAATAAACATTTTTTTTTTTATTTTATTGAATCTTTCCGAAGAAATCAACAATATGTATTAAAATCGTATCACTAAAATAAATATAATTGGTATTACCAGTGTAATAAATAACTAACGGGAGTATTAAGAAAAATATTGTGACGAAAAGGGAAACGGTGTAACATCGTTTAACATTAGGATGATAAACAAAAGCTACAAAAACCAAAAGAAAACCATGAGTATGACAGAGAAGGGGATAGACACAAGTAAGCGAGAATGCAACAACAAAAAATGCAACCAAAATACGCAAACACTATGAAACTACGAGAGTTCTCGAGAAAACGGAACGCGAACATTCTACTTTAAGAACGTTCGTCAGGCTGTTTACGTGGGCCTATAAAAAGGCAAGACAAAGCAGTCGACGAGTAGGAAGATTTCAGTCAGTCTTGTGTGAAGTCGTGTTACGTGAGAAGAAAACATTCGTGGCTTGAAGATCGCCGTTGAAAGATCTGCAAAGCAAAGAAGAATAGCGAACTAAACAAATTGTTGTTGTGAACAGTGGCACATAAAATAGTGCGAACAATAAAGAATTGATCGAAAACTAAACACAAAATTTATTTTTATTTTGTTTGCAATCAACGAACTCATATTTTAAACGCTTTTAAAAAGGTAAAAACTTAACGATATATTATGCCAAATCCATAGTTTACAGCCTTTTAAGACGTCTATGACCCTCAAAAAGCAACAGATTTCTTGTAAAATGGTTTGGATAACTAAAAAGTTTTATTACATAAGAGGTGGTTGCCTTTCTGATTTCTTCCCGAATAGTGGGAATGTTGAGATCCCTATGGTTGTCGTTATTTCTAACGTACCATGGAGCACACGTAATCATTCTTAAGAGTTTAGACTGTCTTCTCTGCAATTTTTCTACACTTCCCATATTGGCTTTATAACTGCTTTGTACAAGACCACTTTAAAATTCAAATCCAAAGCTGCCCGCGGTTCAATAACCCAGTGCAGTTGGGCGGATTTAAGTTTTATCTGAGTTATTTGTACCGCAATGTGGTGAGTCCATGTAAGACGACGACCAAAGTGCATACCGGGGTAGT
The DNA here is from genome assembly GCA_927399465.1 of Sarcophaga caerulescens. Taxonomy (NCBI): domain Eukaryota; kingdom Metazoa; phylum Arthropoda; class Insecta; order Diptera; family Sarcophagidae; genus Sarcophaga; species Sarcophaga caerulescens. Next base: position 18,567,538 of record OV656868.1, on the reverse strand, counting down.
TGATGTGGTTTTGTTCCGATATTTTTAAACCATTAATGCTCAATGGAGGACAATTTTTCCTTTTAAGCGTTAAACTTATTGGACACATTTGCAAGCATCAACTTTAATTTTCCATTTATCTAACCATTTCTCTAATTCACTAACATGGTTTTTGAGTAGTGCGGTAACAAGCACAGAGGTGCTTATGAATGCAGTGTCATCTGAGAAGGTTGAAGTGTTAATCAATGAGCTCGTTGGCATATCTGCAGTGAACAACAAAAACAAGAATGCCCCTTGTTGAATGCTTCCCTAAGGAACGTCAGGAGAAATCCTTTTCCGGGAAGATAAATTAAAATTTGATTTTGTGTGAAAATATCTGTTTTCAAAGTAACTTCTGAAGACCTTATGGACGTTAGCGGTAATAGATTTGTAATTTTATAAATCAAATCATCGTGCCAGACCTTGTTGTCAAATGCCTGGGAGATGTCTATAAAGAGCGCAGTACAATACTGTTTTTCTCGACAGCATCTCGAATTAAATTTGTTATACGGTGGATTTGTTCAGTAGTGCTATGATGTTTTCTAAAACCAAATTGATGATGGGGAATAATAGTATTGACATCCACTTCCTGAAGGTAAATAACTGTCAAGGAACATTCTTTCGAACAATTTTTAAAGAATAGGCAACAAACTTATAGGCAGATATGACGTAACTTGGACTTGGACTTAGACTGAGCTCACTGATGGAACTCAAAAAGCCCAACATCAGACTGGTAACTAGAAAAAATAATCCATAGATCTTAAATCCGATGCTGTAGTCGTCGAAATTGATACTCGTCAATTCATATTTTGTACCGCCAACAGAGTGCTGTATAAAAAGCTTTTAATAAATATTTGTTCCTTGTTATTACCACTAGATGACACTGAATCATTAAAAAACCATTCATGATAACAAACAGCTGAAAATGTTATTTGTTTCTGTTTTTCCTCTATGTATTCTTTTTTCTTTATTTAATCTAAAAGCTGGAGTGGCAAGCGCATATACAATATAATTTTCATACACACTCAACGATTCCAAATGATAAGAAAAATAATAAATTCTCTGTACATTATAAATACATTAATACATGAAAAATAGTACTGGACAGTATTTATTCGTCAGAAGACCTGTTAACACGGCGTGGTTTTAATCTCTCAGTAACATCCCAATCGGAAAGTTTTGGGTTTTAATCAATTTGGTTCTGCGTCCTGCTTACAATTTTTTGACTAACAACAATGCATTTCGGTATAGTAGGCAGCGGTATTGTTGGTTTAACAACCGCATTGGAATTACAAAAAACATTTCCAAATGCCAAAGTGACCATCTTAGCCGATCGTTTCAACGAGGACACAACCAGTTACGTTGCAGCTGGCATATTCCGTCCAAGTACCAGTTTTATGGGACCAACAAAAGAAATTACACAGTATTACATAAGCGTACATATTATAAAAAAGAAAGTGTTGATTAAAAAATAATTTCATCTCATTTCCAGGCAATGGATAAATGATGCATTTTACTATTGGGATGACATACGACGTTCTAAGGAAGCCGCTTTAGCGGGTGTCTGTCAACTTTCCGGCTATATTTTCTCTAGTATATCGCCATCTATTGTTCGTGTAAGTTTCTAGTTTTTAACTGATTCAATTCAATTTCTGATAAGATTAAATTATCCCAGTCCGATTTAGTGACATTTTTTTATTATTATTTTATGATAGCTCTTCTAATCTTTAATGCTGTTTAATTTTTAATTGACAATTACGAGTATATGATAGAATATGTTATGAACAGTGATAAGATTTTTTTTTATACAAATTTTAACGGCAATTAATTCAAAATATTCCAAACTTAAATTAAGTTTAATGGGAGGCTTATTTGAGAACATATGAATTATAATGTTTAGAGTATGATTTTATTTATTCTACTACCCGGAGCTTAAATTTAATTATATTTTATAATTATAGTCAAACTTCTTTAAACATATTTTGTACTGTGTGTTTCTCTCACGGCCCACGGCCCATTTCGAAAACTTAAATAAACAGTTTTGATAAACAAGTTTTTTTGTTCTTAAACAAAAACTTCATATTTAAGTTCTTAAATAGTTGCGTAATAAGATTTAACAAACATATTTCAATCAGAGTACTTTTAATTCAGTGGATGATTTTTTTTTCTATACTTTTTCTACACTTTTCAATTGGGAAGTTCTGAACACGATTGCATAAGTGCCTTACTTATATTGCAGGTCATTGTATTGATAATACAGAAAATAATTGTTTGTACCCATTTCATTGGCACTTAACAATCAAATTAACTTTTCAGAAGTGTAAATATTTCAAATACGTGTTCTTTACTATGACATCTAGGACAGTTACTCTAATTGGTTTATTGTGCAGTTCTGGAAATCGAGCCATTACCTTTTAGCTAAAATTGTAAAATTATATTTTAGTTTGTATTTCTTTTCATTTCTCTTCCTTAATAAAGCCCTTTAACGTATTTAGAGATCCAAATACATAAATTAGCACGTTTCTTTTCATTTTCACAAAGATTAAAAGTATATCAACTGATGAATAAACGTGCCACAATATACATACATAGGTAGTGTATTAGCTGCAAATCTTAACAAAATCCAAATCTTCACAAAATCTTTTTCATCGTTATCTACTACATATTACTTCCTTCACAGAAAATGAAAAATTGCTTTAATAATTTTATGTGGAAAAAGAAAGTATTAATGCCAAACTTAAATGAATGAAATTAAAATCGCTTGTGCGCTTGAGGGTTAATTTCGAAATTTTATTAACAAAAAACAGAATTTTGTCTTATTGAGTTTTTATTGAAACATATATTATTTATTGGTTTTAGCTTAATAACGATTACAAGTATAGTCTGTGTTGCTTAATTATAATTCGTATCTGGAAAATTAACATTTTTCAATTGCACTGAGATCAAATTACAATTGCAATAGAGATGTTTTAATTACGAACACATTCAATTGAATAAATATGTATTCCCTAATTTCAAAACCAGAATTCTTGAAATCGTTATTACAAACAAATCGATACAAATTACCCGTAACAACATAAGAAGGAATTCCAAAAGATTTTGCAGATCTTTGAAATGTTATATATGTATGTACATATATATTATATTTTTATATTTATTTTTTTTTCTGTGATCTATAAACTTTAACTGCGAAAGAGGAAAATGTCAGAATCAATAACCTTAAAAAATGTTTAAGATCATCAGAAGAATAGCTTGCAAATTGTGATTAAACTTGTAGTATAAGCATACAAATTTATTATTTCAATAATAGGCATTAATTGTAACATAAATAGTTGTACATACATACATATGTAAAATAAAAAATCTGTGTAAAACTTTTCGCTTTTATCTGCAGAACCATTATATTGAGAAATTATTGCCTATTTACCGAAACGTCACTGAAGAAGAGTTGAAATTATGTCATGGCGATTGGAAATATGGTTCTTTCTTTACAACATGCTTAACAGAAAGTCGACTATTTTTACCATACGCTACTAAAAAGTAAGAAAATATTTATTCATAAAATATTTCTCTTTATTTATAAATATTCTCCAAAATATTGCGTGTATTTTCAGATTCAATGAAGCCGGTGGTGTAGTCCATTTCCAGCACGTCGATTCATTGACGCAACTTGCTCAAGATTTTGATGTAGTTATGAATTGTTCAGGCTTAGGAGCTAAGGAACTATGCTATGATAGACAATTGGTGCCAGTACGTGGACAAGTTGTCAAAGTCCGTGCACCTTGGATTAAGACAGCGTTTTATGGTGATTATGATACGTATATTGTACCTGGTTTTGACACTGTTACTCTTGGCGGTTGTCGTCAGCTTGAAAGCTTTAATACGGATGTTTGTAAATACGATTCAATGGCTATCAAAGAACGATGCTATAATATGCTACCTAGTCTAAAAACTGCTAAAGTTGAGCGTGAGTTAGTTGGCTTAAGACCACATCGTGCTGTAGTACGTGTGGAATCGGAAATTCTTCGTGGATCAAATGGTCGTTCCGTTAAAGTTGTCCACAATTATGGACATGGTGGTTATGGTGTTACCACTGCGCCTGGTACTGCAAAATATGCAGTTAAACTGGCTCGTGATTTCCTTCTTGGAAATAGTAAATTGTAGACTTGCTTTCTATTTAGATTCAACTATTAAATAAAGTGTTTTTTTTTTATTAAAAAGCTATCCATTGATTTTTATTCAATCAAAGTGACACTATACTTAATTATGTGCTAGCATGATGCAAACAGGTCAGTAAAATTTCAATCAAAATTGGAAATAACTTCACTGTAACTACTCTTTAGTTCGTGGGTTTCTTTTTGTCCTTGTGGGTAGCAGACAGAAATTATTAATTGAACTTTACCGAGGTGAACTGAATAAAGCAATAGCAGTGTTACAACAAATAAATTGTCATTTTTCTTGTAACAAAAACATCATGTACTATTAGTTGTCTTCTATTAAATTTAATTATATTAAATTGTAATTTTAATGTTTTGTATGCCTCGTATATTCCGATTAGAAATTGTATTCGATAATGTAAAAAAGCTGTTGTTGACCACAAAAGTTGTTTTCCTTTACTCTTTTAACACCTTTAGTTAAAACATGGTTTTAACATTAAAACTTTATAGTAAATATATTATATTACATCTGGTTTTAACACTGTTCGGAAATCATTATTATATAAAAAACGAAGAAGCACTAAAGAGAAAAATGCGCTTTTAAGTACTTTTGCAACTTATAATTGAATTCGAGCTGTGTGTTAGCAAATATAGTTAAGTCCTTAACCAACTTCCATTTAGAATCAAACTGGGACTTTTTGAAATAGTGAATGCAACGAAATTTCATATGCCAATAAATTATTATTATTATACATATGTCTTACTTAGATTGGAGAAAAGCCTATGCCGAGTATAGTACATTACAACAGAGACATCTACTGTTTTAAAAGTTGGTAACAAGCATTATGGAGAGACCGGGAAAATGCTTCGTCCACTTTATATCCATTGTTGTCCACTTGACTGGGATAAGATTTTACGCCCTGTAAATTATTGCGACTCGATTTTACTCAAGCGATAAGTAATATTATAATTAACGGGTATAATATAAGCTAAAGTCTTCTTCGTCAAATGTCATATCTAAGTTCATGCTGTAGTTAAACATGCCACAGATTATTTCAATTATATGTTGTACTTTGCCTATTAATAGATGCGAGATTGTAATTATGACTAAAGAGAATTAATATTATTTTTTGTAAATATTATTTTTTGTAGTTCCTATCATCCACAATTGCTTTTGGATTAAGTTGGGAATCAATTATTCAGCTGATTCTGCTGTTTGGTGGGGATCTACTAGATGGATCAATAAATGAACCACATTTTTTGTAGAACCGATAATTTTATAACTGTATATGTACATATTCAAATACACTTTATGTGCAAGAAAATAATCAAAATGTCGTTTGATTAAATTGGCTAGTTCAGCAATCATTTATTTCTTTACATATTTGGGTGTTCTTCCACTTTCTTCATAATTCATAAATTTACTTACCCTACATCCAAAAATGATTAGATTATTTTTTGCACAAAAGATTAGTTTTTATTATGTTTTTTATCGTTAGTAATTTTTTAAAATTTATCATGAATTTTTTCGTTTAACGTTTTTTTATATTTGGTGAGAACAGCTAAAACTGACTCTTAAGTTGGTAGCACTGCATTTAGTATGTCGAAAACAAGGTTGTATCTCATGGTACCTACTACTAATCGAAAAGTTATGAATCTGGTTTATTAATATAATATAGCATGGTAGAAGCTAATATTAATTAAGAAATAATTTTTAATGAAATAAATTAATTAACTTTATTTATTTTTAACAATAATTTAATTAATTATTAAAATATTTTACAGTTTCAGAGCGATTCGGTTTCTTACAAATTCTACAATTAAAAATGTTAGCAAAACATAATTAAAATTTAAAGAAAATATTGAATAAAAATTAATTGGTTAAATCAAACCAAAAAAACAGTACGAAAATGTAAACTTTTAATTATTTCCAGTTAAGAAAATTAGTATAGATGATATACATACAATCAGGGAATAAAGTACGTATTCATGTATAAAACCAACAAAAAAAATTTGTATATCATAGATTTAATTCCCTATTTTCATTAAATTCCAAACTTATTCTCTTGGGTTAAAAAACGCTGTATGTATTTATAAAAATCACTAAACTGTTGCATTTATTTTCATTCTCTTTGTTTTGTCTTACATGGTACGAAATATGAAGCAAAGCAAATGATAACAAAGGTTTATAGAACAGCGAGAAACGTCAACAGAAAATTTTTAGCAGAATATGTCAACAATTAAGGAAAATTTACGAAAAATATAAAGTTTTTTTTATTCAGAACTTAATATAAAAGAAACAAACAAAAAACACTTTGAAACAATTTATTTCGGAGCATTAGCTAACAAAAATTAATTTTATTGTGGTGTGTGATTATAAAAGTGATTGTTAGTTTCGAAAGATTAATAGGAAAAATGTCATCTATGTCACCAAGTGAGGTAAGTCGGTACCACTACCCTTTCGTTTGGCTATAATTCGTGAAGCTGAAAGTGTTATCTGCCCTTCATTACAATGAATGTATGATGATACTTTGTTACATGGTATAAAAGAAGTTGAATTTTATTAAAATTTTTTCTTAATCTAACAAAGAAAACTTAAAGAAATTTGAGTTTAGTGTAATACCTTTAAAGCAGCAATTAAATTTCATAAGAAACCTAAATAATAAAAAACGAAAAAATTTTTTTCTTAATGTGTAAATGCAACTTCTATTGATTTTTTTTTCATCCGTCACTTAATGTCTCCCTTAAAGAAGCTATCATCCATTGAACTATAGTATGTAACTTCTTAATTGAATTGCAATTTTCATTTGAATGAAAACTAGTAAAAATAATAACGGCACTTAGAGTAATTTAATTGTAAAATCATAAATTAAACTGAACATGTTTTTTTTTTTTGATTGTTGAAAACTGTTCCTTGTCCTATGCTCTGAACTACAGTACTGAGTTTTGAGTGTTTTTTTTATGGTGCCAAAGAGCACTAATTTTATTTTTCATAAATCATCTTTAAGTTTGAGGTACATACCTACATCTTAATAGTACAAAATGTATAGCCGGCCACTTCTAATACGTGTGTAGTTATCTCATAGCTAAAAAATGAATATTCGATGTGCCTACTTTTTGTCTGTGATCGTGTATTATCAGTAGTCTAGGCTTAGTATGTAAATGTGAATCATTCAAGAACTTCAGTTATTTGTGTAAATCCCTTTATTTTAAAAACAAACAAAATGAGGTATTAATTAAATGTTATTAGATATTCAAAACAGACAACAGCAACAGAAAGATATTTGAAAATTCGTCTCGAATGTCTAACTTATAAGTTAAGGCAAGAAAACATTCTGTTTACAGTTTCATAAATTACCAGGATAAGAAGAACAAGTTAAAAATTGGGGAAAAAAAAACAATGTCAGCTGAAAACGAATCTAACCTTTTAAAATCCATAGATTTGTAATATTTGAGGGTATTACACAGATTTTCGTAGCATGCGTAAAGGCCAATCTTGTGCATTCTGGTGTTCATAAATAAATGTCTTCTTTACATATGAGGTATAAACCACCTGCGCCGGACTGTGGCAAATTACAAATTAGGAATCTGTTGGAAAAAAGTTATGAATAAGAAAATAGGTGATCGTAGACCATACTCTTAAAAAGCTCTCCGGCTCAATTAACAAAACTCTTGGGGAATATAATCCCTAAGGTAGCAGACGACTAAACTACCTTAAGATAACGCGGACAGAATATTATCATTTGCCTTAACCCATTTAAAGCCAAACCAGAACGACAAATAAAGCTTTATTTCCATAAATTTAGAATTTTTGTACAGGGGTGTGTACCCAAGTTGGCAAGGTTTTCCCTTATGAGTGAAATTTTAAAAATCACAATTTGTCAATGCAAAGTGTTTACTTTCAACTCCAACGGCTTCTGTTGTGGCAAATACACAAAATATACCATTTGAAAGCTTTCCTAGAAAGACAACGTGCAGTAGCTAGTTTTTTCGTTAATTGCTTAAGGTAGGTAGTGTTTAGATATTGTTCGTCAAAATAGTAACAGGTGCATTCTGTTTTCTTCATTGTATATGCAAGTGCCAAGCGTTTGAAATAGGCATATGTACCATGGAGGTATATAAACCCCGCTACAATTTTTTATTAACATTAACTAATCCAATATAATTGCTGTAATTTTGAAATATTTTTGAAATCTTTATATCATTGTTTATACTTTTGGGAACACCATATTTTACAAGTACTGCGGGCTCATAACAATTATAATTTGCAACCATTGTACAAATGCCGTTATACTTACAGCGGATCAATAATATTTCGTTATTTTTATTAAACTCTGCTCTTGGATTGTTCATCATCATCTTTACATTTAGTTAGTGGACATTTCCTAGTAAGGTTATCTCTTATTATTCGTAGCATGATAACTTAAATTACAGACATAATTGGTCATTACAACCGTTCAGTCAGAATTATGGACCTCGTATCTCACACCACTTATGTTGTATGTGTTAATTTTATACATAAGTGGCGGGTCCTACAGTTTAAAGTCGACTCCGAACGACAGATTTTTGAGAAACTTTTTCATGGCAAATTTTATTTACTCTCAGAGTTTTTACCAGAAATCTTTTTTTTTCATAATTTCGTTTTGATAAATGACCTGGGATACGAACCCGGGCTTTACGTCTAATAAGCCAACACACTACCTACTAGTCTACGGGGACTGCTTAACTTAAATTACTGAATCAATCTTGGGAAGCTTATAAAAATATAATTTGTGATTGAGAATTCTAATACCTAATAAGTCGCCGTAGTCTAGTAGGTAGTGTGTTGGCTTATTAGACGTAAAGCCAGGGTTCGAGCCCCAGGCCAGACATCAAAACAAAATACAAAAAGTATTTCTACGGCGATTTCCTCTCAGCAGATTTCTGGCAAAAACTCTGAGAGTAAATAAAATTGCCATGAAAAGTTTCTCAAAAAAATCTGTCGTTCGGAGTCGACTTTAAACTGTAGGTCCCGCCACTTATGTATAAAATTAACACACACAACATAAGTGGTGTGAGAAACTAGGTCAATAATCCTGACTGAAGGGTTGCAATGACCAATTATGTATGTATGTATGTATGAATTCTAATACCCAAAGGCTCAGAAACAGAATAACTTTTTTTGCGACAGTAAATATCAAAGGAGTAGCAGTAATCAAAGGAACTTACTGCAACACAATTTTTAGAGCTAAACCGAACTGGCTTTATTCTAATAACCATCACTTGATGTGTATTGGCATATATTTTTGTATTATGCTTGTAGCCAAGCACCTAAATTGGCACAGCACAATTTTATACGATATAAAATATTAAACCAGAAATCATTTTCTGCTGTGTTGAGAATTGGATAAAGCTAAATAATTTATGACTATAAACTTTACATAGAAAATCTAATTATGGTTAATCAAATTATATTTAATGAAGTCGTCGCAGTCTAGTGGATAGTGCGTTGGCTTATTGGATGAAGGCATGTGGCTCAATCGTCTCGAATATGGCGAAATATGAAAATATTTTTTTCCAGCAGTCTTTTAGAAAAAACTCTTAGGAGTAAACAACAATTGTCATGAAAAGTTTCTAAAACAAATCTGTTGTACGAAGTCGATTTTAAACTATAGGTCCCGCCACAAAACGTTGGTGGTGTGAGAAGCTAGGTCGTAATTCTGACAAAGGGATTGTAATGACCAATTAAGTAATCAATTAAAATCAACCTCCACATCTGTATTTTTGACTAAATTAATTATTTTATAATTAAATTAAGTTAGTAATTAATAATAAATTAATTAAGTTGGTAATTAATAACACAGCCCTGCATGGGTTTTGCAAATAAGATGGCTCCAGGTGTTTCCGAAGGCATTTTCCGTTCAAAAACTTTCCATCATGTCAGGTTTTCGAGAAAAAGGGGGTTGAAACCCCTAAAAATAGCGTTTTTGGCCATTTTTGAAAAATTGTAGATCTAAACACTGACGTGCTAGAATCATCGCTATTGTCAGAAATTGACAATTGATCTTTGCTCTTTAAAATGAGCCCAAAGCCAAATTGATTGCATGCACACTTAAAGTAGGGAGTGGGTTTATGTCAAGGGGTGCAAGAGAAAAAGAAACACCTTACGGAGGTCCTTAAAAATGAATCAGATTTACTTGAAAATTGTTTTTGGGGTCACTGATTACAGATCTTAATTCAGATTTAAAAAATTCAAAATGGCGGATCCAGATTCGTGTTCAGCGCGCAAAATGCCTTCGGAAATACCTGGAGCCATCTTATTTGCACAAAAAAAGTCCAAATAAGTATTGTAGCAGCAGAATCAATAATTATTTTAGTTTAAAATTTTAGCGGTAACATAAAACAAAACATTTAATGTAAGGGAACTTTATATTTATACATTTATTGCTCTACAGAATCTCAAATAATTTTGTACTTGGTAATTATGAAGAGTTCATTGAAACTTTATCAATTTTGTTTCGGTGGGTATAATGGTTTATTTTCGAAATTATATAATAATACAGAATGAGGAAATATTGTCGCGTTTCGTTCCTCCTTAGTAATAAAAAGTATGACTTATGAAGCCATTTAATTTTTTTTACACAATTTTGAGTTAAAATCAAAATGCAAACAGTAAATTGTATCTTAAAAATTGCAATTTTATTTAAAATTCACTGTTTATTTATATTTTTTTCTTTTATAAGCTATTGTACAGTAAAATGTATTACACAAATTTGATTATAAATGTCAATATATGTTATATTCCTATAATCTGTGACTTATGAAACTGTATATTATAAATTTTAAAATATATTTATAGCAGATATAATAATAATATCTTTGTGCTGTTCAATTTAATTAAATTTGTATTTATAGACAGGATAGATGTCTTGCTAATGTCATACATATATGTCTTGTTTTTTATAATAAGACTTCTGATTCTTCTACTTACTTCCTCACTACCGCTTCTTCTACTCACTACCTCACCTTACTTTCTTCTATACATTTCCTCCTTCTTTTAGTCACTACATTCAGCAGTCCGAAGACCATTTCTTTACTTACCATAGTTGATGTAGATCTACTCGGTGGCAACTCCTTTAAAGAAAAAGAAAAAAAAATATTTGTACTCAATTGCGTCAAAATTTAAGTGTTTGAAAAACCTAGACGAGATATGGCTGTCATATGCCATTAAATTTTTTTAAAATCCTCGCACTTCATTAATCGGGATTGCATTCATTTTACTTTGCTTTGGTATTTTACTAATCATGTACAGACAGAATAATCTTTACTAATATATTTACTCTCATTTAAATATGGAATTCTGTATCGTGTATACTTGGTGTAGACCTCAACAACATATTTTTATTTACATTTGTCATAATAATGTAATGTTCTGTGTATTAAAAATTATATTAAAATGCAATACAGTACTTAGTTCGCAGAAGTTGTCATTTGTTTGAAGTTCCACGAAAGTAAATGAAATTAAAGGAAATACTGAACGTAAAAAAGTTTTCTTTATTACTGCATTGCGTATTTAAAGTCATTTAATGTTTAGTGCATGTTTGTAATCGAGTTTGCTATATATTCATAAAATACAGGTACTTTTAAACATCAAGAGATCTACTCTTTTGATTGAGAGTATGCACCAAGATCTAGAACTTATTTGTTAGTGTTTTTAGTGTAGTTTGCAAAGAAAAATTTGCAAATAAAATAGGAAAAGGTAGTTTTTTAATTTTGAATCTTGTTCTGGTCTAATTATTTTTTTCTTCTCATTAGGTAGATATTTAAATTCAATATTGATGATCAGACGGTTTCAGTTATTAGAGGATTTACACAAGGAACCTCCATTTGTCTCTGAACAAAATTTTGGTTGCGGTTATTTCGTGGAATGTGGAAATTTTACAAGGACGGTTTTCTTAATTGATTTTCTTAATTGTTTCTGATGAATTCTGCAGAAACCTTGACACCTTAAAATATAAAGTTGGTGTAATTTTTGGAGAGTAACACCAATGAAGAAGTTATATGCCAGTAAGACAATATTTCAGTACATAGTAGAATACACATACTGAAGAATGGTTGCAATCTAAAAATATTGTAACTATGGACTCACCAAGTGTGTTCTTCTGACCATAACTTCGAAACATTTGGAGATTTTTAATACATTATATTTATAAAGAGAACTGGTAATATCAAACAGTGTTTGATATTAAATGAACTATTCTTGATGAATGATGATCATTGAGAGAAGAATTGCGATCGAATTTAGTTAGCAGAATCACAGACAAATCTTATTCAAAAATCAGGAGGCTGTTAACTGTTATTAAATTTATTTATTTCTTATGTTGGTTTATTTATGCTGATTTAGTTCTGTTGGCAAAAGTACATCTATAGTTTTAAATTAAAAAGTCAAATCAAACAATAAGAAAATTATGTTTCCCTTCTGCTAAAGTATTAGCTAAAGAGTATATGCGTATATACATATTTATGAGACGCAGTATGTGATATACCTATGATTATCAGTTTTGAGATCAAAACACTTCAACGATAAGGCATAATAATATTTCTTTATAATATTTTATTTAATCCTTTTTTAAATAATTTATACATTCCTTCCTATTATTATCTGAAAGAACTGTTACAAATAAATTAAATTAAAAAAAATTTAAATCATTGTCAACTTAGGAACATAAATATTACCTAACTATTAAATGCGATGTAATGAGTATTGATATATTTGTATTTATGTTTAGGTTTATTTATATTCATGTAAAAACGTATAGACATAATTGGTAACTAACTTGTAACGCAACATTTGAAAAAGATTATAGCGTATTTCGTTTTAGATATTTTCGCTAAAAAAGACTGTATTATGCAACAATCAGATACGATAGGGAAAAATGACAGCCTGTAGTTGCTTTGTTGGTAAATTGCGAATAAGAATGTATTTATAACATGCAACATATAATGCAAATATCCGTTAAGAATACCATCAACTTGACATGTTAACACGGAAGTGAAAAACACAATCGTTAGCATTGGGCTATAAATACGAGCAACAATTATGCATGTATAGTATACAGGCTTATTTAGTTACGCTCAAAGAAATTGTACACAGGTTCAAAAAAGTAATTTATTTATATTATTATAAACAATATAGTTCTAATACTTATTTATGAGGTTTTATCACGGGGCACTGCTAAAGTAGGTCGCTGACGGGGATCTGGAACAGATCCCAGTCGGACTATTGCAGGGTATGTTGCGATGAGGAGGAGTTAGAGACTATCGAACACCTCCTCTGTAACTGCCCAGCCCTTGGTAGGTTGAGGACCCTTGGCAGGGCCTTCATTGAGAGCTTGAGTTCTGTGTCGAGAGCCGACATCAAGGCTCCCCACAGATTCATTAGCAGCTTGGGCTGATTGATAGGTGCTAGGGCTTCATAAGTGTAGTCGCGCTCTCACCCCTTTTCTTTTTGTTTGTGTCTGTTTCTTTCAAGTACACGTCCTTTAACCTAACCTAACCTATTTATGAGGAATTCCTGCCGAATACATTTGGATTATCAGGAAATTTATCTATTCTACTATAAATAGTACAATTCTAATACTATCAGGCATCTGCAAGTTAGCCGCGGAAGAAGTGGGCTTTTAATACCTTTATTATATGTATGGTTTTAATTGAGAATAGATTAATTTTTAAAATGAAAATATTTACACAGAAGGAAACAAATTCGAAATTCATTGAAATGGTTAACAAGTAAAAACAGACCGCAAAACAAATTTGTATCTATAGATCTATCTATATAGTATATCTATGTCATACATATCTCAGTAAACATTTGTGAATATTCGAACAAGAATCATGTAAGGAATAATTAAAATTTTCATTAAAAATCCGTTTCGTTCACAAAGAACATAGGGTATTTACCTAAAAATAGTTTCATTTCGAGTATTGAAATGTGGAAGTTTAAAAAAAGAAAGGATTTGCAGAACGTAACAAATCCAGAAAAATAATAAGCATTTTGTCAAAGCACTCTAACGTCATTGATGGCAAAACGATCAAAAGAATGAATGTCTTAAGCATTTAAAATGTAAAAACTGACTGACAGAAATAAAAAAGGAAGAAAGGCGAAAAGGAGCGGGAAGTGTACAAAGAATTTCTTTAACAAAATTTTGTTTTGCTTATTAGAGGATGAGAAATACGTGTTGGGTGATTCTGCACAGCTTCCTGAAAAGAATGCTTTGCTGTGAATCAAGGTGAAATGTTATAGAAAAACTCCATATCGAAAAACTGAAGAATTTGTTACTATGATAATCGAAATGTCCACAATTAATACCAATATTTACGTTAATTTGTGTCTTCAAAAAATAATTTTCAATAGTTTAAAACATTCGAAAATTATAAAAAACTCAATCAAAAATTAAGACGAATTTAACAAGAAGTAGAGAACTGCCAGTAAAATGGAAAAAACAGATAACAAAGTAAAAAAAAAGAAAGAAACTCCTGGCAAAATATAAAAATATGTTTGACCATATTAAAGAGTTAATACTTCTTTATGTATTACAATGGAAACAATATTTTCTTTAATTAAAGTAAGGTATTTATAAAGAAAAAGGGGGTGAACAAATGCAATTGTGGACACTTCTTCTTTAACATTCATAAAAATATTACAATGAAGAAAAATATTTAGATTTTTTAAACTTTACGATTTTTCAGACAAGATTGCGAACTTGTTCTTATCTACCTTTACACACAACCTTTACAACAATATTTTATTATATTTAGGTAGGTAGGCAGATTAAAGCGCGGGAACCCTCATCCATACGAATTGCCGCATAAGTTATCATCGAGATAGTAAGGAAATCAAGACTTCCAGATCAGACTGGTTTTTTTATAGCCGAAATTTCAGCAATTGAAGGAGCCATAAATCATGCTGTTGAACTTGGAAGGAGAAGCCTGATATTGACCGACAGTTTAAGTGCTATTAAAGCCTTAAGGAAAAATGTAAATGGTATATATGATCATATACTGAAATATGAAAATGACACAATTGAAATAATGGTCACTTGGATCCCGTCACACATAGGAATATTGGGTAACGAATTTGCTGACAGTACTGCCAAGGCAGCTTTGATTTTACCACACGTTACTGAACTCCCGTGTTTCCCTGTAGCTGTAAGGAAACAATTCTTAAGTAGGAGACATAATGCAAAAAGACCTAGATATAATAGTAAACTTTCAAGACAACAATGTATAATGTTGGCTCGCTTAAGAGTTGGTAAAACAATTTTCAATTCCAAACACTATTATGACAAGACCGACCCACCTAAATGTAGACATTGCAACGTAATTCTCACAATTTCGCATATATTGACGGAATGCCCAATTTCAAAAATAAACCTTCCTCTGGAGAAGATACTCGACTGCACTACTGAGTTGAATATTGGCAAAATTAAGATGAGCATGGCAAGACATGAAATTACAGATATTTAGAACATTCCTCATTGAGGAATACTGACAACACATGCGCATATGGTCTTGATACTCGGCGCATTTTAATTTTGTATATTTTGTAAATTTATTTTATAAAATATCTCTTAATAAATAAAAAAATAAAAAAAAAAAAAAAAAAAAGTTATCATCGCACAGGTACATACATATATAAAGAATAATGACTCAACGTATTCGCATATCCGCAATTTCTTCCATTCCACTTCTCTTAGATGAATAACATCTGATAAACTGTCATGGATAAAGTAGTAAGATCTGATGCTTCCAAAACGTTGACAATAATATAGTAAACGTTCTATCACTTCAATGATTTTTTCACATGCCGTCTATTTTTGCTGCACTTAGCCTGACTCTGTATAGTCGATAGCATTGTAAGGGCACCTATCAATCAGTTCAGCTCACTTTTATCCACCTAAATTGTCCCTGTAATTTCGCTACATAGTCGCTATTTCATAGCGCCCCATGTGTCATTTTAGCTCATACTACTAACTAGGTTTTCAATACCCCGATTCGGCAAGTTTAGCTCGAAAACTACACTCTACAATTGATAGGTACCGAAATAAGGTGCATAGTATCATGCCTTGACGCCATTGCTCTAATTAGCATCAGACACCAATCCCACCAAGTTGTTAAATTCATTGAAATTTATCCATCTGTACCTAATCAACTTGAAATAGTATTGGTTGATAAATTGTTGAAGGCTCCTTTAATATTATGCAATCCGTAAAGCAGTATACCTTTCAACATTTTAGAATATTCCTATATAGTGCCGCATTATTTCATATTATTTCACATTATTGCTGTTTAAAACTTAGCCTCTTATATTATTTCATGTTTCAGTTAATGGTAATAACTATCCGCTCGATAATAATATATGTATATTAAAAAAATTAAAGAGATTATTAGTCAAAAACATACATCGGGTCCGCCATCTAACGTTTTTTTTTTTTTCAACTAGTGCTTATTTCGTGAATGGTAACACTTAGCTCATGTCTGATTTGACAGATAATTAGTTTTATCCTTCCGTTGAACGAATATGATTGTGTATACGCTTGAACAACGCTGGGAAATATTGCGACATTACTTTGAAAATCATGGTAATGTTGCAGAATGTGTGCGAAAATTGCGTACGGATTTTGAAAGAAGAGAAGCACCGTCAGCTCCGTATGTTCGTTATCTTGTGAAAAAAAAAGATGAAAGAAACTGGCATCCTCATCGATAAACGAAAGCGTGGAAAGCCAAAAACAGTGCGTACACCCGAGAATATTGCTACTGTGGCAGAAAGTGTGCGTGAAGCGCCATCAACATCAATTCACCGTCGTTCTCAACAATTGAACATTTCGGAGACATCATTGAGACGAATTTTGCATAAAGACCTTGGTATGACGCCATACAAAGTCAATTGACCATCCAATGCGTTTTCGCTTCGCTAAGTGGGCCTGCGATCGACTTACAGAAGATGCCGATTTTGGCAAAAAAAAAGTCATCTTTTCAGATGAAACTCATTTTGATCTCGTTTGGCCACCTCGGAGCTGCGATTTGACACCGTTGGACTATTATTTGTGGGGTGCCGTCAAAGATAAGTGTTACGCCAACATGCCAGAGACAATTGACGCTTTAAAGGACAATATTCGTGAAGCCATTGGTGAAATACAGCTGCACACAATCGATAATGTGCTTAAAAATTGGACCGATCGTGTAGGCTACTGCATGGCCAGCCGAGGCAGCCATTTGAATGAAATTATTTTCCATTATTAACCGGAAGGATTGTACTAACTAAAAAAAAAAGAAATTTGAGAAAATATTCAGTAGTTTTTTTAAAGCATTTTCAAAAAAAAAAATTATTTGGCGGACCCTTTAATTATGTTACCAACATAATGACAATTTATCGTCAACATTTTAATAGTGTAGTGTAAGACAAGCCAGTTCATTTATTTTTCCTTAGTAATAAATGCAGACGTTCAATATATGATTGTACATATTTAGAAACCTACGTACGTATGGTTGCATTTGTTTTCTTTTCACTTCTTCATTGGTTTCGTTTTCGTTTGTTTATTTCATGTAAACAAATTTGGAAACAAAAAAACTCGTGCAGTTTTTGTTTAGTAACCTCCAATTCAAAAAAATATTCAGAATAAGCAATTTTGCAAAGCAAATGATATAACGATAATACTAACAAATAATTTGTATATATTAGTTATGCAAATATATACATATTAATTTAATTAAAAACAGGTACTATATTCTATTTTAAACTGATATTGATAAAATGTTAACTTTATGCTTTAGGAAAGAATAAACTTTTATTTTACTTACAATGCTTTAATTTATTAAATAGTTATTTAAAATTTGATTAATAAGTAATGCAATAATTTCCATTTAAATATAAACTTGAAACACTGAAATAAGTTATTTTTATACAAATTTGATAGTAAATAGTAAAACTAATTAATTATGGGTCACTATTAGAATAGCATAATAGCTTTTTACTGGTAGCAAAAAGGTATTAAAGTTGCTTGGTATTTCGACGAAAATAATATTTACAAACCATTTGTTATTCTTTTAGTCATTAAAATTTTTCCTTCTCATTTTACTCGATAAGAGTAAAAAACAATTAATCCCAGTCTTTAAGATTTACTTACTGTTTTAAAAACATATTTTTATTGCAAATTTTGATTAAAATTTTTGTTTTTGTTTTCTCATTTGTCTTTTAACGATTCGTGACAGTGTTTGTGTTTGCTTCTAGTGTTTTTATTTTATTTTGCGGGCGTTCATCAGTTGGTTTGTGACCATTTGGCATCAGTTATTTCTGGCATGCGAATTCGTGCGGTGTTTTAAATATTTCCATTCTTAACGACAATTAATACAACAACATAAATTCTCTCTTTGAAATATAAAATTCTTTTATAATAAATAACGGTATTTAAAGTGAAAAAGAATATAAAAGTTGAAATAAAATATTATGTTTAATTTGTCATACAATAAATATATAATTATTTAAATATAAATGTATTGCATTATACAATATATTGACAATTACAGGCGTACGCAAACAAACAAACGAACTTATAAATAAAAATCAATGGAACAGTGATCGTAATACCTCCCATACAGAATGATCATTTACAATTGCATACCTCAAAAGTAATATATGTGGCTAGGAGCTCCACTCTTATATCAACGAAAGTATCAAATCAATATCAACCAGAGAAAAAAATTTACAATCGTTAGCCTACGAAAGAATCACAGCTACGAATTTAATATTTTATGCAATTTACTCTGATATTTAATGCTACCCCCCCATACAAAGCATAATACATAATTATTTCCCAAAGTAATTTTAGCACAGGCAGCATTCGTAAGCGTGTCGCCTACCATCTAAATTTTATAGTTATTAATTAATAGTTAATTATAGGAAATTTTATTGTTTTTGAATATCAATATAGCAACGAAAACAGTATTCTCACTGTAATATCAGCAGCAGAGGACGCAAAGGTTTTACATACATATGTATGTATAAAAGTACCAGAACGAAATATGAGATAGAGCTAATTTACTATTTAAATGAGTTACGTTTTTAAATTACAGACAAACTTCGATATAACGAAACTGAAGGGGGATCACAAAATACTTCGTTATAGCTACCCTGCCGGCAACTCAACTAACTTTTAATGCATTATAAGTTAACTTTTTCTTAGCTAGTTGTGGTTGACTCTTAGATTATTTTTAATGGGGCCAACTGACTATTTTAACATGGTGGTGTCATTGGCAGTAGTCAATTGTCCGACTCTGCATAACTTTTCAACTAACTTAAAGTCAGTTATATAATAGTTAACTTAAAGTTAACAACTTTTCAACTAACTTAAAGTCAGTTATATAATAGTTAACTTAAAGTTAACAAATTTTTAACTAACTTAAAGTCAGTTATATAATAGTTAACTTAAAGTTAACATATTTTTAACTAACTTAAAGTCAGTTATATAATAGTTAACTTAAAGTTAACAAATTTTTAACTAACATAAAGTCAGTTAACAATTTTTGCCAAAATCGGCCACAACTGACTTCTTGAGCTTCTAAATAATGGTAATCCATCTATATTTAAATCAATTATAATTTTTTGGCAATCGAGTATATCACTTAAACACCTAAATATTTGTTTTCTTATCCCAAAGTGGCAATACACGCTCGGAAAAACTTTTGTTTTTTTTCTAATTTGTCACGTTTGTGTTTAATAAATGAATTAGCACTTAAAGGCACATCCAAATTTTCTTCGACCAATATTTTTAATAGTTCTTCGAATCACTCGTGAGATGGCCTATTTTTAAAATATCAATCTCCAATTTTTTCTTTAAAAGTCTTTTTTTCGTCAAATTGTTCATTGGATGCACTAATGCTTTCAACACTTTCTACATCTAGAAAAGTATGTTTGGAGAAAAATGGATTTGGACTATTATTTTTTAATTTATTTAAATTATCTAAATTATTAGTTTTTAATTTGTTTAAAAATTTATTTTTTTCTTTTTTAAAAAGTCTTTTTAAATTTTTTCTACTTGTGCCAATCATTTTAAACAATAAAAATTATATAATTTTTGAAGCTACAATAGCACTTAAACGAATTCAAATAGTAAAAAGTAGAGAATAAAAAAACAACGGTTTCATTTTGAATAAATTCTGCATAACATTTCAATTAGCTATTAGTTAATCTAAAAATAGTTCAGAAAAAGGTGCAATTGAAAAAACAATATTATCAGAAATAGCATAAACGTTTTAAATTATGGGGAAATTCTGCATAACATTGTAGTTAGTTTATAATTAGTCTAAAAACAAAATCATCAAAAGTCTGATCTGGTAAAAGAGAGAACATAGAGAAAACAAATCTCACAAACAAGAAGCTCTCAATAATAAATAAACGTTTTGTATTTGGGTGAGTTCTGCATAACATTGCAGTTAGCTTATAGTTAGTCTAAAAGAGTTATCTAAAAGTGTGTTATTTTCGTAGTCGAATACCAAATTCTAAGGAAGTGCTGCATTAAATTGTAGTTATATTATAGTCAATCTACAAAAGTTAACTTAAAGTGCACTACTTATGTAGTCGACTACAAAATTGCTTGCAGGGTACTTTTTCGTTATAAATATGTATCAGTAAAACCTTGGTATAACGAAATTAGAAGATATACGAATAAAATTCGTTATATCTATAGTTTTTTCGTTATATAAAGGCTTTTGAATCAGTATTTCGCTATATAGAGGCATTACAATGGCACTTGCAAACGCATTTAGACTTTGTTGTTTTTGAAACGGGACTAACATTACTCGAAATTAAATTTAATAACACTTTCTCATGCAATAATTAATAAAATAAGAAATAAAAATTTCCATGCACTTTATGGATGGTTAAACGATTAAAAGAACGTTTATTTCTTTTATTTGCAATTACATTTAATTATAACGCCCATTCATTCTTCAGATGAGTGCTTTGTTTTATACAATTTATTGTTTCCTTTTATAAGAATTACAAATAACATTAACAATTACTTCAACAATAACAATAAAAGTGAAAAAAAAAAATTGAATGGTAAAAGTATACATGAATTCTTTGTTCAATCCACTTTTAATGTTTTCTCTGTGATAAATCGTAATCATTGCGTTTTCTGCAGAACTGATAATACGCACACTTCTTGCAAAATATACATATATATTTTTCTTCATGCATTGTGTTTAAATTGTTATAATGAATTATCCATAAATGTTTATATTTATAAAAAGTGTTTGTACATAGACAAATGAAATGATTTATACCTATACGCAGAATGCTTAAATTTTGTTTATAAACATTTGATTTCTATGTGTGTACATTTTTAAATATTGAAAACCAAAAAAATAAAAAAACAAATTGAAATTAAAATTACTAATAATTGCAAAAAAAAGCTTTTAAAATGGATTTATTCAAAAATATTTTTTTAAGGAAATGAATATTGTGGGTATTTTTTATGATTCTATTTAGCATTTCTATAAAATAGAATTTGATATTAGCTATTCGTCTCTTCTAGCATCTCCAAACGTTTATGTCGTCACTTTATTTTCACGAGACTTTTTACTGGAAAGATAACGTTATGCATATTAAGTAGATATATACATACATCTACATACATGTAATATATTCATAATAATGATAAAAATATTCATCAAATTAAATGAATAACTTTTACACTCATTTATATAAGTATATAATGAGAGATATGATGTTATTTTTTTTTTTTTATTTTTTCTATGCAATGATAAAGCGGTATTTCTTGGTAAAATTAAGTTTTGACTGTAATAGTTATTGAGTTAATTATGTCGGTTATCCTTAATTCTCAAAGAGTTTAAATTCGTTCATAAATTTACTTAATGGAATTACTTTTTATATACAAAAATAAAAATAAAATAAAGCGATGCATTGTGCTCAAACTAGCAAATTAGGTTGTGGTTTTTAATAGAATTTTGAAAGAAAATAAGAACTTAACATTATTCTTAGGTTGGCTGTTAATTATTATTGTAAAATATATTAATTATATTTGTTTTCGTTGTAGTTTCTCTGCCTACCTAAATAAATTTGTAGATAAACTTTACAAAAGATTTTCTAGGTTTTTTCTTACCGATCTAAATCTTAAGACATAAATATATGTACGAGCCCTAACCACTATTAATTCGTACACCAGGTGTTTTTGTTTGATATACCAATTTTTAAAGTTCAATATTTTGGACAATAATATTGACAACGCCTTGAGAGTTACATTTTCTGAAAGGTAATTTTATAATCTTTAATTTAATATAAAGTAAGTTTAACTATAATTGTATCGAAAACATGCACCACAGCAAAACTTCATTGTTTTTAGATCAAAACTATCTGACCACATTAATTAAGCAGGGTGTACAAATTCCTGCCAAAGCGCTTGGAAAAATTAAATTAGAAATAAATGAGAATATACCGTTATAATAAAATTATAAAACTATTAGAAAACAAAAAAAAAATTGTATTGCATACGTAACCACTATTAGTTCATACACGAAGCGCGTTTTCATGTATCAATATTCAAAATAACTTATTTTAGAGAATAATAATGACTGCGCCTTAAGAGTTACTGTTTCTGAAAGATAATTCTGTAATCCTTAAATTAATAAAATATACATATTTGTATATATTAGGGTAAATATTTTGAAAACACATCCTGAAACCAAAGTCCATTATTTTCATAAAACACTAATTGACCACCATTAATTCATACAGAGTATAATTTAATTCTTAAGTTAATTTTTGTGGTGCTTGTGCTAAATTATAACTAAGTGAAATGTATCGTTATAATAAAAATAAAGAAATGTTAGATGGTAGAAGAAAATAGTGAGTTAGCAATGGTCAGATAATTTTGGTCTAAAAACAATGACATTCTGCTTTAGTTTATATTTTCAATAAATTTATCCAAACGTGTATAACTTATTTTATGTAGAATTAAAGATTATGTAACTCCCAAGGCAGCGTCATTATTATTGTCCAAAATATGGAACTTTAAATATTGGCATATCAAACAAAAATACCTGGTGTACGAATTAATAGTGGTTAGGGCTCGTATGTCCTATTTATAAGGAAATTAACTTTGCATACATATGTAGTAGGTATAGAAAATACATGTGTGTATTAGAATAGAACAAAAGTTTGATTTTAAACTTCCAATGTAATTGCTGGGAACAGAAATGGCGGACTATACATATGTATATTTAACATTTTAATTATTAGAAAATAATAAGTAAATTTGATATTGATATAAAAAATATGTTCGCAACTATACACTTTTCGATTAGTCAAATAAAGAAATATTTGTCTGCCTATATTCAAAAAAAGAAATATTGTAAAATAATTTGTATTTAGTAAAGTGTTACATACTATTAGAGCATTTACGATATATTATTTAATTTCAAGTAAATGCACACTCTTATAAGTAATCTATACTTTTCTTTATTTACTAGAAATTTTCCACTTTTTATGAAATATTTTAAATATTATATTTTATACGGCGAAAATAATTTATTAAACAATATAAGTCAACAAGTCAATTTCTCAACTTGTTAATTAATTAATTAATTATGACTTTTCAGCAAAAAATAACTTTATATTTTCCCATTGTGTTTATTTAAAAATACAACAACCTCAAGTAAATTCCATGTAATAAATATACACTTTTACAAACATAAATAGGTGATGAAATGTTTAACGTACAGCATTAATAGAATTTGAAACCTTAATAAGTTTAATAAATTGTAATAAATTATCTTTTAAAATATATTTAATAAAGTTTTGAATGTTAATTATTCTATCAAAGGTTTTTTTGCTTGGCGATTGTAATATATAGAAATTTTCAAGTAATAGACTATCTCTCACTTACTTAGCACAAATTGAGTGTTAAAATCTAATTCAAGATTGTGAATGAAGTCGGTGTATGTATTGGTGTTTAATTTTTATATGTATTAAATAGTCTATATTTAAAATACTTTTTATCAATATTTATTGTTTTCGAGAAAGTGTAGTATCTAGTTACGTAAATGAAATACTGAAATATGAGTGGTGAATAAGCTAAAGGGTTGATATGGTCAATAATATACCTTTTTGTTTGTCGAATTTAAAGATCACTGGAGCTTCACGTCTTCCAAAGTCTTTTGTATGCCTTAACGATACATGCTTTCCTTTTTATTGATCTTTAGTCCGTTTTCTACTGCAATTGACGCAAGTCTATCAAATTTCTCTAACATATGTTTCGTTTTAGTTGCGACCATTGCAAAGGTAATGTGTCGAATGCTTGCACGTGATTTACTGCGCCTTTAACAGATTATTGATTTTATATGAGATACCTTTATTTGAAAGTACAAACCATATGGCAATTCGATTGATTAGCTTGAAAGCTTTTCGTAGTCAACAAAGATGAGATAAATTGTTGCCTTAAATTTGTAACATTTTTCTTATCGGAAAGTTATTTATTTCGTCTGCTACATCCTCTTGTAGTTGTATGTCTAAGGGCCAGTTTTTGAATGCAAGTTTAAACTCGAGATTAAGTTAATCTCCGGTTAACCTTCGTTTTCAGTTTTTGAATTTACTTAATCTTAAGTTTAACCTTACGGTTAATCAGTTAATCTTAAGTTTAAACCACCAACGTTGCTGGTTTAAACTTAAGATTAACTATGAAAAGTAGTTGACAAATTTTATTTAAAAAAAAGGTTTTAAGTAAGAGAAAGCCGAATAAGACACATTTTTAAGTGATTATGAATTATATAAAACTCAAATTGACAATAGACAGTCTTAATTTATTTATTATTTTTCAAAAATTATTTTTTTTACTTAAAGATCAATAGTATTCAGCTTTTGTTTGTTTTTATTTGTTTTTGTTTGTTTGTTTTTCTTCTATACAAAAGCAAATTGTTGTGAAACACTTTGAAATTTTTTCATATAATTGTGGCAGCCCTACAAAGATTAAACTACTATTCAAAAACTGAAAATTAAGTTAACGAAAGATTAACTTTAACTGGAGATTAACTTAAACTCGAGTTTAAACTTGCATTCAAAAACTGGCCCTAAGTGTTTGGAAATGCCGGTTAACATCACCTCACCACTTACTAAATGTATATACGATTTATGAATAAAAACTTTACACATTTCAAACTATTACAGTCATTTTTTGTTTGTTTAAAACTTGTTTGTATTGGTGCAGTCATGGATCTCTGAAGTCAAGTGTCTTAACAATAAATGTTTATTCTGAACATTTTACTAACAAAAACTAGCAATATTTTCCTATCTATGTATGTAAAAAAAACTTGAGAGAAAAATATTTAATTGTGGAATTTTAATAACGATTTTATATTTTATAGTAAAACATAATAATAGAAAAACAATATAGAAAATAATATTAGAAAAATTAGAAAAATGCTTAATAATATTTTAAATAATAGACATATTTTTTGTACATTATTGAATATAATAAAAACTCCTTATATAGAGCTCTAAGCTCAAACTGTTTTGAATTAATTTTTACATTTTTATTTATTTAACAATAAACTAAGGAGCTAAGTCAGCTCAAAAAACATATTTTTTTGAAATGCTAAAGGCTTTTTGAAAAATACAATTATTTCTACTTTATTTTATGTATCAGATACTACTTAAACGTTTGCAGAACGCTTCGTTGCTGTAAATTTCGATTTAATTGATGTCAAACGATTATTTTATTTGCTTACATATTGCTAAATCGAGAAATTTATTTTATCAGAGAAACAACCTATACTTTTAACCGATACATACATACATAATTGGTCATTACAACCGTTCAGTCAGGATTATTGACCTAGTTTCTCACACCACTTATGTTGTGTGTGTTAATTTTATACATAAGTGGCGGGACCTACAGTTTAAAGTCGACTCCGAACGACAGATTTTTTGAGAAACTTTTCATGGCAATTTTATTTACTCTCAGAGTTTTTGCCAGAAATCTGCTGAAAGGAAATCATCGAAGAAATACTTTTTGTATTTTGTTTTGATGTCTGGGCTGGGTCTCGAACCCTGGCTTTACGTCTAATAAGCCAACACACTACCTACTAGACTACGGCGACTTTTAACCGATACTTTTAATTAATTATACTAGTTCAACGGACTTTTTCCATCTCCAAAGATATCTTACTTGTTCCTGTATGTTTAGTGCTCTTTGGTATTACCAGTAATACAAAGTCAAATCGGAAGCAATAAAATGTTGTGTCATTTCGATATATATACATATATTTTTAAATGTTATGTAAAACATGCTATGTGTAAATAATATAATAGATCTTAAGCTGTAGTTCGATTGTCAACGATTCTATAATTCTCTAGAATTATAGATGGTACGAACATATGCTATATTAGGTTCACTTTCTGAAGGCGACTTGATGGTTGGTCCTGATCCTCCAATCTGCTACTTCTACGGCCTCATCAATTGATGGGTCACAGAGGAAGATCAGAGGCGTTGGGGAGTTGGATCGAAATAGATAGTTTGAGAACAGGTTTGCATCTGGAACAGATTCCAGCCGGACTGTTGCAGGATATGTTGCGATGAAGACGAGTTGTAGGCTATTGAATACCTCCTCTGCAACTGTCCTGACCTTGGTAGGTTAATATTGAGGACACTGGACAGGGGCTTCTTTGGAGGTTTGTACTGTCCGTCGAGAGCCCACACTAATGAACTCCGGACAGTCATAAGTAGATTGAGCTGGTTAAGAAGTGCTAGGGCATCCAGCTTATAATCACGTCTCTCAGGTGTGCTTGTAGTCCATATTTTTTTCCTCCGTTTCCTATATCCTCCCTTATCTACCTCTTTTCATTTTCCCATTTCATTATCTCCATTGACTATCTTCTCTCTCCCCCTCTTCTAGGACGTATTTACAATGGGTCATTTTGTTCTTAAACCTAACCTAACCTAACATGTACATACTATGATTGTTAAATAATAAAAATTTGATTAAATTAACAAAAATTTCATAAAATGATTGTAATTAAGAATTGAATGTATAAAGGAGAATATACATTATATTAAATATATTGCATTTAGATGTGTTTATGTAGAGACACAAGTTTGATGTTAATATTTTTTTTTTGTGTTTTACTTATATAAACTGAAATTAACAATTTGCAATATGAAACTGAAAAAAAAAAATTAATAAATTTAGTTTTCTTTTAAAGTGCTGATTGTTTTTATATGAAATGTGATTTTTTCTTCAATATTCTATACATGCTTGCTATATATAATGCATTGTATGTACATACATACGTGTGCCTGTTAACGAAATTTTATTTTTATATACGATTTAATTTTATTTCAATGTGGCACTATTTTTGTTTATTTGTTTTTTATTATTGGGAATACAACACGTGAAAAGAGCGTGTAATAAAAAAATGCAAATCTTTTTTTATAATATTACAAAAAAAAAAAGATCACTTTTCTTTGAAAGCATTTTATTTTAATTGCGGTTTGGCTTTGCAGTGATGATGAGGAAGAATAAAACAGTAGATCTTTTTGCGTCTATCTATTTATTTTTCAGATATATGTATGTACATAAATACATATATGGTATACGATCTATTATTGTATTCAATATCATTCTTAAGAAGTAAAAGAAGTAATAAAGAATTGTATTTTAAAAATACTTTTTTTTTTTAATATTTAAAAAATTATATAATAGGCTCTCTCTCTCTCTCTGGTCTTATTTAACTATTTCTCCACTACGTAATTATTACCTACTGAAACACTAAACATTTCAAAAATAATTCATTAATGTAATAATGAATGTAGTTGGCTATTAATTTAATATTTTTCATAAATTTTGCTTTTTGCTGAAAAAATAAAATGTTTGTTTAAGTTTTGTAAATAACGATCAGTAACAGTCAAAGGAATGTTCGCTTTAGAATTGTTAAAGGCGAATAAACTCATTGGTAAGGCGCAAGAGCTTGAATTAACATAAAATTTTAACCTCTTCACGACCTTGGCCACATATGTGGACGTTTGATTTTTTTTTAATTATAATTGTAATAATAATAAAAACAACAAAAATTTGATAATAACTTATTGACTACCAAATCTTCTAACAAGAGAAGTAAACATTTTACCGTTTGTCTGCACTGATGATATTATTTCCGATGCATAGTTGGATACTTAAAAAAAATGTGATATAATTCTTTGTCAATCTGTTTTATTGGTTATATCAAGAAATCGTTAATATTTGAAAAAAATAATATCAGATTTATTTAATATAATAAGTTTTACCATCACTACCTAAAAAATCTAACAGCTGCACTAAAGTTAACCCTGGAATCAGACTGGACGGTATAAGTCATTATCCTAAATACAAGGAACTGAAAAATCCCCCCAGATGTCATGACAAAAATTGTGTAAGATGAACTCTCTACATTTGTGAGAAATCTTAAGAATATATATGCCTGATATGCGCGGAATGTATGAAAGCATTTCACACATATATTACCATTAAAACTCAGTGGCCACAAATGTGGACGTTATCCCTTTTTGTGATTTTCATTTTTTTTTGCTTTTTGAATTCCTATTAAAATAAAGTTAATTAATTTAAAAAGAAACCAAAATTTAATAATTTTTTTGTCATCATAAAAAAATCGTCCCTGAAGATGTTAAATTCAATTATATTCCACTTGGCGTGTTTTTTTTGTCCTACAATTTGAAATAAATGTCTATACAAGAAGAAGTAATTGTCCAAGAAACTGTAATTTGTTTTGTTAATTTTAAATACTGGACTTAATATATTTTGTAAAATTGTCAATAAATTTAAATTTATCACGCGTACTACAAGTGATTTGTAAATAACATGAATTTTGTTTTATTTCTAAATTTGAATTGTTTAACAGTGTTCAGGAGTTCTACATCAATGTTCTACAATCAATGACTGTCTATTTGCTGGATTCAATTAATGATTATACAGATACATATTGAAAAAATAGAAAAATTTTAATTTAGAATGCAAATGAAAGTGATTTTAATCAATTAAATTCAATCAATTATAAAATTCTTCTGAACATTATATATTAAAATCAGAGGTTCCTAATGCACTTTTTTATTTTATTTTATTTTATTTTTTTTATTAACTTTTTATTTTCATTTTATAACTGTTTTTAATTTAAATTTATTAATGAATGCATTTTGTTTTAATTAATTTCTTATATTGCGATTATTTTACAAATTTTTAATGTATTTTTTATTTTTAATTCATTTCATTTTGCCAATATTTATGGATGAAACTAAAATCTATTTATTTTATTTATACGTTGTATTATACAGGGTGGGGCAAAAGTCACGAAGGGGTTTAATCGTTTAATCGTTCTTGGGAATCTCGTGGCTTTAGTTCTTGCACTAACTGCAGCTTGTATGGGAAAAGATGTAAATTTCCCTTTAATATTCTGCGTAAAGACCCCCGAGACATTTGCAGCTCAGCAGAGCGCCTTCGAGTTGATGTTTCAGGATTCTCCTCAACACTCTCCAGAACGCGTTGAATATTTGCTTCATTAATTACAGAATGTGGTCTTCCGCTTCGTGGAAGATCCCTTACTGAGCCTTGTTCCTGAAAACGTGTCACTAAGCGTCGAATCATTGATTCGTATGGTGATACGATGATGGACGATAGGCTCGTTGAGTTTGAATTATTGATCGATGATGTTCAAAATAAAGTTCTATGATTTTGGTTCGTTGGATAACGTTGTAACCTTCCATAATTAATCTCCCAGATTTATTTTACAAGTCCTAAAAAGAAAAATAAAAAAAAAATTAAATTAGAAAAGTTATTAATTTTTCAAATCCCTTCGCGACTTTTGCCCCACCCTGTACAATAACAGGAAATTTGCTTTTAGAAATTCATTTCATTCATTTATCTAAAAAATTTAGGATACCTTTTTTTACTATGGATTCGTACAAATATTTAATATACATGCCATCTATATTATCGTTATTATAAAAATCTAAAATTATAATTAATATTTAAAGTATTTATTTATATGAACTTTAATATAGTATGTATAATAAAATTTGAAGAAGTAATAATTCTATGATTATCAGCCATGTCACAACGCAATTCCGATCGAAAGTGATTTCAATTCCGAAAGTCGAGTCTTTAGAAAACGAAAAATTTCTTCGGAATGAAACCACTTCAAATTTTCAAAGTGGTTTTGATATTTTTGATGATTTATTAAAGAAAAATATTAAATATTAATAAAACTGAAAGACAAAATTATGTTTTATTATTACATAGGTTTTCTAAGTACATATTTAGTTAATATTTATGCTTAAGAAATTTAATTTTATAAACTTGCTGAGAAAAACAAAACAAAGTGATGTATTTTGTTTTGCTGAAATTGATTCCGATATACTTTTCCCCAGCCATTCCAAAACGACAAAAACGCTTAATGTCTTCTTGACTCAGTACCATCAGGATCTTCAGGAGTGCTTTAAAAGTAAATAAAAAAAAATAAATATGAAATAAACAGAAAAAAATCCACCATTTCATTACATTTTCTGCTTTTTATTCATTAATAATGTTATTTTTTTCTTTTGTCATGCACTATTCTGCCATACTTTATTTGAAAAGCACAAATTTTATAATTTTTGGGAATGAACAAAATCGTTCCGAATCTAATCGTTTAGAATCTAAAACAAAATCGATCGAAATTGCATATACGAAATCAAAACCAATCCGATCGGAATCTGTGGCATGCCTGTATATTTTAATTAATTAGAATGTCTAAAGAGTGCAATTGGGTCCTAAACATGGGACTATGTACGTGTATGGGGGTATTATAACGGGTTATCCATTTCGTGGTTTCAAAAGTAAACGTAAATAAAACACATATAAAATATTTTTTTCATGATATTTCTTTTTTATTGTAAAGTTTGAACGTTGACATTATGTGTGAAACACTACATCATTTAAATGACCTCCACGCGAAGTGTTTCAAGCATTGAATCTTTTGAGCCAATTTTCGACCACTTTTTGACACATATTGGGCGGTATCTCAGTCATAACTTGACGAATGTTGGTTTTTAAGTGCTCAAGAGTTGAAGGTTTATCTGCATAAACACGGTCTTTCGCGTAGCCCCACAAAAAAAAGTCTAATGGTGTCAAATCGCATGATCTTGGTGGCCAGTTGATATCGCCACGACGAGAAATTACGCGGCCAGGAAATGTCTCTTGCAATAAAGCCATATTCGCTCGAGTTGTGTGGCATGTGGCACCGTCTTGTTGAAACCACATACATATTCTCCAAGTCGTATTCTTCAATAGCAGGCCAAAAAAAAATCGGTTATCATATGACCATAACGCTCCGAATTGACGGTGACAGTCGTTCCATTGTCGTTTTCGAAGAAGTAAGGTACAATCACACCTGCGGACCAAAGAGCGCACCAAACAGTGACTTTTTCTGGATGTAATGGCCTCTCTTCAATTACTTGAGGATTCTCAGAACCCCAAATACGACAATTTTGTTTATTAACATACCCACCGAGTATGAAATGTGCTTCATCGCTGAAGAAAATTTTGTTCGAAAAATTGCCGATACGCACGATACGTGGCTGTGGCAGAATCACCATTTTTGTGGTAGGTTTTGATAATTTTTATGCGTTGTGTGATAGTTAAGCGATCCATTTTCGTCAATGTCAGACTTTCAACTGAAAAGAAAAAAATTGGTTTCACAACTTAGTTTCACAGATGTTGAATTCCAGTCCCATACTTTTGAAACCACGAAATGAATACATATACAAGAATGTAACCAAATATATTCAGAAAAGAGGTGTGAGGTTCTGGAGAATTAATATTATCTTAATATCTGTATTATAAACCTTTGTTGATTTAAAATTTTGAGTGTTATAGTAAACAAATAAGAACTCATTCCTATTTATCATTTCTTGCGCTATATAGGTATGATTGTTTCTAACGAAGTCATTTGCAAACAGATAAGATAACACAACAAAAATCAAATTGTATTTACCTTTGCCTTCTATTTAAAAATTATACACTAAAGAACGTAGGTTGCTAAAGAAGTGTAATGGGACAAATTTTCTATACATATACTCCCCGATCCATACTAAGAGCCTTAATATATTGCGATGTTTTAATTTTCAAAATATGTATACATAGCTGAAAATGATAACTAACATAAAATGATTGGGAAGACTATATTACAATCGTTAACCGATTATGTTCTAATTTTATCTCAAACTCGTTGAATAAAACTATTCCTTGACTTTAAAATTCTACTTACTTATATAGACCCGAAGACTAGAAGGAAGAATGTAAACTTAAATAAAATAATGTCCCAAAAATTTTCGTCCGGCAATGGCAGGACAAAAAAAAAATAATTAAAGTTTAGATATAAGATTTGAGTACTTATTGTCAGTTCATTTTTATGAAGATTCAATAAATAAAAAAAAAAAAAATAAATAAAAAAAAAAAAAAAAAAAAAATATATGTATGTACAATAGGGTGGGTCGAAAAAAAAAGTTGAGCCAGTCACCCCCTAGGATTAAAGATATATTATTAATATATGAAGTTTTCGACACATTGTAATGCATTTTTTGTTTGTTGTCAGAAATGTTGTGAATGAATATTTGAACATTTTAAAATATCTGTAAAATAGCTGTTTATGCATAAAAGTGAGCATTTTAAAAGCGAATATTTTATATAATTAAATGCTCTTTATTCCTGCATAGCCACAATTACTAATTTTGGGGAAGGATCCGAGATATCAGAAGTCGCGCATAGAATATGACGTCGAATTAAAAAATCGTCTTAGAGGGCAATGTAGCTGCCGTCAAGCCACAAACACTGATATATGATATGTTACGATCGGACCTAAAATGGCGACGTAGTATATAAAAAACAAAAAGGGCGGTATTTCTAGGCGTGGCAAAAAAATAATTTTTATATTTTTGGAAATGTTATTAATATATCTTTAATCCTAGGGGGTGACTGACTCAACTTTTTTTTGTCCATAGAGAGCGACCCGCTCTAATGTACAACCTGTCTGTCATAGCCATAATTAGTACTCTGTTTGTATAGATTTGTGAAAGGATATGAATTTTGCTTAAAAGTTTTGCTTATAAAACTACAGATGACTCTCGTATAAATGTATATGTACAATATCAAAAATTCAATATAAAATTCATTATCATGTTATGGAGTTTTATTTTCCTTTTTTCTGCAAAAATATTAAAATTGTCAAAAGGCTTAATGGAAATACAGAGTGATAAAAACTAAACAAAAAGAAAAGGGAGCTATTAGCTTTTAAATTTTATTGTTGTCGGTTTTTTTTTTTTTTTTGCTATTTTTCCTCTTTCATTATTGTAAATATTTTCTTTTTGATAGCGCAAAATAACAGAATTAAAAAAAAAGCAAAAATAAAAAACAACAGCAAACGCAAACGCAAATGGTATAAACGAGTGTAGATTGTATATAAATAAAAAAAAAAAATATACGGACGGCATTTGTTTCTACTTTCATAAAAATTCAATTTATTCTCGCGTTGCAAGCAAAACACTAAACAACGTGCAAATAAAACAAGTGCCAACAAAAATAAAAAAAAAAAAAAAAAAATATTACTTTTACATTTTTAAACTAATTGATTATTAGCTCATAAATATTTACTACTACATGCAGTTCCATAAAGTGTTATTTAATATAAAAATGTTGTAAATAATTTCTATTAAATTTTATTAAAAAAAAAAAATTAAAGAAAAGAACAACAGCAAAAGTGAGATAAGAGACCATGTCTAAAATCGTTAAATTATTTAAAAATAAAAAAGACAAACCGCCAAAAGCGGAGATTATATCCGAACCAAGGGAACCGGAACAATCACTAACAAAATGTGGAAAACCTTTAGTTTTGGATAATTCTCGTTGGGAGGCAAGTATAACAAGTATTTAAAAAATTAAAAAAAATTGTTCTTCGAATGAAATTGAATATAAAACTGCTTAATCATAAACCTGTTACCTGTAGTCGTTTACGCTTATTCCATTAAAAAAAAAAAAAAAAAAACTTTAGTAAATGTGTGTCAAGTCCAAAATACATTCAAATAAAACTTTGGGTGAATGACTTAAAATTGAAATGTATTTAAGTGCGTTTCATCGCTAAAATAAAAAACCGTTTGATCGCTAAACAAAATATAATTCAGTTCTAAGTTTCTTTTCTTTTATGAATTAATAAATTGTTGTTGCCCAAAGACATTTATTCTGTGTACTTTTTTATTGCGTTATTAATCCGCTTAGAGATAGGGTTTTTTTTTTAGCCAAACAATACAATGAATGATTCATTAGCATTTAATTAGATTCTTAGTTGTATTATCATTTAAAATTGCATTAGTATTACTCGTGTAAACAAAAGTAAAAAAGCCCACTTGTTGATCTGTTCTATTACTATATAAAGAATAGAATTGAAATGTTTTCTCAAACAATATTTTCTACCTTTTTATTACAATACATTCATATATTTGATTGAAATCAATGGCTTACTCTACAAAAACCGTTTCGATTACCAAGCAATTGCCTTTAACCTTTAGATCGATATCTCATAATATTTAAAAAAAAAATCATTTCCCTATGAATACATTTACTAAAATTAAAAGTCAAGTGATTTTTAATCACAACAGGTCTATTGTCCTCTAATGCAATGAATATGATAAGAAGCACGTACTTTTTTTTGTATTCTAAAATGCATGAATCGTGTGATTGTGTTTACGTATTTATAAAATATATAAATTGAATAATTGATTACAATCCTTATGGTTTCTTTATATTACAGCGAAATTTACTTATCAGATAAACGTATCACTTTTATTATTTTATCATACAATAACTAACAGATCCTACTACACTCATTAACCCATTTACAGCCAAACAAAAACTACAAGTTAAATTTTTAAAATTTCAATGTATATTTATTTTTAATAATGCAAAAAATCAGAAATGTAAAAAAAAAGTAAAAAAAAAAAAAATTCAGGGCATAAGAGGGGTGTACCCAAATTGGTACAATGGCCACTTATGAGTGATATTTTGCAAAACAATTTTTTTCAACGGAGAGTGTTTTTGCATTTTTTGCAACTCCAGCGGCTTCTATTGTGGCAGATGACACAACGCACACGCTTAGGAAGCTTTTCTGGAACATGATCTGCGCCGTCTAGATGTAGACCCTCAATACTTGATGACGAAGGCCGAGCAGAATGACTTTTGGACGACTGTTTTAGATAAAACCTAGCTATGGATCGACGAAATTGTAATTGATCCATAGCATTTTCTTCACAAAATTCATGTAGGCGCCACGCATTTGATATACCCATTTAAAGGTATAGATTGGTCCATTTCATCAACTCCGCCCATGCTTTTGTTGTAAGTTTGGAACAAGTGAGGTATTTGCATATCAACTTTTTGTTTTTTTTTCTTCAGAAGACCATCTTTTAACTTTTCCTACTGGTTCATAAGAATCGTAATTGGTCGCCATTGTGCAAAAACTGTTATGTTACTGTTATGCAAATACTATATACTTGTGGCCATTGTACCCAAATTGGAACAGTATTATTATATGTTTTCTAAGATCTTATACATTTGTTGTATGCAACTAAAAATGCTTTCCAATGTTTCACTATTTATTGAATTTTATATTATAATACAAATAACAACTATAAGCTTTAGGTAGAAAATATAACTTTGGTTACCATTGACCTACCTCTACATGTGTATTTTTAATGTAGTTTAATAGATTATTACAACAATAACAATAAATGTTGTTAAATTGCTTCATTTAATATTTATTCTGAGCACTTTCCACTATTCAATAATGCAAAAATAAATAAACTAGAGTAAACAGTTCCCAAATTGGCACAGAGACCGTAAATGGGTTAATTGTCATAAAATTTGGCAATAAATACATAGTATATCCTTATCAAAATGTTTAACCAGTATTCAATTTCGATTAGAAATAGTTTTTATTAAAGAGTATTTATTTTTAATTAAAAAAAAAAAAAAAACTAAACTAACGAATCCTATAGACCCTGAATTTTAAACATTTAGTTCGTTATTATAATTTTGTTAATCTTTATGGTACATAAAGTAGTAGGTATAGCGTATTAGAAATTGCCGTAGCTATTTTATATGTACATACATATGTATGTGTTATGTTATGTGTGTGTGTGTTATAATGGGTGTAATTGAAAAAAGAAGAGTACATACTTAAAAACTGTTCTACCAATCTTATCTAATCAAATTAAAAGAAAATACAACACACAACCATTGACGTAGTCTATCTAAATCATTATTATTTTATTTATTTTTTTTTTTTTTTTTGCAGAAAAAGCCTTTTAATTAATTTTATAAAAAAAAAAAACAAAAGCCATTAAAACTTATATGTATTTGAGAATTTTCAAATAATATGTCATCACTTGCGAAAAAACATCACTAAAAAACTAATTAAATTTTGAATAATGACGTCAAGTGTTCTTATGACTAATACAATATATTTTCTGAATGACTTGTTTAAGCATGTAATAAATGAAATATATCTATCTTTTTTTACAGAAAAGACTGCAGAAAGAATTGATGTCATTAATCAAGGAACCACCACCAGGAGTTTCAGTTGATACCGACAGTATTGCCACAAATTTATCAGAGTAAGCATTTATTATAACATATTTACATAATTGGTCATTGCAACCCTCCAGCCAGGATTTCGACCTAGCTTCTCACACCACTTGTGTTGTAGGCAGGGACCGAAAATAACTGTTATTTTTGAATTTTTGATTAAAAAAAGCAACTGCAAGGAAATGTCGGAGAACAAAACCAAGTATACCATTTTGATTGTCTTGAACAAAATTTTTATAAAATGTGATGCTTTTTAAAAATCTGATTTTTATTTTTTAGAAAAAAAAAATAATAGTTATTTTTTGACTTTTATTTTTTCGAGCAAAAATAACAGTTATTTTTGACTTTTACTTTTTCGAGTAGGAATAAAAGTTATTTTTTGACTTTTATTTTTTCGAGCAAAAATAAACTTTTATTTTTTCGAGCAGAAATTAAAGTTATTTTTTGACTTTTATTTTTTCGAGCAGAAATAAAAGTTATTATTGTTTTAATTCATGATGAATTCATAATATTTATTAATATTTATAGCAAAACTTAATTCTAATAATTGTTTAACATAATTTACTTTAATTGTTTTAAAGAATTTTTTAATAAATTTTATGAATTCATCATGAATTAAAACAATAATAACTTTTATTTCTGCTCGAAAAAATAAAAGTCAAAAAATAACTGTTATTTCCACCCGAAAAAATAAAAGTCAAAAAATAACTTTTATTTCTGCTCGAAAAAATAAAAGTCAAAAATAACTGTTATTTTTGCTCGGAAAAATAAAAGTCAAAAAATAACTTTTATTTTTGCTCGAAAAAATAAAGATCAAAACATAATTATTATTTTTTGACTTTTACGATAAAAGTTATAACAGTTACGGTCCCTGGTTGTAGGCGTTAGAGATGAGCGATATTTTCAAAACTGTGATTTAATCACGGTGATTGTTAATTCACTGGTAACTACAGTGATTGAAATTGCCAAATAACAGTTACTAATAATGTCGTTCTTTCAAAATTGTTACATACTCAAACTTATTTCATTTTATTTTGAGTGAGGCAGAATTGCTATTAGATGATGCAGATTATTTACTTTTGTCTTTTATACATGAACTTTCTCTGAAACTTAATTGTCAAACTTCGTATAAAAAAAATTACATTAAAAATAATAACATTGATGACACCACTTTGATTTTGTTTAGTAGTCTTTTCATAGTATGTATCTAGTTGTCTCTTTCTTACGACTTAATAAAATACGTTATTGTCATTATTGTATTATTGGAATACTGTGATCACAATCACTGTTTTAAAGAACAGTGATTAACAAATCACGTTCACTGAGAACAACGTTCTTCAAAAATCACTGGATCGCTCATCTCTAGTAGGCGTTAATTTTATACAGGAGTGGCGGGACCTACAGTTTACAGACTCCGAACGACAGATTTTTTGGGAAGATCTTCATGGCAATTTTATTTACTCTCAGAGTTTTTGCCAGAAATCTGCTGAGAGGAAGTCGCCGAAGAAATATTTATTTTCACATTTCGTTTTGATGCCTAACCTGGGATACGAACCCGGGTTTTACGTCTAATAAGCCAACACACTACCTACTAGACCACAGCGACCACCATATTATAACATATTTATTGTCTTTTGAAAACTATCAAAATTACGCCCAGTAACTAACTGATGCATTTTATTTTTATATGTAATAAACAATTTACATACATATGTACATATATAATTGGCCATTACAACCCTTCAGCCAGGATTATGACCTAGCTTCTCACACCACCCATGTTGTATGTGTT
Organism: Sarcophaga caerulescens; assembly: GCA_927399465.1. NCBI lineage: Eukaryota > Metazoa > Arthropoda > Insecta > Diptera > Sarcophagidae > Sarcophaga > Sarcophaga caerulescens. The sequence goes on along the minus strand of OV656868.1, from coordinate 18,528,859 downwards.
AATTTTATACATGAGTGGCGGGATCTACAGTTAAAAGCCAAAGAAACCGATCAAAAGATTTTTGAGAAACTTTACATGGCAATTGTATTTTACTCTCTGCGTTTTTGCCAGAAATCTGTTGAGAGGAAGTCGTCGAAGAAATATTTTCTCATATTTCATTTTGTTTGACATGTCTGACCTGGGGTTTGAACCATGGCCTTACGGTCTAATACGCCAACACACTACCTATTAGACTACGACGACTTCAGTAAAAAATTTAGTTCTTTTAATTTATGTGGTTTTTATATACAACAAAACAGGTGTTAGCATTTAAGAGCAGATCTGAATCAGAGATCAGCAATGAATCGTTTTTTCGCTACTCATAAGTACTCATGAAATTTTGAGTATGAGTGAGTCAAGAGTATTGAAATTCAACTACTCTGATTCATTCGTAGTCGCTACAACATTGATTTATAAATACAAGTTGCAATGAGTATGAGTACAACGTTGACATCAAACCCATAACATTCGAAATATGTTTGATTCATATGCCTACTCATTCAGATTCATAAATTTAGAAAAATACTTATAATACTCATGAATGATTCGATGAAAAAAAGAAAAGACAAAGACAGCAAACACACAACCTTCTTGTGAGTATTGTGGTGTTCGTACTCGAATCATACTTATTTTGTGCTTCGTGTATACGTTGAATCATGGAGAGTCGAAATCAACAACATCATGCGTATTGTTAAGTATGAGTATGATGAGTACTTCAAAATTTGAATATGAGTAGTATGAGTATGATATTAAAATAAGTATGAATGCGTATAAGTATCTGAAATTATACATAAGTATGACTAGAATCTACTCATCGTTTTGAATACTCATTGCAGTTCTCTGATCTGAATCTTAATTATTCTCCTATTAGAATATTTCGTTATATAGCGTTCAAATAACTATAACGAACTTCAATTAGCATTTATTTATTAATTCCTGAACTGCAATGTAATTACAAATTTCATGACGTGTGGCTAATGGCGCATGGCGACACATCAAATTTAACTGATCAAATTTGCATATGTGTTGGTAATATTTATTTAGCTTAGCACAGCAACACATCAAAATTGTACCTTCAAACTACATTGTATAACTGTTGTGAAGAAGATAACATATGACTTATGCAACACAAGTAGTGAAAATCAAGGTTAGGTTAGGTTAGAGGACGTGTACTGTCAACTGTGACAGGTACAGTACCCGGTAGTCGAATTGATCCATTGTACAACGTCCTAGCTTCTCACACCACTCGTTTTGTGTGCGTTAATTTTATACATGAGTGGCGGGACCTACAGTTTAAAGTCGACTCCGAACGACAGATTTTTGAGAAGCTTTTCATGGGAATTTTTACTCTCAGAGTTTTTTGCCAGAAATCTGCTGAGAGGAAGTCACCGAAGAAATATTTTAATTTTGATGTCTGACCTGGGATTTGAACTCGGGCCTTTCGTCTAATAAGCCAACATACTACCTACTAGACCACGGCGACTTCGAGTCGACTTCTAAGTCGAAAAAGTGTGTTTTGAGTTATGAGTTCTCAAAGTTTTCACGTGATATCTCGTAAACTATATAAGATACGACATTGATTCTTTCACTGTTTTTAGTAAAATTTGAGTAGAATTTTTATAGCAGTTCGCACCTTGAGATGTCCACAAACACTACTCCCTCTCTTCCACCTTCCTATAACCCATTTTCCTAAAACCTGCACAATGCACTGCATGAGTAGGGGCCATCCCCTGAGTGCTGGTTTCACAAAAAAAAAAAAAAGAATGTTATAGAACGGAGGCGTCGATATAATGAAAGACGTAATGGAGACATTAGTATGTTAAGTGTAAATTTATTAGCTGTTATAACTAGTAATACAGATTTAATTTCTACTTTTCTTTCAATGATGATAATAACGTTAGGAATTTTCTACATGTAAAGCGACAAAAATATAAAAATTATTTTTATTATTTTATTTCTTTTTAAATTTTTCATCAATAATAATAAAACGTAAATTTCCAGATGGAAAATAAACATTGATGGCTTCGAAGGTACCCTCTATGAAGGCGAACATTTCCAATTGTTATTTAAATTTAATAATAAATATCCATTTGACTCGCCGGAAGTAACATTTATTGGAAACAATATACCTGTGCATCCGCATGTCTATTCAAACGGTCATATCTGCCTTTCAATATTAACAGAAGACTGGTCTCCAGCGCTATCCGTTCAGTCGGTGTGTTTGAGCATAGCATCAATGCTAAGCAGTTGTCGTGAAAAGAAACGTCCTCCAGATAATACACTGTACGTAAAGACTTGCAATAAAAATCCTAAAAAGACTAAATGGTGGTACCATGGTAAGTTTGTTATTGTTAATCGGCTTGAGCCATCGACTGAAAATCGTATATTAATATTATTTATATCTGTTTATAGATGATTCCGTTTAGTTATTTGATAAATTAGAGCCTATTGTATGGGCTTTACTGTGTTATCCGTTCGAGGTGCTGAGTCATGATTTAAAACAACAAATTAATGAAATCACTATTAATCATAAATTGTCTGTGAAACAATTTCGCCATCGTTTAAAAAAGTTACTGTTAAAACGTTTAAAAATCAATAGAAAAGCGTTTGTGAATCAAAAACTAAATAAAAAATGCATATATAAATAATACCTATCGTATAATGTTTTAATGTTTAAGATCACGATGTACTATTATTTATAATTATACAATATATATATATATACATATATTTTTTAACCATAGTTTGGTTTTAAACAATTTAAATATAAAATTTATTATTTGTTTTATTTTTTTTCAAATTATTTATTTCAAGTTGTGAAAAATCATAGTGTAAACAAACATTAGATATACGTACGTACGTTAAAGTCAATACATTACGACAATTAAATTATAACATACATTATCGGCAATTACATAAGACGCAAACTGCCATAACTAACAAATTTACAATTTAAGCAAAAACTATGTTTATAATATTTTTGAATTTGTTTTTAATAAGATCTCTACTTTCGTTTCGTGTATTTCATTTCGTGATCATATATAACTTAATCGAATACACAAGATTTAACGAAGGAAGCTTAAAAAATGTTGTTAGTTTAGGCCTTTTGCAGTTTCGGTAACGAAATTTAACAAAAATCATATTATACATATATATTATCTAAATCATTTTACGAATAATTTTTCTATAGGTTCTAGGAGCAAAAAGCATGCAATATACTTATGAAACCTAATGCTAACATAATATAATCTAAAATATACTTTTACTTAGTATTACAAAATATATTTTTTTTTTTTTGAAAAACAAAAAATTTAAATATTTATTAATTTTATGATTTTGTTGCTTTAGCTGAGAATGACAAAACAAACAACTAAAGTATTAATATTGTATAAATATAAACGCAAATTAATGAATGATGAATGTAATAGAGGGGTATTGTAAAATTTTTTTTATTTTGTAAACCCTTTTTTTATATTGGCTAAACAAATTATAAAGAAAATAATGCTGCCACATTCCAAATTGTTAACAATAGAATAACTGTAAATATAGCAACAAAATCACATAAGAATATATAAAATATTTATAAATTAAATGTATTTCTAAAACATAAAATGGTACCTTTGATTATATCATATGTTTATCCCATCATTTTGTATTGTTTCTCATTTGCACACTTAACATTTTATTTATTCCTTAATAAAATTTATGACGTAAATTTAAGTGAAAATATACATACAAATAATAAAATATGAAATAAATTTAAATGTTTTTTTATTAGACAAACTTTATTTGCGTACATTTTAGTCTTATTTAAAAACTACTGAGATAATTTTCTTCAGTATCTCATATATTATGCAAACGAATGCTATTTCATTTGTACGTACGCCAAGCAGAATATTCACGAAAGGAATCTATTATTAACGAATTACATGAAATCAGATTTTAACACTGCTAACAAAACCGAAATCAAAGTGGTTGACTCTAGGTTAGTACATTTCATCTACGTTACATTGAAAGTCGTAAATTTAGTATATTTTTTCTTTGTGGATTTATTTTATGATCGATTGGAAGTAAAAAGTAATCTTAGCTAGTCACTAATTTCGCTTATTTTACTAATTTTTATCCACTTTCTTGTATTGGTAAATTTAATAAATAACAACACAAAATCCAGTGAAACCTCAACTTGAATCCAGTCTCTGGATTCAAAATCAATACATCTAGAATCTACTGTCCTTTTAACTAACCAATAAATTGATCCAGAATCTTTCTAGATATTCTTCTTTACTATCTGAGTCTCAGATACTAGCATTATGTGAGTTTGTTTTTCAGCAATGAATAATTCAATCTAATTTTAATTTTGGCGGATATCATCAACACGATGTGGACAATATTTTCAACATTTACTTCATCATATTCTTCATATCAATAGTCAAAAAGCTGTTCATTGCCTACATTGTAGCTTTGTGTTGAAACAGACTTATATTCTATAGGAACAGGATATGATACCCGGTGAACAGTTTAGTTTTAGGTGTCATTTAAGGGAATTTATATATAGATCAATCATCGATGGCAAATCGAATTAATTTCGATTGATATTTATAAAAGAGTCGTTAAACAATTTCAATTATATTCCGAGTCTATAATGTTTTCACAGCTGACTTTGAAATACATGAGTTTCCGCTATTAAGCCTCTTCCATTTTTAAGGGAATGCTGAAGCTCACTCACTATTGTACAGTGTAGAATTATTTATTCCTCAAATTCGTTAACAAACATCTACACCACTTCTGCTATATAGTTTGTAAATTGATTTAAACTTTACCAACAACTGAGTGAAAAGTAACTTAGCACGGATACTTGCCATTATTCGTTTTTGATTTAATTTAGATAATCTACCTTTATCCCTGCTGAATATTGTCTTGACAGGTGTTTCCACTCTCTGATCCCGAGTAGGGATGACTGGAATCCTAATACGGTCGTCCCCCCGGAAGTCCTGGATATATATACCGACGGCTCTAAACTCGATAATGGGGTTGGAAGCGTTGTCTACTCTGGGAAACTGGACCTGAATATTTTTCTCCGTCTGCCGGACTACTGCAGCGTGTTTCAGCCGGAGGTGATGGCAATTTACCGGGCCGCTCAATGGATCCTCGTCAACGATGCTCCTTTCACTCGCGTCTCGGTCTTTTCTGATAGTCAGGCCGCGATAAGATCTCTATCGGGTTTCGTGAATAACTCTAGGATCGTTAGGGAATGTCGCCGCTGTCTCGAACTTCTTTCGGGGCGCTTCACCAGTGTCTCTATGGTGTGGGTCCCCGGGCACAGTGAAATTCCGGGAAACTGTAGGGCCGACGAGCTCGCCAGATCTTCTCTTCTGTTGAATTGGGTATGCCACTTGCCTCGGTCAAGTTGACCATTACGCGGAAATTCTTTCGGAAGGCCAACCTATCCTGGGTCAATGAGGAGTCCTGCTCCTGCGCTAGACTCACCTGGCCCTTGATGGATAGAAGGCGTACCAACCAATTACTTGGTCATGGTCGTGATGTCATCTCGACTACAGTGGCCGTGCTTACAGGTCATTGCGTCATGTGTAGACACGCGGAAAGAATGAGGCTCCCTTTTAACGACTTCTGCCGTAGATGCAGGTCCGCTGAGGAAGAGGAGACTGTTATTCACTTTCTTTGTCAGTGCCCGTCTCTTGCTAGGTGTAGATATAGGATATTTGGCACCCCATTCCTTGTTAGCTTAACGGAGCTATCATCTATTGACATCAAGGATATAGCTTCGTTCATCAAACTTTCTGGCTGGTTTTTCAGTGCGGGGTAGTCGTGCAGCCCTTGCGCTGACCAACTTCTTCCTTTTCCCTGATTTTGTTGAAACTTGGTCAGTACAGGGACTGAGTTTACCCGTGGCATCACAACGGGCCGCTATGCGTGCTCAAGTGAGCTTTGTGATATCAGAGCTACCACTACGACCTAACCTAACCTAGATAATCTACAATATTTAATTGAAATTGTAAAAAGTTCATAAATTTAACTTCTATTAAGATTTTTTTATTATTTATATTTTTGGCAAGATGCCGTTTTGCACGTTAAAAGTACTTTGAAAAGTCTTGAGTTTGTAGGGGAGAGAAGGGAAAAACGAGCGGAGGTAAGTTCACACTTTGATGTACCTGCAAAGTTGCTTTGTTCTTCGTTCGTTGTCTACCGATGGTTGTATACACAACAAAAAAAATATCAAGAGTTTGTCAAAATTCTTTGCAAAGTAGTTTGAACGTGCAAAAGGCGCTTTACAATTCAACAAAAAATAAAGTCCTATTGATTTGTTATGTTGTATTTGCTAATATACACTTTGTATGGGTCACCTTGTATAAATAAGCCGCGGTAAACAGCATTGTTTAGAAGAGTAAGAAAACAAAATCAATTTTTGCGCCAATTTGTTTCACACAACAATAACAATTTGTTAAAAATATTTAGAATTGTGAAGCTAGAATGGATTTCCGACGAAAAACAAAATCTCGTTTGGAACACAAACCAGAATATGAGAATTTAGAGCAAAAATATCCTCATAATGTTTTACTGTACCGTTTACCGCCACTGGAAGACATTCATATAAACGAATTTGATGAATTAGCGCTGGAACGCTTAAAAGTATTAAGGATCTTGGAACAGGCGCACACGAAAAACTTGCGTCTTTTATCCGATGATTGGAAGGAATATGTTCATGCAGAACTATCGAGAGAAGGGTTGAAAGGGTATTTGCGTTTGTGTACAAATGGCGGTAACGCTGCCACCAATAATACCAGCAAACATGAGTTTGAATTACAGGCCAGGCGGCGGGATTATATATCGCATTTTATTTTAAGAATGGCGTATTGCCGCACAATGGAATTGAAACGGTAAGTCATTTTCGTAAATACATGCGTACGGGGTGGATTATGGAGAGAATTTATTTTACAGTTGGTTTTTGGCACGTGAAATGGAACTTTTCAAATATAAATTTTCTGCAATGACTCCAACAGAAATAAGACACTTTCTAGAATTGCATAAATTGAATTATACACCGCTCAGTCAAGAGCAAAAAAATGATGTAAAAGATGGTCTCTTTGAAAGTACTATGGGACAGAGTGTGGCAAAAATCGAAATGTTGGACTTTTATAAAGTTCCTTTTACTCAAGTGTTGGATTTGATACGTTCTCGACGTTGCTATTTAAAAGATGGTTACGCGTATGTTAATACAAACGACTTTATTTCTATTGTAGCGGTCAAACAGATGGAAGAAATAGAACACGGTTTGCAGAGCACTCAACGTTTTATACGAGATTTTGAAACGGATGAACGATTATTTCATTTGTTGAAGAATTTACATACTTCGTACACTGGTAAAGATTATACGGTTAATAAAAATGCAAGTGTGCCAATAGAGTCTTTAGATCAACTATCCAAGAAATCATTCCCTCTATGCATGAGAGTCTGTCATGAACATATACGTGCCACACATCATATTAAACATGATGGCCGTATGCAGTATGGATTATTCCTTAAAGGTATTGGAGTGACCTTAGAAGATTCTATAAAGTTTTGGCGTGAGGAGTTTTGTAAGAAAATGGACCCTGATAAGTTTGCAAAAAGCTATCAATACAATATTGAACACAATTATGGTAAAAAAGGGTCCATGGTTAACTATACCCCGTACTCTTGTTTAAAAATTATTCAGGAAGCCGCTGTACCTGGCAGTTGCAATGGTTGCCCATATAAGGTTTATGATCAAACAACACTGAAAAACAAATTGATTGCTTATGGTTTATCGTCATCCCATGTACAGGAAGTCATGAGTTATGTGGCTAAAGGTCACTACCAATTAGCTTGTGGAAAATTTTTTCAGGTAACACACAGTTCGCCAGATGAAATCGGTATTACACATCCCAATCAGTACTTTGAACAAAGTCAAATCGTACAAGGAAATCGAACGGTGGAAAAGAAGAGCAACGGCAATTATCAACGTAAGACTGTTAAAAACAGTCAACTGGCTAATGAAACCACAATGTTTTTGAATGAAGAGGATGACGATGAACTGTGGAATTCTATAGATATGCCCAAAGCTACAAGTACTCAGCAAAATCTTTCAACAAATACGCAAATTGATTGGGATGATGATCTAGATCTAACAGCTATCGAATGTTAATCTTATTTTATATAAATTTATAGCTTAAGTATTCCATAGGTTCTATTGATTTGCACAAATTCATATATGCATTAATAATTGTATTCCATTTTTATCAGAACGAATGGTTTACGGTTTTATAGTCATAATAAGATTGTTAAGTAATAATAAGATTTTAAAAAATTTCTTTTAACTATTATTTAATAAGGTGAATATTATAATTTGTATATCAAATAATTGTGCATCAGATGGTTGGCATCTACTTTTAAGGGATAGAGAATGTTTTTAAGTTAAAGGTTTTGCTTCCTAAAATGTCAAACGCAACGCTCATTTTGGTTACTATTTGAAAACTAAGGACAACAAAAAAATGGTTTCTCTATTAATTAAAATCATTCTTATTGGATAAAATCGACTGTCACTCACATAAATTAAAATTGGATAAAAACCCTTCTAATTGTACTTATCTATTCGTAAAATCGAAATTTGGCAGTAATTCGACTATAATTTGTTTTTATTGGAAGGTTAGGAAAATATTTTTTTTGATTAGAAGCAAGTTCAAAAAGTTTCTCATCACTACACCCTCATATAACTCCACAAAAGGCTTTGTTTCTAGGCAACAAAAAATTGACCATAATTTCAAAAAACTTTTGACAAAATAGGAGTTCATTAATATATAACAAATTTAACATTGACTAAAACAATTTAGAAATATCTGCTTACTTAATATCATTGAAATAGAAAACATTTTGTTGTTAATCCCTATCCGAGTCTACTCGTACAAGACTTATGGGTCTGCTATGAATAGCAACTAAATTTCGATAGTGTTGCGAGCTGGTAGTAAAGATATTTTTGCAAGTGAAATTTGTAAAAGTTGGTTGCCAAAAGCAATGTTTAATACCATTTTTATAAACAAAGCATCAGAGAAGCAACAAAACAAAAGTGAAACTTTAAATTGAAAATTCATAGTATCACCTTTCCATGTATTATAAGCAGGAATGAATAGATCATGCATGAGGCAGACTGATTTATGAAGAAACCATTTGAGTGCGAGAAATGCCTTCAGAGCACACTTTTGAAATATTTCTTAACTACTTTGAAGCAGACCACAATTCGAAATTGGGAAATTATTGCCAATTACATATTTATAGAACAATTAAATACAACAAATTTATATTCTAAATTGTTAGATTTATTTAACAGTTATACTAAACCTATTTAATTAAAGAAAAATCTAACCTAATCTTAGTATGTGACGGAACCATGAAAAAGACCCTGCATTGCTTCAAGGAGTGCCCGTTGGCAGGCATAAGTTGCTCGGTAGCCACCAGCTCGTTCAATTGAATTTTCGCCCCGAACGTGTGCCATAAAACCTTTTGTTTCGATGTCGTACACGGTGGGACATGGAGGGCCTTCCATATAAAGAACAGGAGTCTCATATGTATATAGGGGTCCCTCCTCTACCTTTGGCACGGGAAGAAACTGATGGTCTGCAGAACGGCCAAATTTAACGCCACTCGAAAATTGTGTAGCTGGTTTTGGAGGTGGTAATTGCTTTTCTTCTTCACGTAATTTTTCAACTTTTTCCGCAAATTCACTAACAATTGCAGAAGCATCTTTGCCACTACACATCAACTCGTCGATTAAAGCTTCTTTCTCACGAGCCTTCTTTTTCTTTTGTTCAGCTTCCAAATCCAAAAGTTCCTGGCGTCTGGCTTCCTCCTGAGCCTTTTCCAACTCTAACATTTCTTCTAATTCGTACTCCTCGCGACCCATTCGGGTTTTGTTGCGTTGAATTATTTCACGATTTTCTTTCTTATACTGCTCTATTCGTTTGTTTGTATTGATAATGTCTATGTTGTTGCAGAGATTGTAAATAATATGTTCAATTTCTTCCAAATAATCGTTGTATTCCTGCAACGTATTAAAGTCTTCCTCTTTCTTATTATAATCTCTCAGAATACGTCTTCTAATATCCACCTCCTTCTCAACCATGGGATCTTCAAATAATTGTATGCGGAAATTGTTGCGTCTTAAAGGAACCATACACTCCGGGCATGACCCGGAACCTTTTAAGAACAAAAGATCCACACACGATTCACATAATGTATGACCGCACACATTTACCATAAGTTTTAATGATGGGTTTCGATATTTAGTTGTTTTACATCGTGGGCAAGCTTGGTCATCCATGGTTTTGAATTTATTATTCTTTTTATTAAAATGCAACAAAATTTACTTTCCACCGGCATATGTTTTTTTTTTTTAATAAAACGCTACGTTTTGCTTTAAAAGTTGTTAGTGTAACAGAACTGAAATCAGCTGTTTTGTTATCGAAATTTGTAAACAATTATCATCCAGCTGTTGTATGGAGTTGCCAATTCTTGGAATTCAAAATTAACTTTTATCCCTTGGCCGAATTTTATGTAGTAAAAATGAATTACCGTAAAAATCAGTTTAATATAAAAGGATGAATGAGATCACAACAGTAATTCATTTTATATTGAATGCACAATTTTATTTTATTTACATTCATACAGGGTCCCACTTTTTAACTATGATATATGGAAACAAAAAAACTCCATGTTGATCAGAAAAAAAATTGTTTCGATGTATCGATAATACACATCAAGTGTTTTTAGCACATCGATGTATATCGTCCATCTCTATTACTGATTTTAATTATTTTATTGCAAATTTATTCGTAGAATTCAGAGGCGCTTAAGTTTGTGTTAACTTTCTCAATTCAAACATTATTTTAAACTGAAAAAAGACAAGTAAACTGAAAATGTTAACGTGATAATTAATACTTTCGAATATTCAGTAAGTCCAGACAAAACCGTCTCATGAAGGTAAGTCAGTTTATAAATAAAAACATTCAGCGGGAAGATTCTTACTTCAAAAATTAATTCAACGTTCTAAGCTCATAGTTAGCAATTCCGGGGGGAAAAATAAAATAATAAATTGAACTAGATGGATTACAGTTCGTCCAAACTCTCAGGCTATTGTGTTTTAAGCCAAGCAAAAGCTTATTATTATTGTTAAGAATTGTGTATTCTAATTACTGCTGACCCCTGACGTGGAAGTCTTCCTATGAATTTCAGATTTAGAGATAATATCGTATTAGAATGATTTCTCGATATTTCGATTTCGTTATTTATTGTATTTTCAATTGCAAATTAAATTAACAATAAATGGTCAAATTTTAGAAACTATAAAAAAATTAAATTATTTAGTTCGGTCATCCAAGCAGGGTGCAGCCCTTGCGCTGACCTACTTCTTCCTTTTCCCTGATTTTGGTGGAACTTGGTCAGTACAGGGACTGCGTTCACCCGTGGAATCACAACGGGCCGCTATGCGTGCTCAAGTGAGCTTTGTGATATCAGAGCTACCACTCCGACCTAACCTAACCATCCAAGCAGCATCTAACCTCCACGAGAACCTGTGCCATGAATCCGTTTACCCAATAAAGCCGATCTGGTATTAGATTGGTTGCGATTAATAATGTTGGACATCTTGTCGGATAACTGGGCCTCTAAATAGAGTAACCATTAATCAAAAAATAATAATGAGCTAGTAATCATTTGGTAAACTTGACTTATAGGGATTTAAATACCATGAAACTTTTTCCAAGATACAGACTTCGTATAGAAAGTAAGGAGGTATTCCTAAAGGTGTTTTTGCAACGAGCTTATATGATGGTTAAGGTGTATGTCGATAGCCATGAGGCCCTTGGTTTAATTTTCGCATTTGTTGTGTTTTGAAATAAACTACAAAGTGTTTTATTTTAATTTGAAGTAGTTATTAATTAAAATAATTTACACGAAAGTTTAGGTACTTTACTTTTGGACACTCGAAACTCTTCACTATCCTTCTTCACATTTCTCGCCTTTTTGTCATTTATGAAGCTGTGACGTCAACAGTGTTTGGTTCCATTTTTAAGTGCAGTTCATTTTATAAAGAGTTTAGAACTGAGAGTCCTTCTTCTTTTTTAACCAAAGTAGTTGCTGACAAAAATTATCTTCTAGTGCTTTTCAATCTGTTTTACATATAAAGCTGAATGAAATATTGGTCTTCGAAGGCTATTTATTATATAATCAGAATTTACATTCCAGACTCAGACATAAGTTCTCACCAAACCGCAAAAATATATTTGAAGAATGTATTATTTCGAATCAAACCTTTATACCGAAAGGTATATGCCAAGATTTTTTATATGGAATTTTTTTTTTGTAATGTAAATATTACATGAATTTCTGGTAATTATTCTTTGTTCTCCATAGGTCTAATCCCTTTCCTAGCTGGATGAAGTGATACTGATTCTTTCTGATCATCAGCAAAGGTAAAACTGTGAAGGATCGAAAAATCGATAATATAAATTTCTAAATACCGTTGTTTATTAACAGCTTAGTTCAGATTCAAATTAAATTACAGACTTTAGAATGCTTGAAAAATTATTTGACCAATTTCCCTTTGAAACCAAATTGATGATCCGGAATGCACCCGTTCACACATACAAACGTAATTATATTAGACATCTGAACCTTTCTAAAAAGTGCTGACATTCTTTCATATGGTTTATATGAATACGGTCCTATAATGAAAAATGGTCCTCGGTTGTCATATCAAGAGTATTCTTGTAATTTAGGATTTCTGGACCGATTTGTGTATTTCTGAAGTCGAATTCTATGTCTACATAGTGTATTAGACGATATTAAATCCAATGGATTGAATTAAAATGAAAAATCGATGTAATAACTTTACCATAGTTGAAAATTCAAACATTAATATACTTTTATGTTTTCAGCCGTATATTTTCTATGTAATTGTATTTTTAATATGTATTTTTAAAATTTTATTTACGTGCTATATTGATATGCGATTGAACTAAACACAAAAGCAGTGAAGTACCAACTAAAATTCAGTGTTTTGACACACCCTTTATCATTTCAACAACCTGCTCTCGCAACGCCAAAGGTATGTAAGTAGACTTCTTGATGAATGTAGTGTCTTCCAGACTACGGTGTTTGGAATCAGCAAGATAGTGGAGCTAGTCTGGGAACGGATCGTGCTATTGGGTAGCTATCTACATATGTATGTCGAATATAAAATGACCTTGAAAGCATTGGCTAGGCATTATGTCAGCTTGAGGCTGATTTTAGTCCGAATGAAAGCACAGCACCACAAAGTTCCTAGATTTAAAGGTCAGTGGCATTATTACGTCGAGATTGCAAAGCAAAATACGTTGACCTAATGTGGCTGGCCTCTCTTGGAACTTTCATTTTCAGGCTCAGACGGAAAGTGAATATTTGAAAAATCTTCAGGCTATTATGGTCTTGAATTGATTGTACTAGAAGTACGCAACTGTTCAGTACGTTATGTTAGAGTTTGCGTTCATTTGTTGTGTACGTAATGTGTTTGCGTACGAGTTCACAAACACTTAAATGAAAGTTAAAAGTATTTTATCAGTTACGTACACAATGGTTAGTGTACGGAATGAGGACATTAATGGGTTCTTTGATTGGGCATTGGAACCAGTTTGTGACAGATGTGGTGCTTATGTCTTTACTTTTGTAGCGTTTGTGAAAATGGCGTACAGAGGCGAAGACAGACGACAATTGGCCGAGGCCCTAGAAAGTTAGCTTCTCTTATGTCTTGAGGGATTAGATGGTGGGTGAAATGCCTTAGTACTTCTTCGCCAAAAGTATCTATGTGTTTTTTACATTTAGCAGTCACCATCGTTTTCCTTCCATTCATTTTTCTATATCTGTTTTCGTCTTTTGTTTGTGGTCTAACATGCAATACTGAATGTAGCCGCAATGAAAATAAATATGGTTTGAATCAATTGCAATTAAATTGACCTAATGTCTATACGAAATATCCTATAAACACAAAATATGATTAAATTCATACGCACCACTTACTTTCTTTCTACTACAAAAATACGTTTGTTTTTAATTCAACATTTTTAGAATTTATTGAGTTTATACATTTAAAGGGTTAATATTTCTTATTTGTTTAATACATTTTTTATATTATTTTTTTTTTTTTCATGTATTAACTACATATTTTTATATGCATATTACATGTCATTGAGTCATTTTCATTCTTTACTATTTAACTGCACAATTATTAACTAAATTGTTGTTTACGTTATATATTTTTCATTTTATTTTCTTTATAAGCATTTATGTTAAATACATTTTATAGGTATTCATTTTTCTTTATCATATTTTCATTAATAATATTCATAATGGTGTTATAATAATTTGTTTATACTTAAATAAGATAATAAATGTATGGATTTCTTTTAGGACAATAGTGATAAGTAAGTGTATAAACAAAATAATCATTTGTAAAATATGTATGAACTAAATATATGTATTATATGCAATTATTAAATGTTAATACCAATTAAATATCAGATTAATCATTCGTTAGTTTAGTATAGACAGTAAATTAAACAGCGTTAAATACAATATTTTACAAATACGCACAGGAAAGAGACATTTAGAGTTCTACCTACTTTCTAACTAATAATCATATCATAATAGTTGTATTACTTATGAATAATTTCTATTTTATTTTTAAAAATTTTTTGATGTTATTTTACACTAAAGTTATTCAATTATAAAGTTATTGTTTATACTCCAGACGAAAGAAAAAAATTTGTTTGATTTAAATATAAAAACACTGCTATGTGCTTAAATGTTATTTCTTTTTATTTTTAGAAGCATTTGCATTTATTTCTATTTTTTGTTTAATACATTTTTTTTGAATTCATCGAAATTCAAATTGAATATGAGTTTAACCAGAAAGTATAATAATAAATAGGTTTTATTAAGTTACAGCTTCATTTTATATGTATTGTATTTAAGTATGTATGTATATGTACGTATATGCGTATGATTAAGAACAACAAAATATTAATATAAATTATACGTTAGTACATATATGTATATGTATATATTTATATATATACATATTAATAAATATATATATACATATTTATATACATGTATGTATATATATACATATATATAGATTTAAGTCAGATACAATAAAATATTTAATTTTTTTATTTATTTGTTTGTCTGCTTTGTTTTGTGTAAAGCTATCGATTTAAATAATTTAATAATTATTTAAAGCGAATCACTGTAAATATCACATTTTTTTTATATTTTAGTTAACATTATACGTGCACTTATTATAATAAATTATAATTATCAATCAATTAGTTAATTAATTAATAATAAAAGAAACAGACGATAAAACTTTATTATTAACATGATACTTTATTAACTAACTACAATACAATTTATGTACATGTACATACCATATGTACTATTAAGTATTACAGTGGAGCGTATATTTTACCTTTTAATTACTATTATTTTGTTTTTATATTAATTTAGCATAGAGTAAATGAAAAATTGTATTAGTTTTTTTTATTTTTTTTATTAAAGTCCACCCTAATACTCAATAGATCATAGAGCCATTAATTGGGTCTATTAATATAAACAATTTTTATATTTTTATTGATTTTATACATTATAATTCCGATTAATATCGTATTTAATACATAACTATGTACTCGTACGTAATAAATTTTATGTAAAATTTATATAATTTCTAATTAAATAATATTTTCTCTTCATACACAATTTTTTTCTTCTAAATTTAAATTTTAACACAAAATTCAATTGTATTGTATCTTATGTTAAGTAAATTATCTAAATTGCTCGCTTCAGATATACAGCAGTTGTAACTTAATTAAATAATATCTACATATATAAGTTTACAGTATATTTTATATTACAAAAATGATATTTAAATACTTGTTTTATAATAGAATAAGAAAATGTTAAACATTAACTGCAGTCGTAGTATTTAGTTGAGGCTGAAAGAAAAAAATTAAAATAGTATATATTATTATGTTAAAATTAATTGAAAAAAAAAAAAAAAAATTATCAAATAATTAAAAGTATGATCCCGTATAACGCGTTATATACAAACGATTCACGTCTAACTTCACGCGGTGAAGGGAATTTGAATAGAATATTAAAAAAAACTATGCTATGCACTAGTATACAAATTGACATGTTGATAAAATTAAAAGGTTTATATTAATTTAATTTAATTTTATAGGAACACAATTGACACCATGTATAAAGGCACGCGAAATTGATTTTGAAGATTTGTTAGTTGGAGTTTACTACTACAGTACATATCTAGTCAGTTTTGTTTCAGTTACAATGCATGTTGAGAGTGAGTAACAAGTGTCACAATTAAATCTATTGTCCTGTGAGTATGAAAATAACTTTCACTTATTCTTCCCACCATAATTTGGTGTTTACGGATATTGTACAATAGAAAAATTCTATTATATACTATGTTGTTACGTTTTTAAATTGTGCAAAACGTTTATTTATCGTGGATTCGATGATTGCAATTAAAATAAAAGAAATTATTTAAATAACAACACATTTATAATGATAACAGAGTGATATTAGTTTTATTCAGGATTCTTTTTAACAGATATCAAACTTTTCGGTGTTTTTTAATACAACTGTCGATATGAAGTTGCCGTAGTCTAGTAGGTAGTGTGTTGGCGTATTAGACGTAAAGCCCGGGTTCGTATCCCAGGTCAGTCATCAAAACGAAATATGAAAAAAAAAAATATTTCTTCGGCGATTTCCTCTCAGCAGATTTCTGGCAAAAACTCTGAGAGTAAATAACCCTGCCATGAAAAAGTTTCTCAAAAATCTGTCGTTCGAAGTCGACGTTAAACTGTAGGTCCCGCCACTCACGTATAAAATTAACGCACACAACTTGAGTGGTGTGAGAAGCTAGGCCGTAATCCTGACTGAAGGGTTGTAATGGCCAATTATGTATGTATGTCGATATTAATCACAGACTCACGTCCTATCACTATCGCTCTATTTATACCACATTATTTATGTCTGGCATCTTCAGGATATTTTTATGGGATTGTTGTTATTGTTTTCGACCATTGTTTTGTGCTTATTCTCGTAAAATCCTACGTATTTGTTTATGTGATTCTGTGTACCATACAATGTGTCTGTTATGTTATTGTCTGTTGGTCTTGTCTGCTTATTTTCATTTAGTTTAAATTTGTCCGCGTTACAAAATGTAATGTAATTATATGTCACTATACACGGGTAAATATTGAATTCGACAATGTGATTTATTTAAAATCTTACCTTTGTAAAGCTGTAGCTTCATCCATTTCGCCGTCACCTTCATCGATTTTAGAACCACTGCAACTACGACATTTACAGCATATAATACAGGGTGCTGCTAGCAAAAGTAAAGGTGAAGCCACCAATAATAAAATACCAAAACCAGCAAAAATGCCTATCACTTGTGCTCGATGCCATACCACCGAAGCACGGGAATGTCCAAGTTTATTTTTACATGGTCCCTTATCATAATGTCGCAGCAAGAAGTCATCCTAAAATGAAAAGTGAAAAGAAAGAGGAATAAGAACGAAATTGTTGTTATTCAAGGAACATAAATGCTTTTCTCAGTGTGCATCAGATTATCCAAACAAAGAGAACCTCAGATTTGTATATGTACTTACATCCAAGCTGGCCAGGCAATACCAACAGAAGACGTGTTTGCAACGTTTGCACATCATTTGTGCACAGCCCTCATCCTTTTCAATTGGTACAGCACACATGGGACAGCATTTGATGAGGTCGTTATCGAACGGTATACCAATATCGTCTTGGCCATCTGCCGCCAAACGACGACTATGCTCTTCACATGTGATATTGGGATGCCACTAGAAGAAAAAAAAAAAAAAACATTTTTGTATTTCAGTTTATCTTTCCTTGGAGTAATAGTTTAAAATTCAACAAAAATATTATCCAATACAGTTAGTAGTTATCTACATTCTTTTATTTTAAATTTTATATTCGTTGAAAATTTTGGTTTTCTTTTTGTTTGTCGCACTTACCGACTTTTTACATGCCGAACAAAATTCATCTTTACACGATGGACATAGTACGGCACAAAGTGCATTGACGGTATCTCCGCCATTAGGGGTAATTGCTGTTGTTGTTACCGCTGAAGTTGAAGCTGAAGACGCAGAAGACGTCGATGTCGAGGGGGCAGCATCTGATTGAGAAGATGTTGAACCGATAAGACAGACAGTTTCGCAACCAGCACGCGGACACCAGGTACGTGTTTTATCCAACTCGATTTCTATACGAAGATAAAATATTAATTAAAAATTATTTTTTCTTTTATTTTTACTTAATGTAACACTGAACGTTCAACTATTCTCTTCTTATTTCGTTTTATTGAATTGTGAAAGATTTATAAAAATTTCGAATCCAGTCTTCTCAATTTCGAGTGTTAGGAAAGCCAAAGTGTCTTTGCTTTATCTGTTAAGTATTTTTTTTACAGAAAATTTCGTATATTTAAAAAAGGTGGAAGGTAAAGAGGATTAAAAGTTTGCTTATCATAAAGACTTTAGTATTCAATATACTGAAAATCTAACAATTCAGACAGAAGCGAATTGTTTGCTGAAGAATACTTATTTTGAAGACCAAAGGCAATAGGGTAAAAGCATGGGACAACATGGGTGAATGCAGTTTTACTCTCTTCTTTGACTTAATTGAAAGATATTCGCCAGCCATTGCGTTGGTTACTCCAACTTGATGGCCCCCGCTAGATGTTAACTAATGCGTGCTGGGTTCACTCCTGTGAACGAAAGAATAGCCACAATCCGCATTAAAGCTAAATTATATAACATCAGCTTAATTTGTGCCCCGACGGGTAATAGAGGACATATATGATAAGTGCACGGCCCATGAGATCAAAATCATCCTTCCTTTAATGCGAAGGTCGGGCGAAAAGGTAACGCTGGCCCCATTGTCGGTCAGTTCAGCCTCCATACGACCACTATCCCCAACGGCGTGAGGCTGATCGATTTCGCCGCAGCACTGAGCATGAGCGCTGAGCACCAAGTTTTAACATCTCGATATTAACAGCCAACCAGATTGATCTCACATTGTGGTTGGGGGAAGGAAGGTTTCCAATGTACGAGATGTGCGCACGTTCAGAGTTCAGAATATTGGCTTGTACCATTACCTTGTCGCAGCCAAGATTCGATTGCGAATTAGCGCTTCGAGATATGCGCGATCTAGTGCATTGCGAAAGCTGGACATCAAGAAATTACGATCACAATGGACAGCTGAGGCTTTCACCGCTCAACTCTCAGAAAACTGTAAACTGTGGGCCAAACTTGCGCACTACTGCGGAAAGAGTCACCGAAAACGAATGGTACTTGAGAAAGAAGATGGAAGGGGAGACGTCTTTTCAAATAAAAGCAGAGGGAGCAGGCGTTAAGAAGGCGACAGCATGAGGATGTCGAGTTGTGCAGATGTAGGATGCTCGAAAATGCTATCAAACGATTAAGCTTCTAACCGAAGGTTTCAAGCCCGGAGCACCTTCGTGTAAGAGTGTAAACGAAAACTTGGTAACTGATTCTCAAGGGGTGCTGAGGTTATGGAGACAACACGGCTCTACTCTATTACGAAGCGATGATGATGTATCGAACCCAATCCATGATAACGGAGTGGAGATTCCGCCACCTAGCCACGAAGAGGTTAAAGTCGCGATTATGTGATTTAAGAAATGTGTGACCGACTGAAGCCACTCGTCAAAAGGCTGATTGGACCTTATCAGTACGGTTTAAGATATGGCATATCCGCCTTAGACCAAAACTTCACCTTACGCCAAATCCTGAAGAAAACTCATGAAAAAGAAGTCTACACATACTATATTTTCGTCGAATATAAGGCAGCCTTCGATAGCCACATAAGGAATCGTGTTTCAGCCTCAATGTCTGAGTTCTCTATTCTTGCGAAGCTGATAAGGCCATACAGAATGACGTTGAGCAACTCCTGCAGTTCCGCCAAGCTAGGAACGGACCGCTTCGAACCTTTTGATTCCGTGCGAGGCTTCCAACAAAACAATCCTTTATCATGCGAACCTTTCAACTTCGTCATTAAGAGTCTTCTGCGAAATATGGGAGTGCATAGCAATGGCACTATTTTCCACAAAAGCCTTCTGTTACTTGCGTATGTTGACGACATTGACATCACAGGCCGTATAAAGCGAGATGTTACTGCTACCTTTAGTGCTATTGAACGGGAGCCTATCAAGATGGATCTGGCAGTCAATTAAGGCAAAACGAAGTATATGTTGTTGACAAATAGGACTCCAGATTACGACCAATAATTATATTTCCGATGTTGTCCGTGAATTTATTAATCATGGCTCCGCCGTTACCAGCAAAAATGATGCCAGTCGGGAGATCAAGTGTAGGATCACTCTTGCCAACAGATGCTATTATGGTTTCAATAGGCAATTGAGTAGCAGAGGCTTCTCTCGTACGATTAAATTTATACTATACAAGACGTTCATTCTCCCCGTGCTTCTTGACGGCTCAGAAACATGGTCACTATTAAGCACCAATGCACAGCCAACTTAAGAGTATTCGAGAGAAAAGTCCTGCGTAAGATCTTCGATCTAGAGCGAGTAGGCGATGATTTCCGCATTAGATGTAATAATGACCAGTATGAGTTCGTCAACGACATGGACGTTAAACGATGGAAGAGAATGTTCCGGCGAAACGTGTATTTGAGGCGGGGATTAACGGAAGTCGGTAAATAGGAAGACGTTGGAAGGACCAAATTGAGGAAGCCATTGTGATCAATGGGTGAGGGCGCGTAAAAAACAGAGGCGCCTGGAAGGATGTGTTAAAGTCGGTCGAAATCCGATAAACGGGTTGTTAATGGCCAATTAAGTAAGTATATTTTCGATAATTTTTTCGAAATGAGAGTATGGACTAAATGAGAGAATACTGTAATATATGATATGAAGAGCTATGGATAAAACTAGATAAGTCCCGTTAACTGTTTTTTTTCAGCAAATAAGAAATAACTGAACTACCTAGAAAGATTTTGCTTTCGTTTCACAGGAGAATTTAATTAAACCTTGAACATAGGACTGGTTTTCATTTTTTAAGCATAGGCTACTTATTTTTTATTTTATTTTTTAAAGCGACATGTCTTGTTTATTTCTTTTTTCTGGTTTTCTTCAAGCAGTTAGTTTTCGTTATTATGTTAAGATAAGATCGAACTGGTTTTAAATGAAAATATTTCGATCCCGAAAATAAAAGAAAAAATCATTTACTGTGGACATGCCTAGTTTTATTCGCCAGTTCCTCATATATATTCCGTATTATATAACTTATGAAAATTTTTGCATAATGAAAATAGTGAAAAGTCCATAATAGCAATGCAATTTTTTATCGATCCTGTTACTTTAAGGAATAAAACACAACTCACCTCTATTTAATCGATACCTGTGATGTTTTTTCATTAAGTTATTTGTTGTTAAATTAGCTATTTCAGGCAATGTCATAACACCTTGCTCAGGACATTGAGCATCGGGACAAGAGATTTCATAAGCACCTTCCGATATTTCAAATTCCACATATGCTTTCATGCACTGCAATTAAAAGAAAATAAAAAATGCACATTAATTTTTCAATTGAATATATAGTAATGTAAAAGAATGTAAAGTTTAAAATTTGATTATTTAATCCTCCTATAAATTAAAAAAGATTAAAGTTGTTACATATCTTTTGGAAATAATTTTCTTAAAACTAAAAAATCAATACACTTTTAATTGCCACAATATGCCCCTCTCATACACATGGAACATTCGCACACAAACTTAACATCAACGGAGACCAATCTCATAAGCATGAAGGAGTAAAAACAATTTAAAAGTTTCTGTTCCTAAAAAACTTCCGGTTTCAAAATGCTACTCCTACTGCTATACTCTTTTACTTTTTTATTTCCTGTGGACAAAAAAAAAACAAATGTTTTCACATACTTTTGCAACATTTTGAGCACTTACTCCTACTTCGTTTATATTTCAAAATAAACAAAAATACTTAATTTTACAATATAAATTTGTATGTAAATCAGCATGTATTTGAAAATGTTTTCAAATACAAATACAACCATTGAGACCAATTGAAAATATAAAACTTATGCTGAATCCCAAGTAAAAAAATAAATAAACAAGAACTATAAACAATGTGGTTAGTTTTAAATTTTTGGCGTTTCATGGATTTAAAAAAATTTTGACATATCATATTCACTCGCTAGGAGATCAATGCATGGAACAAACTTAAAACTCCTATGATCAACTCAGTCCTGTATTGTATGTATAAGTGGATCACGAAGATCTAAATCTGCTAAAACTTTACCTGTTGATAATTAAGTTTAATTAAGTAATAATCAAAAAACAGGAAAGGATGAGCAAGAATTTCCACCCTGTTTTTCGAATTTTAAAAAGTAAAATTCAACAACATTAATCATAGAAAGGTCAGGCAACGCCAGTACTTGCTAATTAGGATTATTTACTACGGCTAATACATGTTTCCACAGGATCCTTTTATACTAAAACATGCCACAATAGTTCGATCACATGTAGAGCAGCTGGATTTATTTTTCTTGAAGGAATTGAAATAAAAAAAAAAAAAACAACAAAAAATTCTTTAATAATTGAGTGAAGACCAAATGCAGTATCGTTTTTATAACTACAGTCGAACTTCCATAACTCGAATCTCCATTATCCGAAAAAAAACTTCGACTTACGGAGACTTCGAGTTACAGAATTTTTTTTTTTTCTTTAAGAGTTAATTGCAAGCATGTGTTTTTATTATGTATTTTTTATTTAGAACAAGCAGTAACTGAAAACTGTACACCTTAGCATACTATATAATGTAATCAACAAGTTAAAATGAATTGAAATATTCTGAAATAAGTGACTGAAAATGTACTTTTTTTTTTTGTTATTTTCAGTATAAAATATCTCTAATTTATTCAAAGCCTTATAGTGTTCCTCAGTTGTACGGTCATTAGTTTGCAAAAATAAATTCAATTTTTGGAGGGCTGATGAATAGTTTCTTCCAACGAACCCTCACCATCACTCACGGTTCCGCTTAAGACTGAATATTCTGGTTTAATACATATTTGCTCAACAATATCATCGTCTGTAGGAAATCCAGTCGTGTAAAGCTCATTATCTACTTCAATATAATCTTGAAAAGTAGTATTGCAAGTTATTTTTCTCGCTTTTAACCAAGCTTGGTAATCGGCTTCAATTTCATTTTGACTTTCATCAACATTACTCGAAAAAACTAAAGGAATGTCATCTTCTTCCCACACTGTATGTACATTTTCAATATAAGAAATATTTTAACAAAAAAAAGGGTAATTTATTAACAGAATTTTGCTGTGAGTGTAATTGAAGCTTTGAAAGCTGAACTTAAATGTAAGAGAATTTTCAATGGTGTTGCCATATTTGCCATAAAAATTTTATAGCCAAGAACAAAATACACTTTGTTTTATTATTTGCCAGATCACTTAACAATCTGGCAGCGCGTTGAGTGGCAACGCTTTGAACAAAAGCCAAAAGTAACCACAACACAATTCCAGTTAATCGTGGAAGTTGGTTGTGAACTTCCATATGTCACGTGAAGTAAAAGCTTTTTCAAGTTATTGCAGTCAAGTAAGTACGTCGTAATGTCATTATTTCGTTGATCGTCGTAGTTCGGTGTGGCAGAGAAGAAACCTGTTGGTAATACTTTAATACAAAATAGAAAAAAAAATTTTTTCATTGGGAAGGAAAATAGCAAATAAAGATAAAATCTAATTAAATTTTTATGTAAATAAAATGAGGGAAATTGTAATCATCGGTATTAAAAGAAATGGAAAAGGGTTTTCGTATACGAGAGTATAATAATATGGAAGTGAAGAACTTATTTGTAAATGAAATTAAAACAAAAAATAAAATGAATCAATTATTTAAACTGGAAAGTTGGAATATAAAGAAATGAAAAAAATTTCATTGAATATGTGTGCGTGTGTGTGTGACAGACGTTATATCAAGTGACCCAACTAAAACGAAGTCAGCTGACAAAACGCACAAGTCACTAAAAAAAGTTGAGAATTAAAAATTGAAGATAATTTTTGTACTTTTCCATTTCTTTTAAAGTTTCGTTTTTTTTTTTGCTTTATTTAGGCAAAAATATTAAGAAATTGGAATTTCTCTATAATTTTTCAGTTTAAGCATTCCATTTATAATTAAAAGTTAAAGAAAGAATCAAAATGTCCAACTTGAAGAGATTCGACGATGTTGAGGAAGAATCCAAATATGGCCGAGTATTTGCTGTGTCAGGTCCTGGTAAGTATAAACACTCCAATGGATAGAATATGGATATGAAGATCATAACAACAAAAATCTCAACTCTTCTTTCCACTTCTGTTTTAATTACATAGTCGTCACTGCTGAGTGCATGGCTGGCTCGGCTATGTACGAGTTGGTACGCGTAGGCTACTATGAATTGGTGGGTGAAATTATCCGTTTGGAAGGTGATATGGCCACCATTCAAGTATACGAAGAAACCTCTGGCGTAACTGTCGGCGATCCCGTGTTGCGTACCGGCAAACCCTTGTCCGTGGAATTGGGTCCCGGTATAATGGGCAGCATCTTTGACGGTATCCAACGTCCCTTGAAAGACATCAACGAATTAACCAACTCCATTTACATTCCTAAGGGTGTCAATGTACCCTGTTTGTCTCGTACTGCTTCTTGGGAATTCAATCCCTTGAACGTTAAAGTTGGCTCTCACATTACCGGAGGTGATTTGTATGGTTTAGTCCACGAAAACACTTTGGTCAAACACAAAATGATCGTTAGTCCTCGTGCCAAGGGTACAGTCCGCTATATTGCTCCTGCTGGCAACTACAATGTTGAAGATGTTGTTTTGGAAACAGAATTCGACGGTGAAATCACTAAACATACTATGTTGCAAGTATGGCCTGTACGTCAACCCCGTCCAGTAACTGAAAAATTACCTGCCAACCATCCATTGTTGACCGGTCAACGTGTATTGGATTCTTTGTTCCCCTGTGTCCAAGGTGGTACCACCGCTGTACCCGGTGCTTTCGGTTGTGGCAAAACTGTCATTTCCCAAGTAAGTTTCTTTATAACATTCCGATATGCATTTCTTCATAAAAAAAATTCGTATAAAATCTGTTATAGGCCTTGTCCAAGTACTCCAACTCTGACGTCATTATCTATGTCGGTTGTGGTGAACGTGGTAATGAAATGTCTGAAGTATTGAGAGATTTCCCCGAATTGTCAGTTGAAATTGATGGTGTCACCGAATCTATTATGAAACGTACTGCTTTAGTAGCTAATACCTCTAACATGCCTGTCGCCGCTCGTGAAGCTTCCATTTATACTGGTATTACCTTGTCCGAATACTTCCGTGATATGGGTTACAACGTATCTATGATGGCTGATTCTACCTCTCGTTGGGCTGAAGCTCTTCGTGAAATTTCTGGTCGTTTAGCTGAAATGCCTGCTGATTCTGGCTACCCAGCCTACTTGGGTGCCCGTTTGGCCTCTTTCTACGAACGTGCTGGTCGTGTTAAGTGTTTGGGTAACCCTGAACGTGAAGGTTCAGTCTCCATTGTTGGTGCTGTATCACCACCTGGTGGTGATTTCTCCGATCCCGTTACTTCTGCCACTTTAGGTATTGTGCAAGTGTTCTGGGGTTTGGATAAGAAATTGGCCCAACGTAAACATTTCCCCTCCATCAATTGGTTGATTTCCTATTCGAAATACATGCGTGCTTTGGATGATTTCTATGACAAGAACTTCCCTGAATTTGTGCCATTACGTACCAAGGTTAAGGAAATCTTGCAAGAAGAAGAAGATTTATCTGAAATTGTGCAGTTGGTCGGTAAGGCTTCTTTGGCCGAAACTGACAAGATTACCTTGGAAGTTGCCAAATTGCTTAAGGACGATTTCTTGCAACAAAACTCCTATTCATCGTACGACAGATTCTGTCCCTTCTACAAGAGCGTCGGTATGCTAAAGAACATCATTGCCTTCTATGATTTGGCTCGTCATTCCGTAGAATCCACCGCCCAATCAGAAAACAAAATCACCTGGAACGTTATCCGCGAGGCTATGGGCAACATTATGTACCAATTGTCTTCCATGAAATTCAAGGTAAGTTATGCTTTAAACTATCTAAGCCATAACGTATTATTCACTATTTTATTTTCTTTCTCTAGGACCCCGTTAAAGACGGTGAAGCCAAGATCAAGGCCGACTTTGAACAATTGTACGAAGACTTACAACAGGCTTTCAGAAATTTGGAAGATTAGATTTAATATTTTAGTTTGTTTTTAATTATTTCGTTTGTTTGTTTATTTGAAACACTTCGTCCTCAGTATTTCAAAATTGTTTTAACATTATAAAAACGTCCGACAACAACAATCGTTGTTAACTATTAAAAAAGACATCTAATTCCTTTCAATATTGTTTACTTAATATTAAACTAAATTAAACTTGTTAAATATCCAAAGGGGAACATATTGTCAAGGCATCGCAGACAATTTTAAGTTTTTCCTATTTCAGGAAAGGATGCCAGTTATTCCACTTAAATTTATAAATTATATTTTTGTTTGTTTTTTTTTTTCATCTCGTTTATTGAGTTGCAAACAATATTTTATTTCATTTGTGCAAAAGCAATACTTGTGTATAAATAATGTAGAAAGAAAAATGATTTAAAACCATAAATATTATATTATGTATTATTATTAAAAGAAAACAAAAATAAAAAATATTAAAAAAAAAAGTTAACAACTAAGGTAATGTAAATACAATTGATTTTTCTTAATCGTTGGTCGTTATGGCGAGTTTGCAACAGTAACAAATTGTGCAAAAGAGGATGTAGTTCCTCTGAGCAAGAAACATGAAGAGGTGGAGGTGACAAATATTGTTTCGGTAAACATAATTATTTCTCGATAATAACGTGGCTTGAATTTCGTTGATATTT